>CM053401.1:163087066-163140937 GCA_028644305.1 Xerus rutilus
TGGGGCCCAGCTAAATTTAACTAAACTTCCAGATGATGTTGATGTATGCTCAAGTTTAAGCATGCTGTGATCTAGAAAGGTAATCCAGCACCATTAGCCACTGGTGCGTTTTCTGACATTGTCAGAGACTTGCCACCATTGGATGAGAAGTGGGTAAAGCTTCTTGAGCTCTGGCCATGCTGTGCAGTGAGGGAACTGTGGAGGAGCTGATGGTGGGTTTCCTGCTCCCTGCCAAGATGAGGAAGGGAAGTTTAAACAAGTCTACTTCAGTGCAGGTCAGGTTCAAGAAAAAGAAAAAAAAATCTCCCTCTCAAAGCAAAATGAGCATCACAACAAGGGTGGTGACAGAGAAGAGACTAGAAGAGGAGCCAGTGACAGCCATGGGAACCCTGGAGGAGATGCACCCCACCCCCTGGGGCACAAGATGTGGAGGGTTCAGTGGAGCCAGCAGAGGGTCTCCAATGTCTACCCATCAGACCAGAAAGTAGCTCTCAAAATGCTTTTGCCAGGTGCTAGGAAAGACACAGTGTCCTTGGATGTGAGTTACGAATGCCAGAAAGGAGGATTCAGTTCATTGTGGTGTGACTTCATCAAATCCTCTGCCTCCTTCCCACAGTCAGAGAGAATCGTGTGTGTTACGGTTTGGATATTAGGTGTCTTCCAAAAGCTCATAGGTGAGACAATGCAAGAAGGCTTCAAGATGAAATGATTTGGTTATGAGAGTCTTAACCCAATCGTTGATGGGATTAGTTGAGTGGTGACTGAAGGCAGATAGGGTGTGGCTGGAGGAGGTAGGTCATTGGGGGCATGCCTTTGGGGTATATAGTTTGTATATGGCACATGGATACTCTCTGCTTCTGATCATCATGTGAGCCACTTCCCTTCCGCCATGATGTTCTGCCTCACCCTGAGCCCCAAGAAATGGAGCAGCTGTCTATGGACTGACACCTCTGAAACCATGTGCCCACAAATAAACTTTTTCTCCTTTAAAATTGTTTTTGTCAAGTCTTCAATCACAGCAAAAAAATAATAAAACTGTGTTTTAGGTAGTAAGTAGCTCATTGAAGGAGAAGCAACGCGTCATGGTAGATGAAGACCAACTTTAGGATCAAACTCAACAGAGTGTGAATTCTGTGTCCACCACTACCTAACCGAGAATATGGCCAATCCATAGAAGTCATAGAAAATTCAATTCCTTCATCTACAAATGAAGGGCAATAAAGCCTACCACATTGATTTGTAAAAATACTGGAAATGGCGCTTATTGTAGAGTCTAGCAGCTATTAAGCCCTTCACAAATAGTAGCTTCTATATTATAATCATTACTATTATTTAACCAGTTAATTATCAAATACTTATTAGGTGACAGATACTGGTAAAGACTCTAGAAACAGTGAAGAAGAATACACACAGTTATCTTTCTTGGAAGCTATAAGTCTTATATTGGAGATAGATATTAACCAAATAATTATTCCGTAAATAAATAGTCTATAATAAGTGACATAATGGGTAGGAACACAAAGCTAGGAGTGCAGATGACAGGGACTGTGGCCTAATCCTGCAGGAGGGAGGCAGGTATCACAGGTTCCCTAAGAAGGTGCCATTTAAACAGAGGGCTGAAATAAATAGGAGTCAGCATGAGAGAAAGCAAAGCAAAATATTTTCCAGTGGTAAAAGTTTGTGCAAAAGTCCTGGGGCAAATAGGAACATCAGGGAACTAGAAAGGGTCCATGGGACTGAGTTTAGAAAGCAAAGGAGAATGTAGGTCAAGATTAATTTGGATGGGAAAAAAAGGGACCAATACAAAAGGCATCCTCTGAAGGTGTGCGTGGTGGTGGTGGTGTTTCTATTGGCACTGCTGGTGCACGTGTGCTTGATAATATGTTCCGTTCCAGATTTATATTCCTGCTTTATGGGGTTTCATCAAGATTGAGTGCCCTGCCACATACACCATGAAGACACACTGGGGGCCATGTGACTGTCTGCTCACATCCTGTGATCACATGTCAACGGCATTGTGGGAGGCTCACTTTAGTTAGAGAAGTGGGTAATGCCATCATGGCTGGGGCCCATGGTCATGAGGCCATACACCTTTCTCATTTTCTCTTTTATGGATTTCAACAGAGTACTCGGAGGATGAATTTTAAAAAGTGCTTTTCTGGTTGTGGCCATCTCATGGAAAACTCTGGGTCTGGTAACAGGGTGAATTCAACCCTTCTTGTTTTCCATACCAAGTTCTCAATGCATTTATGTATTTAGCCATGGTTCTCCCAACATCCACAGTGACTGGGACTGGTTGACATGTTTTTTCCTAGATTACTTTTATTGCCAGTGTCCACCGTTGTTGAAAGTGTTTCTAGGATCCAGCATGCATATGGCTTTTGATGGAAAAATGCCTCCCTTGGCACCTCCGTGTAGGAACCATATATATCAAAACTCAGCTCCCAGACCACCCTTCCAGCCAAACATTCATAAATGTCCAGGAGGGAAAGAAGTTATGCAGGAAGACTATATCTCTTAATAAAATCTTGAAAGAGTTTCCATTTCATTTCCAATAAATCCTCCGTGAGTGAATGTCCTAACAATCATTTCTTAAGAGGAAAATTGCCTCCAAATCTTTTCCTGGATCAGGACCACAGAATCATTTGTACCCATCCAACACATTATAATCCATCTTGGGCTTGACAGTAGTAGTGCAATTTTTTATTTCATTCATTATATTATTCAAGCTCATTTAAATAAATAGGTTTTCACTGAATACATCTTCTTAATATAAAATTCTAATAAAGTTCAGCATAAATGTCATAACTTCTCCTCCTAGTATACTTGTTTTAAGAGCCTCTGTTCTACATTTTTGGACTCTAGAAAAAGGCAGAAATTTGGGGGACTTGGCAAAGCACTGGGTAAGAATCTCTGGAATTAAACAGATATCTCTGTTTTAGATCCAAGCCCCTTTCTGTGCCCTAGAGCAAGTTACTTTGCCTCTCTGAGCATGCTTTAGTTTCCTCATCTATAGAATGAGGATAATTCAAGATCAGTCTAAGAATTAAGAAGATAATGACCTTTGAGCTTAATGCAGAGCCCAGCACATTGTATATACTCATTATATTTTATTTTATTATTTCCTCATGGCTTCTAATCTAATAATAGCCTCCAGTCCTTCTATCTAATTATGGTTATAGTTCTCATTTTTTGAGCACATACTACATGCCATGAACTTCCAGGTACTTTATGTGAATTATCTCATTAAATATTTTCAATAACCCTGTAGGTAAAATAGTTGTTGCTGTCATTACCATTTTACAGATGAGGAAATTGAGAGGCAGAAGCATTAAGCTTCTGAGGCAAGGTCACATGGCTTGTGAGCAGGGAAATTGCTAGGGAGCTGCAGTATGCATATGGCTTTTGATGGAAAAATGTCTCCCTTGATACCACTGCCTGGTCCCTTTTGGGGCTGAGGCAGGACAGCAAGCCTGTCCAAAGCCCCTCCAAAGAATGGAGGCAAGTAGAGTATAGGAAAAGGACTCGGCAGAGGGAGGAGAAAGGGAATGGGAAAATCCTGGGGAATAAGATTGTTATGTTGTGTGCCCGCACAAACATGTAACGGCGAATCCCAACATCACGCACAACTGTAATACACAAATAAAAAATATGCAAAAAATAATAATGGAGGCGGAACAACCTCCTTATGATGCTCTGTGCTCCTCCCCAGGGGCGTGCAACACTTCTCAGACATTGGTGCTGGGGACTGGCCACTTGACCAGGGCTACCGCCTAGAGGATCATTTTACAATCTAGTGAAATATTGGAGCCTGCCTAGAATTTCGAGTCTGTCAGGTCTCTGCTCAAGTCGACTGAAGAGGTGAATGACCTTGGTCAATTGTTCTAAGTGTTCTGACAGCCAGTTTCTTTATTTACAAAATGGAAAAAGGAATACTAACTAGCTCCTAGGGACACTCTGGGGGGCTGCACTTCATGTGGTGGCTGAGTAAAGCACACAGGATCTGGAATTCAACTGCCTGAGGGTGATCCACTTCACCAGCCCTGTAACTCTGAGGAAGTTACTTGATCTTCAAACCCCAGTTATTTCAGCATTACTATGACCTCTACCAGAAATAGAGAACCAGTGGCCTTATCACGATAACATCAGCACCAGAATAAGACTGAAATGAGGAAAGTGACTGAAATATCTTTATGTGAAGAATTCTTCATCATGCCTCAGCTGCATGTTATCATGTTCAGGGGATTTTATTTAAATGGTCAAAGCATAACCTTAGGTACAGAAGTCCTAAATGATAATAACGGAGTCATCCCAGGACCCCAGCACCACACATGGCAGCTTATGACAAGAAAGAAGTACCAGGGTTGAGTTCTCAGCTGAGCTGACCTGGGAGACTCATGGGTGTCTGTACCCCTCCCCGCAGTGAAGCAATTCAGAATTCTGTTTATGACACCTCTTAGAGAAACAAGACCCTTTAGTTGATTTTCTACTCACTCTGAAATCCACAAATTTTTCTGAAAAGGATGAGATAGTACATATTTTAGCCTTCATGGGCCAAACTGCAGCTTGCTCTCCCCAGAGGGTCAATGGTCCTTTTTATATTTTGCATTTAAAATGTAAAACAAAGCAAAACATTCTTAGCTCACCCAACCTAAGGAAAACAGGAAGCAGGCTAGATTTGATCTGTGGCTTGTACTTTGCCAATCCCTATCCCAGAGTATGGTGGTTAAGGGCCTGGATTCTGGAGCCAGACCACCTGGGTTTGTATTCTAGATTTGTCACTTTGTAACCAGATGACCTTGGGAAGGTTATTTAAACTCCAAGCCTCAGAGTCTTCATCTGGGCAAAGGAGATAAAGATGTCATGAGAATGAGTATGTAAGCACTTGTAGTGGAGCATTCCAAACAAAAATTATAATTATTAATTATTAATTGTTTCCCTCTCTCTTTTTCAGTTTGGTCCCAGAGATTGAACCTAAGAATCCTCAATCACTAGACCATATCCCCTGCCCTTTCTTCTTCATTCTTTTTCTTATTCTTATTCTTATTATTCTGAGACAAGGTCTTGCCAAGTTGCTTATGGCTTCACTAAGTTGCTGAGGCTGGCTTTGAACTTTTGATGATCCAGCCTCAGCCTCTTGAGCCACTGAGATTACTTTATTAGTCTCATCTTTCTTCAGTCTTCCCTGTTTCACCAAGCTTGGGAAAACACATGTAGTACCAGCCATTCCTCACATTGTAGTGTTCTCTCTCTCTAGAATTCAGGCAGGTTTTCTCTATTTGAGCTTCCTGGCTTCTTTTGCATCCACATCATCTGGGGAGCTTGTTACAAATGCAGATTCCTGGGACTTCCCCTCCATTTGCCAACTCAAGCCCTGGGATGAGCATGTGGGACACTTTGCTGGTGGTTACCCTGCACATGAAGTTTAGGGTCGACTGCTCCAAGAGTTGCCCATATTCTCCTTTTGAACACAATTCCAGGCTGGGAGAGGGATGGAAAGGATGGATACCAACCACAGAATTAACCGTAAGTCCAATCCATCAGCAGCCCTACGTAAGGCTCAAAATTCAGTGGTTAAGTACACACTTCCCAATTTCCTCCAAGACCAGGAGGGGAAGAAGTAACTGATGATTGGGAAAACCAAGCACTTCTCCTGTCCAGATCGTGTGGTTGGACTCCGGGGAACTAATTCCATGCTGAGCTTGAACTCAGTTGAACCTTGTGGATTTGGAAATACGCATGGAAAGGCTGACCTTATGGTGGGCCAGGCTTCCTTCCAGAGCAGTAGGCTTTGGGAGACATACAAGCACCTCTGAACTTCCTGAATCTCCACATTGAAAAATGAGTACCCCAGGATGCAGCTGCTCAGGGGAAACCCTTCAGGGTTTTACTTTTCCCTAAGTATATCAGTTGTCATTTGCTTCTCAACATAGGTAAAAAGAGTGAATATGTGGGGGAGGGGGGTGTAAAAGATTTTTTTTAAGTATAAACTTCAAATAGTATAAAGTAAAGTTTAAAAGCTCTTTTTCTTACCTTCTCTCAGCAAAGATAAACATAATTTCCTCTATGTCTTTCTAGAAATATCTTAAGCATATACACAGAAACCTGCTGGATGCAGTAGCCAGAAACACATTTGGTTCGCACTAATAAAATCATGCATTATTTATTCAGGCAACTAGCTTTTTTGACTTAAATTATATCCTGCTTCAAATGTTCTCTTTTAATTGCAGAATTCATTTATATCATTTTATTATTTCTAAATACCTATCTTATTCTTCTTTCTATTCTGTAATGCCATTCTCTGTATTGAGAAATTAGTAATAGATGTCGTATTATCATCATCCAAGTAGAGATAATACCTATAGGTAGAGACAGCTTTCTTCATACAACTGATCCAGAGGCACAGCTCTCCACCCACTCTCTAAACCTGTCTGATGTTTCCCTGGCTCTCTGAGCACACACCCCTTATTTTCTTCTACCCCCACTTTCTCCTTGCTCTATGGGAAGCTCCAAGAATAGGTGAGGCAGCTACAAAACCAAAAGGGTACTTATACTTGGTTGTTTAAAGATATGCCCAGGCACTCTGCCACATGAGGGGTCTCCCTGCTCCCAACTGGAAGTTCATGATGAGGTTTGAAAAGCTATTAAGGAGAATTGCAAAACATCCATTTGCTCACAAAATCTACTTCATCCTAGATGCCACTGCTCATTTACAAAGTGGTAGGAGAAACATCACCGGTGAGATGTAGTACATTCAGAGGACTGAAGATAGGAAAGGGTGTCTGAGTTTATAAGAAAAAAAAAAAAGAAGATGGACACTCCAACCATACACCAGTATTCCTGCTATGATTTATCAGAAGAATTTGACTGTGGGCAAGTGAAATGAAGCCTCATGAGCAGTTAGTAAGAGAAACCAGCATGAGGTCACCAAGACTATGCCATTTCCCAATGCCCTCAATTACCACATGTCCTTTCTTGGTGCCATTGCTGGACTGGCCGGCCAGGAAAATATCATAAACCTAGGGGATCAGGAATGCAGAGGAGGGTTTTACAAAACTCCTTATGAACTTAGGATGGCATTTCCTTTGGTTGAGCTTGCTCTCAGTAGGTGCTGATAAACACGTGAATGTCTGACTGGCCATGAGTCACTGGTGTGGTACCTCAAGGTTCACTAGCAAACTTTCAGGGAGTCTCACAGGTGGCCTACTCTCAGGTGGAGGAGCACCTAGGATTCTGCTCCTGAAGGAATGCAAATGTCCGAAGTAGGCTGGGCCAATGAATGACAACGTGTGCACAGGAGTTAATATGGACCAGTAAAAGTAAATGAGCTCCATAATCAATGATGGAAAGACAGGAATGGTGGTGGGAAAGGATAGAAGGAAGAGTCCTTCTGTGCCGGGAAAGGTGGCATGGCAGAGAACATTTCCCTCAGGGTCTTTGACCTCCTTATGATTCTAGTCACAGCCTCACAAGAAAGAAAGGAAAATTTTCAAGCATGGAATAAGTAACACTTTAGTGTTCTTCAGAATAAAGTTTACTCAACAGGGAGGGTAATAAAGAGAGTTCTCATGGATTTCCAAAAGTCCTTCACAAAGACTAGTCCAGTCAACTGGGCCTCAGAAGGCCAGCTGAGACTTTGGCATCCTCTAGATACTTCACTTTTGACTGTCTTTATGTGATGATCCCTGGATGGATGAGAGTGTGGATGACAAGGACATTCATCCAACCTAGTCTCTCTAAATATCTGTCTACCCTCTGTCTAGTCTTGTGACTTGTACGGGGCAAATAGAAATGTGTAAGAACTACCTGTTATCTTCAAGGGTCTCGCAGCCAATTTTCCTAAGGAATGGTGCACAGATGCCCTAATCGGAATCAAATGAATGCTTGCATTAAAATGCAGATTTCTGAAACACATGTTTTGTTCAAAGGTCATTTTAATAGTTCCCATGGTCATGGTTGTGAACAGAAAGTTTAACAACTGCTCTGAAGGAGGCGTGTAAGAATCTGGCTCTGAGTGTGGGAGTAAGTGCACATATGTGGAGGTGGGTGAAGGCACATGTAGGTATATGTTGCATGGCTATAAGGACACACTTCATGGTACTGGTGAACACATGGGGCCGGGGGGGGACTACGTGCCACTTCAAGTGCATTGTACTTTGTACTCAATTACCTAATCAGAAGAGAACAAAGGTTCAAAGCTGAGTTCCTGAAACTACAAAAGACTCACACCCTATCAAAGGTGTGAAGCAACTGTCTTCATAATTTATGACCCATGGGATAGTAAATAAGCAAACATTTTTAAGACTCCATGTGTGATAACATCAGCAGTTTTCAGAGTCACACAAATCTAGACTTGTACTCAGATCTAGACTGTGACCTGGGTCAAGAAGTATGCTTGCTGAGCCTCAGTGTCCTTGTATGAAGAATGGAGGTGGCAGTCCCGATCCTTCAAAGTATTATAATTCTGACATTGCTATGTGTGATTCATTTCCAACAATAGATGCATAAGACTTGAGGGAGGGCAAGGTGGCAGTTTGAGGTATTGCCTTCTGATAAATACTATTCAAGGGTCTACAACCTCAGGAATTCACCATCCTCTGATAAAAGCTTAGCTTTTCTTTACTCTTGTAAAGAATGAGGAAACTATCAACTATCAACTCACAGTCTTCCCTAAGAAATGCTGTGATTTTCATCAACAGATATGGTCAAACAGAAGCTGGACCATGAAGTTGCCTGTCCCATCCATTAGCAGGAGTTTGACTTAGGGCACCTGTCAACTCCTAGCACCAAAATCCTTAATTCTGAGACCCGCCAGGTTCTCTAGCTTCCCACTGTCTCTTTTATCAGCTGAGTCGTGATCATGGGCTTGGCTTCCACAGCAGGGTCTTGATCTTGCCCACTGTACCACTAAGAATAGCTTTTGAAGTGAATCAGAGGTTGGCAGGAGAAGGTCGTACACACAAGCCCGGGTTTCCACCCAGCTGCCCTCCCCAGCAAATGTGCCACATGAGGTTGGAAGAGACATGGTTCGCAGCAGGACCTTCTTCAAGTGCACCCCAGAACACAATGGGGGCAGCATTCAGCTCAACTTACCATGTTCCAACAGCTTCCTACCTACCAGGCTACCATATGTTCAGAATCACCCTATTGCCAGATGCATGTCAAAGTTTTCCTTTTTAAAATGTAATTTTCCCCAGAATTTATTGGCATCCTACAATGCTGCTTCTTGGCTGCAGAAGCGGCTTTTCTGCCATTTGGGCCAAAAATAGAAACCACACGCAACCTTGACAGTAATCACGGCCAAGGAGAGAGAACACACATCTATTCATGAGGCAGCTGAAGGTGAGCACCTCTACCTTGCTTCTGCTTTGAGGACCTACCTACCAGCAGAGCTGGGAATAGCAGTCTTGTTGACTGCGTTACCTTCTTCAAAACTTATAAAATCACAAACATAGGATAAAGACTAAAAATGTTGGCTATTGAGTTATTACTTTGAGTTTGAAAGTATTTGAGATATTCATAAGTTAGAATTCCATTTAGAAGTTGCATACTGTGCTCATTGTCTCATTCTTCATTTTTATTTTATTTCTTTGGTACCGAGAATTGAACTCAGGGGCACTCAACCACTGAGCCACATCCCCAGCCCTATTTTGTGTTTTTTTATGTAGAAACAGGGTCTCACTGAGTTGCTTAGTGCCTCACCGTTGCTGAGGCTGGCTTTGAACTCGCGATTCTCCTGTCTCAGCCTCGCTAAGTACTGTCTTCATTTCTTGCCGCCCATGTGGCATGCAGAGAGATCCCAACATCTCACAACTTGACATGCACTGTGGTGTCCAGACATGTCTGTGTTTTCATGGACAAGTACTCTGTGTAGTTGGGAGAAAAACACTGAAAAATTCTATTCAACAAAAGCATACTTATTCAAAAATATGGTTTTGGCATCTAGAAAGCACTTTTTGGAATGGAAATCATATTCATACTCAAAATTTTTATTCATTCTCATTTGAAGAGTTTGGACAAATAATTGACATTTTTATTTTTTCTCTTTCAAATCCCAGAAGTTGGGACGGCAGCCTTAATGGACTGAACAGGAACAGTCAATATGGCTCTAGATCCTAAGTTCACCTTCATCTCATTGCTTCTCAAAGCTGCTCCTTATCTTCTTTTCTCCTACCAGTCCAAGCTTTGCTACCTGGCTAATTTGTTCAAGTGGCATTGGATGAAAAAACATGCTATGTATTCAAGCCTACAAAATAACTTAAAAATTTTACCATGTACCCTGGGGGTAGCTACTGGAAAATTCAACACTCTAGGACTTTATCAATGCCAAATTCAAGTACTCTGAACAAAACACTTGTACCTAGCAATGATTTGGACCCTAAGATAAAGTCGACCCCTTCATGCATATGCCGTCTCTGCCGAGAGAATTTTGCTGCAGACTAATTCAGGGGCTCTAGGGCAGGGTCTGGCTGCCAGCTGGTGTTGAGATGAAGTTTTCCCTCCAGAGTAATCAATTACAGTTTCCCAGGACGAGATTGTGGAATGCTGCCAGCACAGTGGGTTGAAGAATCTGGAAGCTGGAACTCTTTCCCAGATGCAGGGGTCATCCCATGTATGTGTGGTAACGATGAACCAGAGAGGTACAGAGAAGAAACAGTGGCTATCGAACATAAGTCTCATAGATTATAAAGAAAGTGACACTAATATTACATAGACATTTTCCGCTGGGTGTACAGATTTCCAGGGAAGAGTAGAAGAAATGGTTCTTAGTTTTAATTTGTTCTAACTCCCTCATTAATAGGCAAGAGCTTTGATGAAGACAAATTTTTTTTGTGCCACTGAAGAAAGACAGAAGTAAGAAAAGAAAGACAGAAGTAAGAAAGACAGACTCTTGCCGTGAGGAATTTACAAGATGGAATACACTAATGAAATAGAGCATATTGACCTTTATTGATACACCTAGGCAACATATGAGATGATAATACGTTTTTCTTTTCTTTCTTTTTTAACACTTACAGTGGGTCAGGAACTTCACTAAGACCTTAGACACACAATTTCCATTCATCATTAAAAAAAAATACGAGGCAGACAAATTATGATTCCCACTTTATAGAAGAAGAGCGAGCAGTGCTGGAATTAGGTGAAGCAAAAAAGGCATTCAACTTGGTTGTGAAGTTAAAGGAAATACCAGTAACTTCACCATCAAGATTCCTAAAAAACATCAAAAGCAAAAAGAAAATCACAATGTACAAACTATCAAAGTTTAGATAAAGACAGGATCAGTATTGCTGATATTTTTCCTTTTGCTTCGGGCTCCAGTCTGACTTGTCAGAGTGCTGGTTCAGAGCACTGGTGAGAAGACTTTCCAAAGCTCATACGTCAGTCCGTGGTGCATTGGGCCCAAGAGATTCAGTTTAACAGCTTGAACTTTCAACCAATGCACTGCAAGTGGAAAGGTCAAGAATAGAGTCCTGCTGATGTGGGTCTCAGGCAGGAGCTGTCAGAGGAAGGCTGTCTTACCCAGATTGTAAGTGGGTTAAGACAGAGCAGATGTGCACATCAGGAAAAGAGTGGCAGTAGGCCAGATCCCGGACACTGGAGAAAAAAATCCAGCTGGGCTTGGGGAACTGATTGTGAAATACTGAGATCGAAAGGGTATTGTGGGGAGTAAGAGAACAGCAGCTGAAAAGTCAAGAAGGAGTCAGGACTGCATTTATCCCTGACCTAGGAAAGGGCTTTTATGAACTCCAAGAAAAATGATGTGCAGTTGAGCAAACTGCTTCATGCAAGGACCTCAGGATAAAGGAGACAGGCATCCTGGACCACAGAGCCTTGGCTCATAGTCTTTTGAGATTGGCAATTAAGAAAACCAGGACTTGCAGCCTAAGACCACACCATACTGTCCTGTCTCTAGAGGAAGGATGATTGCCTTATTCACTTACATAATTCTGCCCCCACCCCTGCCCCCACAAATACTTGGCCCCTGGAATGGGACATAGTGACTTGATAAGTCTCTGAGGATAGGGTGGATCCTGGCTTCTAGACACAGAAAGATTTCTTTTTGCTGAATCCCTGACAGTTTGGTAAGAGTATTTCACTGATTTGAGCTCCTCACCGACTTTTCCTTTGGTTTTAACAGCCACGGTCCTTCACTGGTGCTCGGTGGATTGAGCTAGTCTTCAGAGGGGCAACTGTTATTGCTCTGAATCCAATGACAGTCCCAGAAAGGGGTTGCAGGTGAAGGTAAGAGATGGATGTCCAATGCAGGAAATGTGGAATTTCACTTACAAACTAATGGAATGCAAAAGCTGTTGGAATTCCATTCCAGAGAGCACCCCAGTGGGTCCTTCCCAAATGTCCTAACATTATCTTCTGTTGCAGTAATATCCAGACCCATGCAAGAGATGTTTCCCCAGAGACCCAGGTAATCTAGAAAACATGCTATTCTGCTTTCAAGGAGAGTTCACCTAACAGGGCTGGAGATGTGACGCTTCACTTTTCTGCTTTTCTCACTACTCCACTGACCTACACAAAAGAGGTGACTTCAGTGAGAATGATCCTATTTTTATTTTGTATCAGCAGACTTCACAGCCCTCGATACTACATGAAACACTGGAGACCTCCCTTCAGCTCCACCTCTCACACGTGAAAGCTTGGGCACAGAGCCAGCTAACTTGCTTGGCTATTGGCACCTTGCAGTAGAAGTAAATCCCTACTCTTCTGATTTATTATTTCCTGTTCTTCAAAGAGGGGGAAAGGCTGCGATGCTTGAAGTATTTAAGCAGTTAGTCACCATACAAATCCATCTCTTGTCTCACCCTCAATTCAGGGGAATAATATTTTTTTCCCTGAGTTACATAAGGTATGATAGAAAGCATTTCAGAACCTGTCTGTCTTAGGACCAATTTCTTGTGGTAAATCTCTAGAACATACTTCACGGTTTCTAAAGTAAGTGCCCAGGCTTTGGAAATAGGTCTTACAGTGTGAGCAAGCTCTGTTTCATGCATATATTAATCTCACTTCCTTTCTCCTTGCTTTCTTTCTCCCTTTTTGGTTCCATCCAAATCACAGGTGAGCTGTTTGTGCATTGGTATCAGTAGAACAATGTTTCAGACCTGGGAAGTTTTGCTATTAAAGCTCAATGTTAAGTCAGAAACCAAAACACCATCGCAACAAGGTTAAATTCAATGTGAGTTGAATTGTGAATTTTACAATTAGCCAACATACTAGACTCATTACCAACTGGAATTTCTCTAACAGACATTGTTCTAGCTGCACAAAGTATCTGTAATCATGTAAATCCCTTGAAGTTTTAATCCATATTTGTGTACGTGTGTGTGTGCTATTGCTACATGACCAAAGGGTACACATAGGAACCAAGACTATTAGTACATCCTTAACAGTCCACAATGGAGAATGATGCTTCATAAGATTAAGGTCTTTGTTCTTATTGTAAATGGCTGATGAGAGCCTTTGGCCCTCATCAGATGTTCTGAGGCAGGAACCATGGCCATCAGCCTGCAACAAGAGGGAGAACTGAAAGTAGACAGACTACCTTCCTCTCTACTCTTTCTCTTTTCTAATTTGGCATTAAGCCGTTTGATACTCATGTCTGGCTTTAAACTAATCTATTTCCGATCAGCTCATCTCTTGACTTATGTTTGGTCTTTGGATCTTAAAGTCCAAAGCTATAATCCCCAGCTGGTATCTTATACCTTAACTCATTTTGTACAGTCTACCTCTGAATACTGAAACTTTCAACTGCCATCTTGGCTGAATCCTTATGTCCTTCAGTCAGATATACTTATTGCTTCTAAGAATGCCAATTTCTATCTTAATCTATGATTATTCATATTATAACTACTCACATACATTAATGTACCTAAGAACTTTTTAAAGCAGATTATATTCTAGTACATACACACACACACACACACACACACTTTTTTTTTATCATGAACAGAACATACCTGAGAAGTGATTGAGACACATTTGCCTTTGTAAATCCAGAGTGCAGTTCCCAAATTTGTGAGTCAACATCTTCTAATGCCCACGTAATATGCATCCTAATACTCAATTCTAAGTCACATGATTCATTTTACCTCTACATCTGGGACCACTGAAATTTCACAACTATGGAGCCCTTGGGTTTTCGTTTGAACTTCATTCAAGTTCAAGTCCATCTAAAACCTCTATCTCCCTTGCTGTAACCTTGAGATAAGCCTCCTAAGAAATAATGGTCACCTTCTGCCTGGGCTTTAACCCTGATGGACTGCTTGGGATTCCAGGTACACACACTGTACTGATTATAGCTCTGCCACTGACCATGGATGCCTTACTGGATGGTCCAGACTCTTGGTGTTAATTTGGCATTTATACTCCCAGCCTTAGATTTTACCAGTGTAGCCCTAGCCCTGCTGAGGGCCAGTCATCATCCAAAAGTTCCCTCTCTTTGTCAGGTGGAGGGAGAGTTACATGTTCTGAGCACTGTAAAAGAAAGAGAGAAAACCAAGAAAGACATTTTAGCTACTTTAGCTACTGCCTTTCCTCCGTCCTTTCTTTCCTTCCTCCCTTCTGTTCTTTTATTCATTAAGTGCAGCACAGCCACTCTGTCCTTTGTAAGAATTTGCAAATCTGGTTAGAAGGGAACTCCACTTTACCCAACTTTTCTCTTTCTCTTTTTCTTCCCTCAAGACACGCATGCGCATGCACACACACACACAGAAAAAAGAGAGAGATCATTACAGGAAATACAACATTAAGTGCCACCAAAACAAATAATATACACAAAAAAATGCTAATAGTTTCGACCAAAGGAAAGTTGAATTGCATTTGGTCGAATCTTGGAATAAAACTTAATAATAGAAGTAGTAATATCTGCTAGTTACTGAACATTTCTATATCCCCATAAGACAAGGTATTTTTCTATAGCAATCATGTCTTAGGTATTTCCAGTTCACTCCATGATATGTGTGTATTGTGTGTGTGCATGTGTGTGTGTGTGTGTGTGTGTACACATGCATATACACATGCAAAAGTGCCTGATGGTGTTTTCTTTATGACTTCTCTGAAACTCACATCGCTATGTGGTAGGAATTGTTCTTAATTTATGAATGAGGGAAACACTGATAAAGAAAAAAGCTTTGAAAGACCAGTGGTAGGGCTGTTTTTCCTGGGGCTGATATTTCTTAACAATAGTAAGACTTCCGCAAGGAGCTGGGCCTTAAGTATGACCTAGACGGACATTCAAGATGTTAATAGCCAGATTTAAAGGGAGAATAAGAGGGAGGAAAACTACAACTTGAAAATTAAAATTGAGACAATGTACAAGAATAAGAGGGTCAATAAGAAAACAGAGTAGGAAGCAGATGAAAAGCAATGAGCAATGACACTTGGAAGGTAAATTAGGGGACATATATGGAAATTCATGAATGCTGGGGTAAAGAATTTGATCTTAAATCAAATATAATAAGGGTGTCCAGAAAGTGTATGGTGGGCAAGCAATCCAATGGCCTCATTTGTTAAAGATTATTTGTTTATGCAGAAGAACCAAATGTACTGTGATGGAGAAACCACAAATAAATTTAGTAACTGACAAATGACATTAATGTAGACCCAACTTCCTCAGTCATTCTACACATTTAGAAACAGACTACATGACCTTAATAACCTGCCATGGACAATCCTGCCCCACACTCATTTGTAAAGAAACCTTTTGGTTTTTATCCTTTCTTCAGTCATTCGCCATCAAATCAATGCCCCACATTATTTGTTACCTCCAGTTTTAGCCATTAAAAGATGTAATGCAGCTCACAAGAAATAAGGAAGAAATTTTAAAAAAGAGAGAGAGAGGGTGAGAGTAATCCATCAAAGCAAAATAGGAGTCTTCTTCTGATCTCACACTATTGCCTGCAGAATTCAGAGTCAGTATGGGATAGAGATCTGGAATAAACATGCTCAAAATTTCACAAAGAACCCCTAAAGATGAAGTGTGGTTAGGAGCAGCTAAGCGATTGAGATGTCTTAGCAATTGTTTTTAAATGGGGAGAATTCCAGGGAAGATTTCAATTAAGCTTCTAGGTAGCTGTCTTCCTGAGGTCCTAGAAGAGGGTTTTTAATGACATAGAATGAGTGAGCTGGTCCCCTTGGAGGCCAATAGACTTTTCCAGAATTGTTACATCCAAGAGTATCTTTGGGAAAAGGAAATGGTGGAGTCAGGGATGGAGGAACCTGCTTACGAATCTACAAAATCAGGGCCCTAGGAGGGGAAAAGTTGAAATCATTTATTTATAATTAGAGAAGCAATGGACTGTGTGACTAGGAATTTCATGATTCAATGTTCTCAGGGAAAATGCTCAATAATAATTAAGAAAACGACCAAAAGCTTGGCAAAGAAATATTTGAATTAATATCAAGTATCCTCTTCTCAAGCAAGACCAGTTCAGGCTTTCAGATAGTCACCACAATGAAGTCTAAAGTAAAGCAAATTTGACAACCCTCCCTTCAGGTTCCCTTTCTTCACCAGGGTTAGTATCATTTAGGAGGCTTCCAGGATATGCTGGGGTATGGCAAAGAAAGTCAGACTTCCCAGAACATGCCATTAGGATTGAGCTTTAATGAATGTGGCCCCTGGAATCTCAGAGTCTAGAAAGAAACATAACTTACTTTATCTACAGCAAGAATTAGAGATAAACTCCATGTTTACCACTAGAAAGTATTTTTGAACTTTGGGTCCACAATTTTGATTGATAACAAGAAAAACATGCTTTCAATATAATTTTTTTTAAATATTTTTTATTAGTTGTTGATGGATCTTATTTTATTTATTTATTTATACGTGGTGCTGAGAATCGAACCCAGTGCCTCACGCATGTGAGGCAAGCACTCTACCACTGAGCCACGACCCCAGCCCTCAATATAATTTTTGAGTTGTAAAATATTTTTAATTTTTTTGTTTTTATCAGTGCATTATAGTTATATGCATCCTAATACTCAATTCTCAACTGGAGTTCATGTGGACATACTGATACATGCATGGAATACAATTTGCTCTACTTCAGTCAATATAATATTAAATGGAGGGAAAAGCAGAATACACACCTCACTATTTCAAATAAAGTTACAGGTGGACATGGTTAGGATGGAATTTGCAAAAATGAAAATAATTGTTTAAGAAATTACAGAGAAATGTTTTGTTTTCAGAACAATGTCATTCCGTGTTGCTGTTTTATTGAGTTTATATTTTTTAAGTGGATCAAAAAACATCTATCCATTGTATGGAATTTATCATCAGCAGGTTGGTTTTGTGGGATCTGGGTGTGATCTTCAGTCATGTGTCACAACAAAAATTTGTTGTGAAAAGCGAGTTAGCACATGTATTGCAATGAACTTGAAGCCCAGAAGGCTCCTAGTGTGCCATCTTAGTTATTATGAATAGTAGCCCTTAGCTCAGGTACAGCCCAATGTGATCATATCTCCTGTACTTCTGTACCTGATTTGGTTTCCTCAGTAGAAGTCAACTTTAGTCTTGGGTTCTTCCCCTCTTCCATGCTGAAATCCCACACTGGCTTGCATAAGTCTACCTGAGTAAATTTTGACAAGGTTTATCACTCCTAGCACTGCACATGAGACAGTATATAATTAAAATAAACTAAGTAGCTTATTAAATGACACTGGGAATTTACCAGAAGTAAGATAAGTATCCTGAGAGAACATGGACTTCACAAGCTGCCCACTTTTGCTACCACTACCTGTGTTGAAAATCTCTGAAGGAGCTCTCTGTTTGATTATTGTTGTGATGCTTGTTGTTCTGGAACAGTTCAATAGAATCCTCCAACCTCCAAAGCAAGAGGACACTTGCAGACTTCATCTGATGTCTCCCAAGAGGATCTTTGCTCTGTCAGAAAAGTCCTCTGTGGAAGGTCCAAGTTGACTGGTAAACATCTTCCCTGGGTTCCAAACCCTTTCATTCTAAATGTTAGATATTAAACCAGTTAGTTTTTTCTCTCTTGCTTTATCCAGAAGCCATGATTTTCACTGAAGGCTGCCAGCAAACTGGAGCAGGAGCACACTGTTATTAGAACTGTTTCCTGTTGGTGGACATTGCATCAGAAGAGGTGGGAGTCCACTCTAGATGTTCAAAGAAGCACAGTCTTTCTTGGATATTATCAAGCCCTTCCCTCATCAAGGTACATGGCACTTAGGATACTGCCAATGTATTCAATCAGGGCCCTGATTCTGCTACACCATGGACAACCTGAGGTATGGTCTTTGAAATACAAGCATCATCAAGCTTTCATTAATTCACCACATCTATTGATAATTAATGTATTTTACAGACCCCAATACATAATTGTTGTGTGCTTGTTTTTTGTTTCACATTGAAACACCCCTCAGTTGTGCAAAGAAGCTGGGAAGCAGATGGGCAATCCTGTTACTGCCTATGCTTGATCTTCAAAAATTTCAGAATGAACATCAGTAAAAATGAATCAATGAACAGGACTTAGAAAAAAATCCCAAAGACAAGGGATGAGCCTTGTTTTAAGAAGCACTTCTTTACCAATACACTTGAAAATCCAGTGGACAATATTATGTAGGAAAACTTAGGCATCAGAGTTTCTGAGTCAGGTTTTACACTTGAGTCTGAATCTGTTGACCAAGACTCAGACTCAAGTGTAAAATGCTTTAATAACACCTTAACCAATTCATTGGGCAATTATTTCCCTCTTTATATGTACACAGTCATGAGAAGTGGCAAAGAGCTGTAACTAAGTAAAATTAAATGGTACATTAAAATAAAAATTTACTTCTATAGAAAAATAAAGATAACAGTTCATAAATAGGAAAACAGTTTTGATATAAGCCTTCATTTTAGAATATGATCTATTCTATCATTCCCTTGTGAAATATATTCTATTCTCAGGTTTAAGGATTCCATGAATTAATGGTATCGAAAAACGTGAACATTACATCTCATGAACTATCTAGAAGACATCAGATTAACCAATACAATGGTCTTCCTCTAAACACCCCTACACCTGAGCACTCATGACTGTGATTTCATGATCTGGTGAGTTTTCTATCTGATTTGAGAGCAGCAACATCCTTTCAAATGAATTTTGGAGCAAGACAATTTGAATGGACCAGTAGTAATCATGTACTTACTCAAAAGGCACAAGAGAAAAGGAAGGGAAATCAGAAAAGTATCACATTTGTCGAATATATGCTAGATATGGTGCCAGGCATTTTGTAGTTTATTCCTTCCTAACAAGAAATCTGTGAGGTAGATATCAATATTCCTAAATGACGGATAAAAAAATCGACCAGAAGATTCATCTACTTACTCCAAGTCACAAAACTGGCAAAGTACAAATATGGGGTCTGAACTCCAAACACTGTATACTTTACTATATATTCTTCATATAAAGTATTGAATTATCCCTTAATCAATCTATGCCAAGAATCATCCCACACACAAACACACAAACTAAATTGCCAACCCTGCAAACTAAGAGCAAGTAATGAAATGTTTATATAAGTCAAAAGAAATATTGAGCCAAGTAATCACTTATTTCATCAGAGAATGCATTTAAAACATAAAATGATTGATGATGATGTAAAAGAAAGTGATCAGTGGACCTCAGGATCTTGACATTGTGTGATACATGAGCCAAACTTGTTATGGAAAGTTCTGAAATTGTTTAACCTGGTGTGAGCGAAGGGGGGGGAGGTCATGCTTTTCAGGTTAGTGACAAATTTTTCCATTTAACAAAGAAAAAAAAAACTTTCATATATGTGATATTCTTCTCTCCAAAATAAACTCAAGATTCATGGAGAAGGAAACACTTTTACAGCATGGACTTAACCTCCATAAGAATGCATTCTGATTGTAAGGTTTCAAGACTTGAAATAGGCATTATATAAAATAGCTCACATTTTAAACACCAGGTGCAATTACTGCTGATCTAAACCACAATTTTGGACTCAATAGGCAAGACGAAAAGTTTGAACAGAGCAGAAAAAATCATTCAATAGATAATGCTATTTTAAAAGAAACATTTAAAAACATGTTCAACCTTGGCAATCATCATTGAAGAAAAATAAAATGAGTAAAAATAAAATTATTAATGCATGGTACATATAAGGATGTATTGAAGCTTATATGCATTTATTTTAAGCTAAAAAGAACAACTCATA
Source organism: Xerus rutilus (assembly GCA_028644305.1). Taxonomy (NCBI): domain Eukaryota; kingdom Metazoa; phylum Chordata; class Mammalia; order Rodentia; family Sciuridae; genus Xerus; species Xerus rutilus. Next base: position 163,107,263 of record CM053401.1, read on the forward strand.
GTCTTTGAAAATTCTGGTATTGTGATTGCAACCTCTACTTTCTAGTCTCGTGCCATATCCTTCACAACATACTGTTTCTCTGGAACATTGAAGGACCTTCTTTTGCAAAAGGGCAGGGTCAATTGTTTACTGTGTATTAAGTAAAAAGAGCTTCATAAAGTCAGGCTTAGTTCAGATTGACATGAACCAAAAAAGAAAGTCAAAGCTGTGCAAGAAGAAAAGCAACAAGGATCTAGGTTCACAAACATAACTGAAATTAACTGGCAACATCTCAGTAGACCCAAAATACAGGTCTATGACAGGAGGATATCATTCTATGGCTGAAGGTACAAACTTGTAAAATTTGCAGATTCTCTTGTAAAAGAAACAGGCAGAGAGTCAGGGAATGGCTGAGTAGATCTGGCCTCAGAATATCAGAAGGGAAATGGAATATTCATCAGAAAACATATTCAGAAGTCCAACTTCAGGGTTTGGGCCAAAACAATGAAGTGCTGCAGAAAGGGCCAAATGAGTCTATATCTGAGCTTCTAGGCCAGAGGCAGGAGGAATCACTCCAAACTCTCATGTGCCCCGATACGAAGATGAGCACCCTGTCAATCTGAAGCTGTAGTAAGAGACCTCAGTTGTGAGTGTCTGTTGTTACAGTGTCTGAATTCAATCATCCTAGGCATGATCCATTCACTTTCTATAACATCCAGATATACACCTTTGCTTTTTTGTCCTTTTATCTCTGTTGAGTTAAAAGACCACACAGGGGCTGGCGTTGTGGCTCAGTGGCAGAGAGCTTGCCTAGCATATGAGAGGCACTGGGTTCAATTCTCAGCACCACATATAAATAAATAACATAAAGCTCCAAGAAGACTACACAAAACAAAAGCAGAATAAGGAATCACCTACACCATGTGCTTCAAAGAAGGAAAGAGATGTTTTGGCCTTCCAGTACCTACCACTGGATATACAAGCACCTGAGATTTCCTAGCTCTTTGGGTATTGTTACTTTCCAATGATCTTCCTATCTGTCTTTTACCTATCTATCATGTGCTTACCTTTACTCCTATCAAATCTATCTTAACTTACAATAAAGTCTGAGAAAGATGACCACTTCTGTCAACATAGATGATTTTTGGCTTCCACAAAGATAATTTGTCACATGAGAAGAAATAGAAGAAGTGAAAGCCAGGCTTTTAAAATAGAAGAGGAGAAAGTATGAAAAGGTAAGGATTCAGAATGAGAAGGGACAGAGAGAATAATAACTACTATGCTATTTGGGTTATTTGGAGGAGCTGTAAGAACAGTGGAAAAAATAGTGTTGCTCCTGCCCTTTTTGGCTCAGCTACCATTTATCAAGTTACTGTTATATGATGTTCCAGGCTTTGTGCCAGCTGCTTTATATGTAGCATTTCATGGACAACTCTCTCTAGTAGTTATGATTTCCTCTGTTTTAAAGATGAAGGAATTGAGGAACCAAGAGGCTAACCTGTTACCTAGTTAGTGGGAAATAGAGGTAAAATTCTAACCAAGTTCTGTTCTCTCTTTCCAAAACTTTCTCTTTCCTCTATGTCTGTCTTCCTTCAGAACATCGCTGTGGACTCATCCGGTCCCATGAAATCACCAGTGAGAGCTCTGAAAGCTTCCTATGATCCATGTCTCCTGTTTGGCAGATGGGAGGCTAGGGAAGTAATGTGAGTTGCATACTTAGTGCTTCAGTTGGGCAAGAAACCAGGCCTACTCTTTTCACTTCCACTCAAAATCTTTCAAGTCCTTATTGGGTCTCAATGGAAGAATCAAAACCGTAACTAGGAGACACAATACCTACCTGGGTATTTCATGTCCATCTTCCTACTTCAGCATGCATAGATTAAAGCTACCACCTTTAGGAGCATTGCATTCAACATTTTCTAGAAAGTTATTTCTTTTTGTCATCTCCACACTAATGCATTTATTTGTAGAAAGTTATCATTTTCTAATTGTCTATTATTTTTTCTTTTTATGAAATACTGGATAAATACTGAATATACACCAAACAATCAAGCAGCACCAATAATATCCAAAGAAACCATTAGTTTGGCTTGCTTCTGCTGCTACTGTCTCTTTGCTTTTATACTTGTGTTCTCTCTAGTCAATATTCTTAAACTCAAAAAATAGTTATCTGCAGCTTTAAAAGTTTGCTGATAAGTGTTCTGAATAAGTTTACCAGGGAAAAATTTAAATAAAAATCATTGTTCAGATGTCACTCATATCAATCATTCTTGTGCAATAGCAGTAGAGTAGAAATAATTGCAATCTTGTGCCCTGCACTAGAAGGATGTGAAGAGACTAGAAAAACAAAAATAGGTTATTTTAACAAGAGCCTGAAAATGTCCAGCATTTCCAAAGTCCATCTTCTGCATTGCCATTTTAAAAGAAATATCAGGAACTGTTTCTCCAACAGGGTTTCCCATTATCCAATACCATATCCCTAATAATCATGTTCTGTCATCCACTAAGGCTTGCCCACACAATCCCACTCACAGCTCTATTCCTAGGCCACACACGCATGCTGGCAGAAGAATCAGGCTGAATCAAGAGGAGTTTAAGTGATGGCAAAACCAATCCAGTGTCATATCTGAACTGTATGAAGGCTGGATAAAGATGCGGCAGTTTTTCATGACCATGTGGAATTTGCAGGTATTCCAAGTAATGTCTCCCTGTGCACAGAGTAAGGTCTTTGAGAAGAAATTAAGGGTGAAAAGAAAATAGTTAAAAGGAAGATGGGATTCACAGGACCCCAGTTGTAAGTTTTTTGTCCCAGGCTGAGAAAATGGACTTTTAGCCCTCTAGAAAAATCTGCTCCAAACCTTTGTTAACTTTGGGACTCTGTCACTCACTACAGTACTGAGGATTATAAATACTCTAAGTTATTGTCTTAGCCTGCTTTTGTTGCTATTAGACAACACCTGGCTGGTTAATGTATAAAGAAAAGAGATTTGTTTAGTTCACATTTTGGAGGCTAAAAGTCCAAGACTGAATGGACCTATCAGTTTGGCCTCTGGTGAGGGCCTTCTGCTCTATTACCGCATGGCAGATGGCATCGTGGTGAGAGACAGAAAGTAAGACTGGGGAGGGACCAGGCTTGCTCTTTTGATAACAACCTCCCTCATGAGACTTAAGTAGCTTCCCACAAAAAATTACATTAATCCCTTCTGAGGGCATGCCACCAATGACCTAATCATGTTTGATTAGGTTCCACCTCTTTAAGGGTCCTTTGCCTCTCAACATTGCCACACCGAGTGGGGACCATGCATCTAGCACATGAATCTTTGGATCACACACTGAAAGCATGTGCAAACCATAGCAGTCATTTTCCTGGTAAGCATTTTTCCCACATGCAAAAGAAAGATTCCCATCCTTCTCTCTCTTCTCCAATTCTCATATGTACCCAAGAGCTTCAAGAGTATAATAAGCTCAGAATTTTTGTTCTTGTTTAGCTGTCCTCTTTCCCTGCAAGCAGAGGGGTGCTGCAGTATTTGAGCAGGAATTTGGAAGGATTGATATTAGATGTTGCATTGGGGTCTATTTTTTTTTTCACTTTATGCTACCAACTGATACAAGGTGATTTCAATAACATAAATGCATTGTTTCTCTAACCAGAGCAAGTACCAGCTGGAATTTTCTTTTTTTTTGAATTTACCTTTATAAATGCTTTTCACAATACCCCATTTTATGAATGAACAAGCAGCTCAGAGATCTTCCCAAGTCTTATTTATATAAAGTCTTTAATAATCCACTTCTTTGATCCTTTCTATACACACAAAGGTACTCCACCCAGATCCCTGGTCATGGGAAGACTTGCAGTCCAGCTGCAGAGAATACAGCGAGTGGAGAGCTTCCAGCTGTCTGCTCCTTCAGGGTCTGCCTCAGCTGCAGCAAGCCACCTTTGCCCAAAGTGCCCTCCTCCCCACAGCAGCCACACTCAGTGACTAAGCAAGTTAAAAAATAAAGGCTTGATCATTTGGATCCAATACATTATGACAGTTTGACTTCTCCCTCTGACCAATCCTGTGCTTTCTTTTTTTCACAGGTGTTGGTCTCCAATGCACATCTTACAGCTCATCCTCTATTTTGATGGTGGCTTCTGAATGTGAATTTTTGACACAAACACAACTATTTCTCTTTATTCAGATCCAGTCCAGAGTCTGTGACTCAGCTTTCCCCTTGCAAGGGACATACCAACAGTACATAGTGAACCATTATACCCAGCTGCAAATGGTGCTTCTCAAACTGCAGTACCTCAGACCCCTGGGCACAGCTTCTATCCCCCGCCTTTTCCCCAGGTTTCTAGTGACTCTGCCCCACTGGACTTTCAGCTTCCAAAGTGAGATTTTCTCATACAGTATTCTCTAGTATCTGTTCAAGATGCTATTTATAATGCTCATTATCTTTTATCAGGGGCCTCCAACTCAAATGTCTGCTGGAGATCATCCAATAAATCTAATTTTGAAGCTGGCCAGGATCAAGACAAGAGACGCTAAACTCCTTGTTTGGAAACTAAACATAACAACTTGCTACCTCTCCAAATGCTGTGCTGTGCTCCACACAGCCTAGAAGGTTCCCCCACCCTGCTGACCTTTCTTGTCACTCCTCATCCCCTTCCTCAATCCTCTATAGCCACAAAGACCTTCATCCTGTTTCTCCAACAGGCCAGCACCTTCAGCTTCACTGTACGGGTTTGCTTCTTCCTCCACTTGGAACAGCCTTTCCCTAGTTATCCTCATCTATCAACTGAAATGCCACCTCCCTTAAGAGCTTTCTCCAGCCACCCTCTCTAGAATAGGGCACTTACCTCCCCATCCTGTCATCCTCTATTATGCCTGTGACCTCCTTTTATAAAACATCTATTATTTTATGGTTAACAAATATATTCATTTATTTAATTTCAGTTTCCTGCACTGGGCTATGAGTTCCAGAAGGACAAGCAGCATCTTTCTTACTCAACATACATTCCTAGAGCCTAGCACAGTGCCCTGCCCATGATTTTTTGAAGGAAGGAATTTCTACCCTGTCAAACTCCCTGCTCCCCACTCCCCATGGTGCCATGGCCAGGCTCCACCCACTCTCCCAGGCCATGCAATTCATCTTCCTAGCGCTGCTGCTTTCAGCCCCTGCTCTCCAGCTCCCATGCTGCGGTCTTAATTCAGACACTCATCATTCCACACTCAGATACCTACCACACTCTCCCAGCAGGCCTCCCTGACTCTACTTTCTCCCTCTCCATCCTCCATACCCTGTCAGAGTGACCTTTCCAATATGCAAATCACTCCCAGGCTTAAAACCTTCCAATGGCTCCCTGTTGCCTCCAGGATAAAGTTCAACCTTCTTAGCATGACATGCAAGATACTCTGAGATCTCACCCCCTCTTCCCCTCTGGTTTTATCTCCTAGTCTTCTTCAATAACCCCCACTTCCACAATCTCTGGACATTCTTGTTCTGCCTCCCACCATCGGGGCCATTCTGCCTCCTAACTTCTTCCCAAATCATTCGATTCTCTCTGTTTCCATAGCTGCCATGTTTATTCATCCCTGGCGTGGGCAGTCACAACACCCTTCTATCTAATTGCAAGTGCCCCATCCAATTTGTTTTCTAAATGGCAGCAAGCGAGCTGTTACACTCCCAGTTTTAATCATAGAAACACCTGCCTCCTACTTCCCTTGCTTACAGTTCCTCTGTGGGTAGAAACTAAGAGGCTCCGTAGGGTCTGCTCACAATTATTCCTCCAACTACAGCAGCCCTCCTGCCCTCTGTCTTCAGACCCACTGGCACGCTCCTGCTTACCCCAGAGCCATTGCTTATACTTTATCCATCTGCTAACACATTCAGGAACTCTTTCTCTTTTGCTTTCTCACACTGTGATCTTGTGGCTCACTTTCTTCCCTGAGCTATGCCACCATCCCCTGGATGTCTTCTCATATCTTGCTGCATTTATCTTCAAAGCTTTTATTTATCCATAGAGATTTGGGATAAAGGATAAAACACAAGTCTTCAGGAAACAAACAGGGAATTTTGGACCATGGATTTGGGAAAGGAGAGGTGAGTCTTGGGTCACTAGATGCAATATTCTGTCTGCTGGTCTTGGGGCTGTGAGTGTTCTCCATTCTTCAGGAGAGTTTTCAGTGGAAGTTTTAAGTCACTATTTAATTTTTCACATAATTTCTAGGAGTCAGATATATCAGAAGGAGGTGGTAGCTTGGGCTCCATTTATACTCTCAAAAGAATTTAAATCATGGATATTTTTGTTTGTGTTAAGTTTATTATTTAAAAGTTTTTTATTTGTTTCTTCTTATTTGGACATGAAGTAGAATGCATTTTGACATGTCATACATACATGGAGTATAACTGCCCATTTTTGTGGCTTGAGCATGATGTGAAGTTACACTAGTCATGTATGCATATATGAACATAGGAAAGTTATGTCCAATTCATTCTGCTGTCTTTCCCATTCTCATTCCTCTCCCCTTCCCTCCACTCTGCCCTTTTTTAACATTTTCATTATAACCTGCATCTCTATTTTATTTTTTTGTCTTATTAACTAAACAGATTTCCCAGCGACTCTCATAACCTCCCTAATCCATCCATTCATTCATTTGTTCATCTGCTCAGCAGACGCTTCTCAGATGTGACACCCTTTCCTAGTGGCTAGGAAAGGGCCAGAGGCAAGGAGTGGATTGTGGTCCTAGGACCCTCTGACTGTGAAGCAGAGAAGGAAGAAAGCTACATTTGCATCCTGGGTTTCACTAGAAGGAAGCAAATGGAGATCAAAATTTTCAGACCCAGAGCAATAGATAAAAGGAAGAGTCATGTGCAAAGGGAAAGGCTACCAGCAGGACCAGAGTCAACAGCCAAGGATGTTAGGGACTAGGGCCATTGCTGAGGGAGAATACAGTCAGGGGCTGGGCGAAGGTTAGTGTTCCTGCAAACTTCTACCTATGACATAAGACCAGAGTGCCAGAGAAGGACACTGGAGCAGATTCCCAGCCCTTTGGACTTCATTGGAAAGACTTTTGTCTACCAATAAAGCCCAGGACTCACAACAGGATCAATTATCATCTTGAATCATCTATTAATCTAAGCCCCAAATATAAGCAAGCTGAGACTCTAGATCAGATGCTCAGCTCTGAGTAGAGGAGGGATTAGCTGAGGTAAGATGAGGCTGAGGACAGACGGGCAGGGAAAGTGGGGTTGACACCGCCCACCTCATACTGTCCCCTTGCTCTCTTGTCTTCCTGAAGAAACCCCCAGGGGAGAAAAAACATCTCTGTGAATCAGAGGCTTCTGTCTCGATTTGTTAAGACCTTCCTTCTGTCCTTTTTAAATATCACTGTTAATACCCCCTTGTGGCACTGTCTCAGTTCTTTACCCTTTCATGCAGATATTATTAAAAACTAGTGTCAAAAATGGAATTCTCCAAAGACCATGTAAAAGTCAGCTGTGAGGCCGTGTTATGGAGGAGCGTAGCTCCTTCACTGGGAAACACGTCCTGAGCACGCTTCCTTTCAACCCCATGACGGAAAGCCTAAGCTAGCTCCCCTCCACCTCACACTGCATCTGTCCTGGGCTGGAAACCATTTGTAGAAGAATTCCACTGTTTTTTTTTTTTTTTTCCATCATTAACTCTAAGCTTCAAACTTAATCCTTCTATATTTTTATACATAAAATTCTCCCACTCTTTTCCTCCCCAACCCCCCCCCCCCAGCAACGATCCTGTTTTTCCATGGACATTTTTGGAACATCAGGGATGTGCCCTCTCCTGGGATCTGATGAATGGCCCCTTTAAGACTTACTGAAGCATTTTGGTACACAGCTCACAAATATTTTGAAGGAGTAATTTTAATTTAGCAGTTTTGATGTGGAAGCAAAATATATGAAATGGTGTTATATTGCTAGGTAATGTGTTGTAGTGCTATGAATTTAATCCACAGTAGCCAGGCACACACAAAAAAGCATCACATTTTTTTTTCAAATTAAATTAAATTAACTTCAATATGGTTAGGAGAGAAATCAATTCTGGTTGTATATTCACCATTTCTCTAAGGTTATAAAGTTTATTATTATTATTATTACTATTTTAATATAATTAATTAGGTACAGTAATCACATAGTACTTGCTGTCTTTCCAACACTGTCCTCAGTGTTTTATCTTTGTATATTTATTATCATAGCAACTTTATGAGTTAAGTGCTATTGTTTTTATCCTTCTTACAGAAGAAGATGTTGATTCACAGACGTCTTCAGCCCAAGTTCACACAGTAAACAGAGAAAGTGGCATTAGAACCCAAAACCAAATCCTGGAATCCATGCTCTTAACTAAGGAAAACAGAGATCCTAGCACTCCCTCTAGAAAGAGAGAGAAGGGCCTTATCCTCAGTCCAAGACGTTTGTCATCTCTTGCCCCAGGGTGGCTACTCTGCCTGAATTCTCTGCCATCCTTTGACCTCTGACCCTTCATGGGATCCTCTCCCTGACCACAAGCCCAGCACAGAGGTTTGGACCACTTCTCTCAAGGCTGTGGGTCTCGGTGTGCAGATTTCTCTGCACTTTGTTGTGATCCCAGTCCAGGGCATTGGGTCTGTGTGCAATTAAAGCATAGATGTCCATTTCTTAGTGATCAACTTTTTCCTAATTCACATACCAACCTTTTAGAAACGAAAGCTATGGCTCCGCTATCCTTAACTCAAAGGACTCAACCCTTGCCTCTCTCCCTTTGTGACAATCCAGAACCACTTCCCCAAGGAAGCCTGCAGCACAGGGACATTCCTTCCTGCTAATTGTGAATGTGGGAGAGGAGAGTGGTGCGATTTCTTCTTACTGGAGCGGTGGAGGAGGCAATACCTGATTTTTTCAACCTTGGTGAATTCACAGTATTTTCTTCTCCTCTTTAACAATGAGAGATGTGGAGCAGCCCTCTCAGAGCCAATGCTGTAATCCCACCCACTCATCAAGCCTTACTCTACCTCTCACCTCCCTTCTCCTACCAAATCACTACTGAATCTCCCATCACCCTTCACTTTCACTTCCTTCCTCAACTCCACCCCAGCCCTCCCATGCACCCCACACAGTAAGGAGAGCTGCAAAATTGCACCTGCATTCTGAAAACCAATAAAGGGAAAGTATCGAACAGCATTTTTCTACATATATTATATATCCATTCCTTTAAATATCTAAATAATTGGAGATGGAGAGTATCCCTTTAGAGAAGTATTTCAGATTACAAATGAAGGTAAGAACATAAAATATCACCACTTAGCAAGCCCTAGTGAATTAATAGAGCTAAATAATGACGATAAATGCATGTCAAATTTACCTAAAAGACACAAACAGATGTCCCCTGCTTCCTAATCAACCCAACAATAACAACAACAACAAAACAGAAAAAAAAAAAGCTAGAATGTAATCAAATATCTAAATCTGCACTGTTCAGTGTAGAAATCACCAGCTGTTATATGGCTACTGGGCCCTTGAAACGTGGCTATTCCTGAAGTGTGCTGTAAGTGTAAAATTCACATCAGGTTTCTAAGATTTAGTATCAAAAATTGCATTAAGAATCTCAATAATGTTCTGGACCATAAGTTGAAATGAAAACATTTGGGATATATTGGGTTATATAAAACATATTTAAAAAAAGAACCTATGTAAACTTCATCCCGTGTCTCCCTTCTATCTGATTCTGGAGCCAAATTCACTATTAGAAGCATGGGCAAAATTCAAAAGTAAGGAATTAAAATCAGTATTGGGGTAAAACTTGGTAATGAGCTGAAGTCCAACATCAGGTCAGATTTTATTTTTTAAAAAAATATGAATAATGCATCAAGTTCTATAAAAATTCTTGTGCTTCAAAATGGCAATATGCAAATACCACATGCTCATAGGTCTTGGGATAGATAAGAGATAGAGGCAGAAGGAAGAACATTCAAGGGAGGTCTTCAAGCAATGGGAAAAGACCAGTAAAAATATCTGGACTGTTCAGGCTGCACTGACATTCAGGTTTCTCCTTTGTTCCCACTGGCTTTGGCCTTAAACTTGTTATCAGTGGAATATCATCTTCCCACTTCCCCAGCTGCGCTCTGGGCCTGAGATGCATCCCCACCTCTGCAATAGGTAATATCACTTGGATATTTGTTCCAAGACAATTGTAAAGTTCAGAAAGACCCAAAGAAAATTATTATTTGGCCTGAATATTGCGTAACCCATTATGCTCAGCTCTGGGCTACAGGTCTCTATTGGATTCTAGCAGGTAGACTGCAGTGGATGTCTGCAGGATTCCCCAGGCCACCTCTGAATTCCTGTTCCATCACTTAGCAGATATCTGAAACCAGGCCTTGCCTCAGAGGGTGACTTGTGCAGAGGGTGAGTCACAACAAAGTCTGTGTGGTGCCTTTCACAGTCTCTGGCTCAGATGTGGTTTTATATGATGCTCAAGAGAGTCCACCCTCAGGAGCTACGGCCTCTTCCTAGGTCATGGGAGGTGTTTTATACATTTCAGCAAAGATTTTGTATTATTTTTCTTAGAGGACTTCAAAAAATTGCTTAAACTCAGAGCCCACAAGAAAATGGATCTGCCCCTACTTTGGCCCATTTCAATTTCTAATAAATTTGCCTCTGTATGCTGTCCTCCTTCAAAGCTCCCTCCAACTTCCCACAGCATCCTTCCTTGCACATCTCCAGGATCAAACTGTACCTGCTCTTCCCACTTTCTACATTGTCCAGGTGTTTAAATTAGTGTTTATTTAGGTAAGTGGGCCCTCAAAGATGTCCACGCCCTTGTCCTTGGAAACTGAATATATTGCCTAACACAGGAGAGGGAGTTTACAGGCATGATTAAGAATCTTGAGATGAGGGATTTCCTGGTGCATTCAATCTAATCATATGAGTTTCTAAAACACAGCATGTTTCCTGGCTACTGCCAAAAAGAGATGCACTGTTGTTGGCTTCAAAGATGAAGGAAGTGGCCAGGAGCCAAAGAATGTGGGCAGCCTCTAGAAGCTGGAAAGGCAAGACCAGAGATTCTCCCTAGAGCCTGCCCAAGGAACATGGCCCTGATGACAACCTGATGCAGCCCATCAAGACTCCTGCCAGCCTTCTGACCTCTAGAACTATAAGTTAATCAATTTGTGTTGTTTTAAGCTACTACTTTCATAGCAATGCATTACAGCAACAATAAGAGATAAATACAGTGAAAATACTTGTCTTTCTCGTTTCTGTTTACTTTCTGCCCAGTGATCTCCCTTGCTTTGTCCTCTAGTCTTCCAGTAATCCTCTTTTCTCTTTGAGTCAGGCATAGAGGTGCCAAGGTTTCCTCCTGAGCACTACCCATACCATGTGGTTTTGAGTCCTTCTCTGGAAAGGATTTGCATCATCTCCAATTTAATTAAATGTAGCACCCTGATATATTAAAAACTCATTACCATAAGGCAACTCTTATTTAGGGGAATACACCCCAAAGTCAGTAAGATCTTTAAAGATCCAATCTCACATTTTCACTTTCTTCTAAAGTGATCTTTGGCTACAAAACTAACCTCTCTGAACCATATTTTCCCTCCTAGAACACCAGACCCAAAGGATTTACATTTTTATTCCCTTGACTGATACTTTTATGAAGATACTCATCTACTCAAAGAAGATGGATGTTTTGCATTTTTAAAGACCCTGAATTTCAAACCCGCTTCGTGTCTTCCTCTTTTATTTGAATCTTGCTTAATAACTATGCTTGTGAGTCTCCTATGAGATGCAGAACGAGAGCTCTGAGGGTTACTGCCTATTTAGTAAAGCATGTTTTCCTAAAACTCTGAGTTAGACCTAATTAAAGTTTGACACCTCACAGTGGTGGTGACCTGAAAGTTAGATAACAATACCAGTGTCACCAAGTTTTTGCACAAAATAAACAGGATAAATCACAAAATTTATGGGGCCTGTGCTTGGAAGGCTTCAGTGATGGAATTACAGGACGAGAAGTGAGCATATCCATCTTTCTTTGTTCAGAAGCTCAAGTGTATTTAAATATTTACAAAATCACCCCTTTGCTTTTGTGTTGGCAAACTGAATTATCTGAATCCTCTTTGTGGGTACTCTAAATGAGAATCTGTATGTAAGAGCACTTTGGGAAAGTAACAAATGCTTGATGTTACTGTAAATTCAATTTTTTAATTATATATTCATTTTTGTAAATCTTTCATTCCCAGAAGAGAGGCACCCTGTTAGTACAGTGTGATATGAAATGATATGACATGTTGGGAAGATAAATGTTTATTTTTGTTAATTCGTTTCTCCCCCCCACCCCCACCCCCTTGTATCTGAAGCCCACTCCTGGGATGCTGGGAAAGCTTTAGAGAAAGCTCACATCCTTTTTTCGTTTTCCTAAGTGAAAAGGAGACAGATAATTGTGTGTGTGTGTGTGTGTGTGTGTGTGTGTGTGTGTTTAATTGAAGTGTCAGTGACTATTGAAGAGTTAAGGCCAGGCAATTGTGTATATTGACATCAAGCTGACCTGAAATCATGCCCCAGACCTATCTCTTGAAAGATAATGGGAACATTGACTAATGACTTTAAAGCTAAGCTTTCTTTAATATAGAATAAGAATAATAATCTAAGACTTTCAAAAGATGTTGAGGGTAAAATGAAATAATTTCTGGGGAGAAGGCCTTCACAGGGGTGTTCCATGGATGTTATTATTTTCTTTATTTGGTTCTATCTAGTCAGACTATTCAAAACAATAAATTCTTTGCCAAACTATTTAGAAAAAGAGTTAAGAGAGCATAGGGCCCCCTACCCATGTCTTTACAAGCACCAGGGAATCTGATTCTCCTACAACAAACTTCGGTCATCAGAGATACCATCTCTACACTGATTTCTCTGGTTTCAACATCATGATCCTTTTAGCAAATTCGGAATCACTTGGAGAAAAGAAAGGAAGTTATCATCTTCAAAATTGACACCATTCCCTGAAACACAGTTTCTCAAATTTCACTGTGCCTCTCCTCTTAAGGCATTGCATCATAAATGCACCTCTCTGAGCCCTGATGCTGGACATCTGATGCAGTAGTTCATGGCTCTATTCTGGTACCTGAATTTGTAACACTTGCTAGGTGGTACTGAGGCACAAGGTGCTTTGAGCACCCCTGTTCTGAATTCTGCAACGTAGATGTGTCATATTTTCTCACAATCTGCACAGGTAGTAAAATAAACAGGTGCCCCCTTTCCAGCCATTTCTGAGAAAAGCATCCTCTATCCCGTTAAGCAGCACTGGATATACCTTTACTGAATAGCTGTTATGGTTGGGTCTTAAATGGTCCCCAAAGAACCACATGTTAAAGATGTGGTCACCTGGCTGTTGGGAGGAGGAGCAGCTATTAAGAAGTGTGACCTAGTAAAGGGAGGTTAGTTCATTGGGGCATGTTGTTGAAGGGAATATTGGGACCTGGCCCCCTTCTCTGCTCCCTGGTGTCATGAGGTGAATAGCCCTGCTCTACCATATGCTTCCCACCATGTTTTGCCTCACCACATGCCCAAAAGCAATAGAGCCAACTGACCATGGGCAGAAACCTCTGAAATGATTATCTTCCTCTTTTTAAATTGATTTTTCTCAGGTATTTTGTCACAGTGATGGAAAGTGGACATAGTAACCGATGTTTCTGCTGTGCGCCATAAAGATTCCCCAGCTGTGCTCATAGTTCTCCATGTTTATAAACTTTTTTTTTTTTTTTTGCAATTGTGCTCATTTCTGCATGTGATGCTTTGTAGCTGAGTGTACTGTATATTTCTCTGGTTGTATGCGACCCATGTAATGTGTGCAGTTTTCACCAGAAGTGGGAGAGGTTCTTTGCATCTGAATAGGTCCCCAGCTAGCCTCTCTTTCCTCATTGGGATCTTCTCTCACTTGGACTCAAGAATTCATGAGAAAGGTTCCCTGTTATCCTTGCTCAATAGCCTACACCAGCATTTCCCTGCCTGGCGTGTGCCGCTTCAAAAAACAGCTGTGGTTCTAATTCCCACCAGAAAACTGAAGTGAATCCACTGGTTTGCCCAGCCCCTACTACCTACCAGTTCATCTCTGAATTTCACAGCCTCAATTGTATCACAGGTTGAGGGTGCTGTCTGCAGGTTGGTGTGTGCCAAAGCAGAAAGGAAAGATTTAAATGAAAGGGACCTCTCACTGTTGTGCAGCTATGTGGGTTGATCTCAACCCATAATAGAAGAAAATGAAAGTCCTGGATGGATCTGGAACAGCTCTGTTCTCTAGTTTATGAGAAAGTGGCGCTACTCATCCTGTCTCTGAACTGGGGAGAGGGGGCTCAGCTAGCCACTGATTGGAAAAGCTTTCTGGAAATAGAGCTCACAGACCACCAACCTGGCAGTAGATTGGCAGCCCACTGCCCACTCTGCTGGAATTCCAGGGCTACATTGAGACCCACTGGCTTTCTAGTGGCTGAAACAAACAGTCTCCAGGCTGGAATGGGAGGAGAATTTGGGATCAGAAAAAAATAAAAACAACTAAAAGCAGCAAACTGATACTTAATAAATGGACAAATCCTCCTTAGATGGGGACACAATGTTAGCACACCAATCCCCTTGAGGATCCCAGCTCCAGTGTACTGGCAAAGCTCAGCTCTCCCTGGAGTCTGAGATGAGGTAGATACAGAGGACAGAAACAGAAAGCAATCACCAACCTCAGGAGGGACCTACAGACAGTCACAGGATAAAGACAGAGGATTCTCTTCTGTTCAGCACTGAGAATCCATAGGAACAGTGAAGAGTATAAATCACGGATGCCATTTGGTTTTTGTGGACAGAGCCTTTTGCTTTCATCCCAGGATTTCAAAGCACCTCCAAGCCATTAATTAGTTGTAAGCAATTCAGGCCTGTCAACTTTTCACACCTAATCAAGGGCTGATATATGTCACCCCAAGGGATCTAATCAATAATTCCTCTGCATGCTCTCCCTCCCTTTACCCTTCTCCCAGGTCAGATTTTTATTTCAAGGCCCTTCCCTTTTTTTCTTTTTTCCCCTCTTACAGTAACTGCCTTCCTTGCCTTTTTCTTAGCTTTCTTTCTCTTTGGCCTCTTCCAAGATTTCCTTTCTTTGTCATTTTTTTCCCTAAATGGAATTGGGTAAATTTGCAAACCAAGGGGTTTGAGACCAGTGAGTCTGTGAAATCTCTGGCTTTTAGCGAGAAAGTCCCAAATGAAGAGGAACTCATGGTCATGAACTTCCATTACTCATGAGGGAGGGTGGATTGCAAGTAATTCATCTACACCTCTACTCCCCAGGCCGATGATCCGCTACTGTTGGGCAGGCTTCAGTAAAGTTATTGGGGTCCTGATTATAAAGACAGGTAAAAAATACAGCTCTGTGTATTTAACATACTCAACGCTCTTCTCATGCCCACCACAACGGCAAAGCTCCATTCTGTTGAAATAAATCACTTTATCCAGAAATGATGCATCCACTGCACTCTCATTTCCATAGCCATGCAGACGTCACTAATGGAGCACATGCTTCATCCCCTGCAACCACCCAGACCCAGAAATCCTCTCACAGGAAACATGAACCCTCTCTGCCATCTCCAATGTAGAACATTTCATACACGCTTTTACATTGCTGCTCATCATACTTCTTGCCTGCTCCCTTTATTTTGTTTATAAGTTTAAACTTTTGACATCTTTTTATTATAATGTGTGATATTCATGGAAATGAAAACCATTTTTGTTCCAGGTACTGTGAGTATTATTAGACTTTTCCAATACAAGTCTGCTTTGAAAAGCCTGGCTTCCGTGGTTCAAACATGTAAGGTTAATTTTTAGGTACACATTTCAGAGTGAAATTGTGTTCCAGAATTTGTAAAGGCTCAAATTCACCAAATAATACCAAATCATTGACCAGAATGATCATGCGTATCTACAATTAATTAGCAACTTTAGATTTCTCATTGATGTCATTCTCTTAAATACTTATTATTTTCATATATGTACTTCTAGCCTGATCTAGAAAATGTAAAATTATTTCTCTTTGTGTTCTTTATTGGCATTTCCCACATTAATAAAGAGACTGGGCACATTTTTATTGATTTATGTGCCATTTGTGTTTCTTTGGTAAAATACCTGTTCATGTGTTTTTTCCTCTTTCCCTTTCAGGGTTTTTGTCTTTGTCTTACTAATATCATGAGTAGGGGTTTGTTTGCTTGCTATTCAAATTATTCTAGATTTTAACTTATTGTTAGATAGCAAATCTTGAAACTCTGTCTTTTATTATCACTTCATTTATGATACTTATTAATAAAACAGGTTACTGATCTTATCATTTTTCTTACTGATAAGTAAAGGATTTTAAATATATATTCTAGTTGTCATCCTTTTCATATATGTGAAATCTCTAAAGTGTTAACTTCTATTTTTGACTTTCTCTTCTATGTTTGTTGAATTCTTTTCTTCTTTATAGTTAGTTCTATTTGCTGCTTCTTTAAGATATCCTTTCTTACCCAAATATAATCTAGAGTGAAGTTATGGAGTTAATTCTGTAAGGAAGAATGCAGTTGTCAGAGTCGAGCCCTCAAACACTCTTTCCTCCTGAAGACAGGTTGAGATGTTAGTATCAAAAAAATGTTAGATCCATCGTCAACCTGTGATCCTACTTGACAACTGCATGGAACAGTTATCCTTTCCACCAAATCAAGTTGAACATGTAGACTAGATAGGACTGTTATTTTAAGCCTCTAAGAGGTGACAGTAGAGGGAACTTAATAGACTAATATTGAGTAAAATTGACATTTTTATATTGACGCTACCCATAAACATAGTACAAATTTCTGTCTTTATTTTTAATTATTTTCATAAAATATAATTTCTCATATGTAGTGTATATATATATGAAGTATTCCTATGTAGTTTATATTGTTTATTGATTTCTAATTATTAATGGTAGTGTTTTTTTTGATGCATAGAAAGGCATCAGTTTTAGAGCTAACTACATTATCATCAACTCTTATTATTTCTAGTAATTTTAAAATTATTTTGACTATAATTGTTCTAATTAAACAATTATAGCCTCTCAAATAATGCTACTTTGACACTTTCCTTTTGAGTTCTAATGTCTTCGTTTCTTTTTTCTTGTCTCACCGCCTTGGCTAGAACTCATGTACAATAAAAGCAATCACACTGAGCTGCTCATCTTTTTCTAACCCACAGAAACTTATTTTTTTTACCTCACTACTAAGAAAGATATTTCAATGAACAGGAGAAAAAAAAAGAATGGAATTAGAATAGCTCTAGTTTTCACCTGTAATGAATTAATGAGAATAGGTATTGGATACCTGTGATTTATTATTGTTAGCATCACAAAAAAAGAGAGATCAGACGTGACTTCCAGTTTAAAAAAAAAAGAAACAGAACTTCTAGCATCTCTCCTGCTGAAAAGACAAAATTTGAATCTGATCCTCTCTGTATCCAGACATTCTGAAAAGGTAACAAGGAAAATGTTGAGTTACACATAAAGATCCAGTTGACAAAATCCAGAATATAAAAGATTCTATAGGTTAAATGTCCTCAGTTCTTTAGTAAATAACTTTATAAGGAAGATAAGGAGGAAAGTTCTGCAGATTTTTTAAAAACTTAAAGTATTATATAGTTTTTTTAAAAATAAGCAAGACTAAACTTAATGTCTAGGACAATATAACTGTAGCAAAAAGTGAAGATGTAAATGATTGCAAAAGTGAGAACAGGAGTTATCTTTACAAAGATAGCAAAAGCTGATATACAAATGACATACATGGAGAAGTTACCATGCTGGGTGGCAAAATCCTATTTCATAATGAGATGGTGATTACAAGGATGTTTTTCTCATACATGAATCATTAAAATATATATTTAGGTGCTTTTCAGTATTCATGTTCATTCTATAATAAAAAATTAAAATTATTTACATATATAAAATCTGTAGATATATTTAACTATATTAAGTTGAGGAAGTCCCTCCCCTCTATTCCTATTTATAAAAGTGTTTTTTAATTAATTAAGGATGCACATATAATTTATCAAGTGCTCTTTTTGCATCTATTGAAATGACTGTTGGACATATTGCTCCTTAGTAAATCTACCACAGAAATGTGCTGGATTATATGTATTGATTGACTAATGAGTTAAACCATTTTGTTTTCCTAGAATAAGCAAATTGGTCATTTTTTAAATTATGTACTGTATTATTTAAATGCTGCTGGATTCTGTTTGCCAAAATTTGTACCCATGTACATGAATGAGATTGTCCTTTACCGACTTTGGAAGAAAGGAATATTGGCTTTACAGAATGAGTTGGGAATAGTTCTGTTTCTCTCTTGGATTTTGTGTGAGACTGTCATTGACCTGTTCCTTTAAAGATTGGTGAAGCTCACCTGTAAAATCATCTGAGTCAGGTGTTTGTATCATGAAATGATTTTTAACTTCTATTGCTTTAGTAGTCTTGTGTGAATAGATATGGTATAATTAAAGAGTTGTATTTCTTTTTGAGTCAATTTTGATGTTATACTTTTCTAAGAATTTTTTCTGTTGTCAAGTGTATTGGCATAAAGCTGATTGTAGTATTTATTACTTTTTAAAGATCTTCTTCTGCATCTGTAGCCTTCTCCATTCTAATCACTCTGGGTGCTCCGTTGAACTAGACTTGCCCTTTTACTTTTTCTTTACTGACAATCTGGATTCTTATTGGCTTCAACTAAGAGCACAACTCTGGGTTAGTTGATAATTCTCAATTTGATAACTCTCAATTTGTTTGTTTGTTTGTTTTTGGTTTCATTTATTTCTTCTGTATATTTACCATCTTTCTACCTCATTTGTTGGGCTGTATTCTTTTTCTAACTCCTCGAGCTAAATACTTAGCTCATTAATTTTAAACCTTTCTCATTAAAAAAAATCATTCTTTAAGGATCTAACTTATCCTAGGGAATTCTGCCGCATCCCACAATTTTGGTATTTAGTTTTCTAAGTAGTTTCATGTTTTCAAAATGATCCTCATTGATCCATGCATTAACAAGGGGTTTTCAAAGTTATATTTTTATCAATGTCTTCTAATGCAATTACATTTTGTCTAGAGAAGAAACATGTTTAGTAACAATTCTTTGAAATGTTTTAGATTTGTCTTATGGTGTAGCACATTTGATAAATGCTTCCTGTATGCTTGAGAGGAATGATTATTCCCTAGTTATTTGTGATTGTTAATGCACATTTTTGCCCTGCTTTACCAAAATCTCTATATTTGCTATAGCTGTGGTCCACTTAATCAAAAACTGAGTTGAAATCTTCTACTCTAGTGATTGATCTCACAATTTATGTTCTCAAATGTCATCAATTTTTCTTTACATATCTGAAGTTCTGATACTGTGTGTTTTCTTTAAAAATGATTCTTCCTGGTGATTTGAATCTTTTCTCAAAGATTTCTCAAAGTAGTACAAACTTCTCTGTTTTTAGAGAAGTGCTTTTTGTTTGAATTTCTATTTTTGTCTATTGATCATATTATAACTACACGAGTGTTCCTTTGCTCAGTCTACCTTACTTGGAATAACTTTGTTGCCTTAATGTTTCAGATGCACAGCCTAAAAACAGCACATAATTGAAGATCTTTTTTTTAAAAGCCCATCTTATTGTTTATTTATTTATTTATTCATTCAGTCATTTATTTTGGTACTGGAGATTGAACCCAGGGGCGCTCTACCATGAACTACATATCCAACCTTCTTTTATTTTTTGAGACATTCATATTTCACTAATCTACCCAGGCTGGCCTCAAACTTACAATTCTGCTTCAGTCTGCCAAGTAGGTGGGTTACACTATGCATCACCCCACCTGCCTATTTTAACCCAGTCTTAAAATGTTTAAATAGGCATACTTAATACATTTAGTTTTTTATAATTCCACCCTATTTGAACTTTTTCATGACAGTTTTATTTTTTATTGCTTCACTTTTCCCATTTTCTTTTTATTTTCTAGTGTTTTCCAATTTATTGAATTTTATGTGTTTTTGCTTTTTTCTAAATGTTATCTTCTGGTTTCAAATTTGTGCACTTCATCTCTAGCATTTTAATGGTTACTTTTGGAATTTTCCACTTAAATATATTTAGTTAAATATATTTAGTTAAATATATTTAACTCGGTATACATTAAAGGTAATTTGTATATTATCCCTTGTAACTAAGAAAAAGATCCTAGAACTCTTACAGTTTAGCAACTGTCCATCAGCCTTACATGGCAATCTTGCCCATTATTTAAACCTCACTCATTTAAACACAACTTGGACATAATTTTGTTATTACTGAATGGGAATAATGATTATTTATATTTACATGCATGTTTGCCATTTATTTGTTCACTATTACTTCTTACTTCAGACTGTCCTCTGGAATTTATTTTTTCCTAAAGTACATCATTTACCAGTGTCCCTTTGGATGGTCTTTCAGTGAGGATCTTTAGTTGTGTGTTAATGTATATGCTTGTGTATGTATGTGTTCTTGAAAGTGGCTTTATTTCATATTCATTAGTGGCTGGAGGAAATGCAAACACATGCTCAAATTCTAGAGGCAAAAAATCAAGGCAGAGCTTAATATTTAAACAAGAGAATAAGGTATAATAAAAATAATACAATTTTAAATAAGAAGCAAGGGTAAGGTTTAATTTCTTCTTTTGGCCCTGGATAAATTATTCAGTAATATTCATTCATTTATGTGTGAAATAAACATATGGTGCATATCTGCTAATTGCTTGGCTCTGTCCTAGGTGTTCATGATTAAAAACATAAGCATGATTTCTGGCTACAGTGAACTCAGCCCAGAAAGAGATTCAGACATATTTTTCAGACAGTCAAAGAGAATTTTGTAAATAGAGCAATAGGAATATCTATTCATAGTCTCTTAAGAAATATCCATGGGGATGTCCACCAGGGTTTGGGATGGGGTTTGGTGAGGACTCACTTCCTGGAGGCCTTGTGCATAGAGTTGGGAAAGATATTCCTAGACAAAAAAAGAAAAAAATAAGGTAGAACAGGCACAGGAAAGAAAATGGAATGACATTATAGTTAGCTGATAGCATGAAGGTTGGCACACATTGGAAGTAAAGTTGGAGACTTAAGCATGGCCCAGGTCACCGAGGGTCATGGATGCTGAGCCAGAGTGTTTAGACTTCATTGTGTGGGATCATGAAAGCTAATTAAGGAGGTGAAATGGTAATGACAAGGTCATATTTGTGTTTCAGATGGTTGACTCCAGTGAGCGTGAAGAGGTCAGATGGGGGATGGGGAGAAAAAGTTGGTGTCCCATCTGGCTTTGAAACTATTTTATAATCCAAGCAAAAGCTGATGAAGACTTTCAATGAATCAAGGATGTTGCTGATGGACAGGAAGTGTTCTAAGGAACAAACTCTGGAGACATCAACGTCAGAACCATAAGTGGTGAGTAAAGGGGAGAAGAAGGAGTGAAAAGTATCCACCGATTTATGGCTCTGTAGTCTCAGGTGGATGGTAGGGCCACTCACAATGAAAAGAATTTAGCAGGAAATACAGTTTAAAGCAAAGTAATAAAGTGGAGTATAGAACATTTGGGTTTTAGTAACAATGGACATTAAAGTTGAAATCTTTGAATCTGAAATTCTGGTGTCCAAGCTTTAATTTTCCAATACCTGAAGCCATAATAAAAGTCAAGACAGCTACAGTATAGAATCCTTAAATAATATTGGGTTTCTAAGTTCTTGGTATAATATACCCCATTACTTGGCATTATGGTGACAAAAACCAAGCCTCTTTGAATTCTTAGAGGCCATAGGGCCAGGAAGGAGGCCACATGCTGGCCAAAACACATGCAATATTTTCTCTGTAGTCTCTACTTTCTAAGAGCTTAAGTTCATTTGGCTTAGTTGGTCTAGTTAAAGGTCATCTCTCTTACATACATTGGAGTCTAAGGTTGTGTATGCTGTATCAGGTGGATTATCTGCAACTAGTTTAACTGGTTTCATGTGTATCTTTACTTATCTGCTTGGAAATTGTATGTGACCCATAAAACATGGCCAAGAAACTATTTTATAAGCTTGCTTTGATATTCTCTGCAATGCTTATTTCTTGAGAACATCTCAAGCCATTCTCTCTGAGATACGGAGCATACTCAATCAACCAACAGATACATCCACCCCTACTCAGCCATACACTAGGAATTACCCAGTTTCCTCTTTTTTATATTATTATACATTTATCATACTTTACCAGAAATTCACCCTCAATCTTTCTCATAGAGTTAATTCCTTCCCATAGAGTTAATCCAAGAATCAGAAAAATGGGGCTATCTTTGCCTTTGTGAATCCAAGGGCATGGTCTTGGTTCATCACTGCTATTGAAACATTACTTTGGGGGAAAAAACTGTATGAGTCCAATGTTACCCCTGGGAGTGTTTTTATAGCAGAACCATCCATGAATTTTTTACTTTTTACCTTTTGTAAACCAGAACAATGCAATAGAAATGGTAATCTCAATGCCCCCATCAATGTCTTATTAGAACAGCTTCCAAGCAAGGATTTACCAATTTAAATATTGTTCTTTGATACAAGTTCTGCTGAGAATTTGTGATTATTGGAGTTTCTTACAGTGCACTTCATAAGCCATTACATAAAACACTAATTATCCAATATTTCTACCAGCAGGGTCTTTTGTACTAATTAAATTAATACTGAAAACCACTAACATCATTGATTAAGAGTCCAAAGCACTGTATATCAGTAACAGTTACAATTAGGACAACTTCATTTTGGGCAAAAATCAAATCTGTCCTTCTTTTATCCCAGGAGATTAATTATCATCTTTTCCTAATAACCAAGACTCTCACTTGGGAACAAAAGCCCTTGTTATTTCTCTCCATTTCATCTCTTCGCTGTGGATGGCCGTCCTCAGGTTAATAGAATGGTTAAGATCAACAAGTCTGGCTTCTAGCTTCATTGAATTCATTCAAATCTCAACTCTACCACTTAGCAGAGTATAATCCTGAGCAAAGGATGACCTTCAGTTGGGTTCAATTTCCTTTTCTGTGGTGCATTGATAAGAAGAGTCACTACCTCAAAGAGCCATGATGGTTCTTAATGAGCAAAGTCTCTTAAGAGTTAGTTCTGAGCTTGTGCGTCTTGTTCTCTTGTGCTAGTGATTTAAGACATGTCCAATATTCCTTCCTAAAACTTTACAGTTGGAAGAGGATCTTGAAATAATTGCTTTAATGAATTTTTAGCTTTACCAAAAAGCAAAAGTGCTGATATTAATAGGATCCAAAAGAGACTCCAGTGGTGGATCATTAGACCTGGCGATTTCCCTTTCTATAAAAACTTGTGGATAACACTGAGTAACAGATGACCATAGAGAATCAGAGTCCAAGATTCCCAAGAGCTACTGTGGGAAAGGGGAAAACACATGGAAGTCGTTTGCAGTTACTATGTAGACAGTCTTCATGTTTCTTTAAAACTTTTGCTCAGAGATATGACATATACCTGCAGGTGTTTAAGAGAAGTCATTTTTGAGAATTATTCTTATACAATATCCATTTTTATAAAGCCAACTTTAATTTATCACCTTCTTTGTGAAGACATTGGGCTAAACAGACCTGTATTATCACAATCTGTCTCCATGGGAAGAAAGTATCACGATTACCTCCAAGAAAAGGTAATCAACCCTATTCTTCAGGTGAGCAAACTGAGACCAAAAGAGCGTAATTGACTCCTCCAAGGTCACCCAGTTAGTACGAAATTAAGATAGAATTTTAATTCATATTTTCCTCATTCCAGAACCCACACACTGAACCACTGCACATACCACCTCCATAGGGAAAAGACCCTCTTCTTTCTGGTGGGCATTCCTGGAAGACATCACATCCAGAAGATCATAAGGACCACTTCCTTGGTCACTGTGACACCCACCCAGGGTCTTCAGTGAAGATTCAGTCATTGCTGGGCCAGTTTGACATTTTTCACAAAATTCACAGCAGCCCCATTGCAAAAGAGTGCAAATGAGCCATCAATCAAATTCACCATTCTACCCGGCTCCCTCTTAGAATTTGAGCAGTCCCCAGGTGCCCAGCTGCTTGCAAACTATAGCGTCCCCTTCTGACGTTCCCTCCTTCTTTCAGAGACTCATTCTTCCCAGGCCCCAGTTTTCACACATCATCTGAAGCCTCCTTTCCAATTCTCTCTCCACAAGAAATGCCAAGAGTTTCATTCTACAAATTGACCTGCTCTCCATAAGTCCCAAATCCTCCCCATTCCTCCATTTCTCACCAAACCCCTTTGCAGGGCCCACCTTCCTTAGATACTCTTCCTTGATACCCACATTCCACACTCCCATTCTAACTCAGCCTCTTTCCAGGCCTCCCTATACACCCCTCCCACATGCTCAGGCCCTAGAACTAAGCACTCCATCTAATGGACCTTCTTACTTAGCCTCAATATTTGCTTTCCGATACATTGGATTTATAGAGTGTTTGCCTGAATTAAAATGAGAAATTTTAGAGCAAACGAAGGCTTCTCAGCTGCTAAGCTCCATCATGTACTTTAAATAAGGAGAAGGGGGAGTATGTGTGGAGGGTGGCCTGATGCATCCACCCTCCCCTGAATTACCACTTCGTTCCAGGCTGCTCACCTTCCAACCCAGCTGGTGCCTACCTGGCCCTGCTCACCTCCCCCAGCTAAGTTAACAAAGCAGTTACCGCTCATCCACAGAGCTCTCTCTAATCGACTCCCAGTGAAATAATATTTGCTTTCCATGCCTACTTTGAATCCCACTCACTTTGTTAAAAGATTGCCTCTGGCTGTCTCCGCTGGTCTAATCTAATAGTTTCTAGTTTGTACAAGCAAAGCGTTTTCAGCCACCTATATAAATAACTTAAGCAGGAGAGGACACTTGTGTAGCCCTAGTGCAGGGCTATCGGACATGACAGATCCTAAAATGACACCTTGGCCGAGCTCCTGGGGGATCACTATAAGCTGAGCAGGAGCAATTACCGTATTGCATCAGGTTGAAAGGACACTCCATCTTACTGTAGACAGGCTGGTGGGGCAAATTCTGTCTAGTTTCTCCAATGCAGGAGATCATCCCGAGCACCTCTGTTTCTTCAGGGCTTCTCCATGCTGCCTGCACCCATGGAAGGAGAGGGAGCCTGTTCACACAGGAACACCTGAGAGGAGGAGCTAAATCAAACTATTTTTTTTTTTGTAAAAATTTTTAATCAACTTTTTGGTTTTCTAAAAAGAAAATGCAGTAAAATAAATACAAAGATTTACCATCCTTGCCCTTTCTAAGTACGTAATTGGTAGTGTGAGAATAATTTATATTGTTTTTCAACTAATCGCCCCAGAACTTTATTCTTCTTGCATAACTGAAACTCTGTACTCATTAAGCAATAGCTCCTCCTCCAGCTTCTGAACCACCACTCTACTTTCTGTCTCCATGATCATAGTTCACCTATGGATCTCATACAAATTGAATCATGGTGTAGTTGTCTTTGTGTGACTGATTTATCTTGTTAGCATAATGTTCTCTAAATTCATCCATGTTGTCACAATGGCATGATTCCCTTCTTTTTTCAGGCTGAGTAATATTCCATCACATGTATGGACCATATCTACTCATTCATTCATCCATTGATGGATATGTAGGTTGCTTTCCCACCTTTAAGCCATTGTGACTAGAGCTGCTACAAACATGGGTGTGCAAATATTTCAGAGACCCTGCTTTTATTTCTGTTGCATCTATACCCAGAATTGGAATTCTGGATTATATGGTAATTCTATTTTTAATTTTTTTTTGGTAACTACAATAAGGTCTTTCATAATTGTACCATTTTACATTCCGGCTAACGGTATACAAGGATTCCAATTTCTATACCTTCTTGGCAACACTCTCTCTTTCTTTTCATTTCTTTTTTGATGATAGTCATCCTGACAGATGTGATCAAACCATTTTATATAAGTCTATATTTTGGGCTGTAATAAAAACATAATCCAAAGCTGGTCAAGTTGGAAGCAATTTCCTATGGAAGTGAAGGGGTATGTCTTCCTTTGGGTAGAGTTATCTTCTAAAATAGAGGTTGACAGAGTATAGCCTAAGAAGACTGTTTTGGTAAATAAAGTTTTATTAGAACACACTCTGCTCATTTGTTCACATATTGACTACGGCTACATTAACTATCAGGACACAGTTGAGAAACTGCTACAGAGGCTGTATGTGGTCCACAAAACCTAAAAGATCTAACATATGGTCCTTCACAGGACAATTGCTAACCTCTTCTGAAACAGAGTCATATTGTGGATGCCCTTATCAGAATCCCATGACTTCCTACAGCCAGACAGTTAAGACTCAAGCACAACTTCCCACAGGATGGAGCCCTCCACATCCCCCTGTGTGTGCAGGGAGGGGGAAGGTGCGGGAAACAAGTCTTGCAGAGGGCCAACAAGGTAGAATCCAAGATCTCAGGAAATGCTATGAGGAAGAGTTAGTCCTGGATAGAGAAGGTAGAAATGCTTCCTTGGGGGAGCTGGAGAGCAGGGGGTAGGGCTGGGTAGAGGAAAGTATCAGGATTGGGTTGGCAGAGAAAGGCAGGGCTCCCTTCTTGGAGTGGGGATGGTGGTGGAGGGAGGGAGATGGCCTGGTTCAGCATAAAGAAGCAACGGCTCTCTGCACAAGACTAAAGAATTGTAGAAAACTTAGTGAGGGTATGTCTGGGACATGATGGGGAGAGACCACAGACACACAGAGGACCAGCCACAGGGGATCAATGATGCCGTGCTTGTGATTTGATATTAGCATTTATGGAGAGTGTTCTGGAAACTTTTCTGACCTATGAATTAGAGGTGACGCCATTTTAGCCTCCATCACCCTATTTTTTGAGAATCAAGAGAAAATAGTTTGAACTCTTAGCAAACAAATGATGAGAAATATGATGTCCTTCCCAATGTTTTAGATACCCACAGATGGGGAATTAAGGAGTCTTCACTTTTCCAAGCAATGTAGACCCTCAGTTCCCGCTTCTGCTGAATTAGTTTGCATTGCAATCTTATATACTAGATGTCTAATCCACCTTTTTTACATGACAGCTTTCCTTTCCATAATGCCACCCCTCACCTCCTTACTTGCCAATATACCAGGACCCAAGGCTGAGTAATAATGAAGATAATAATGTCAATGTTACTATTAATAAAAGTAATAGGATATGCCAGGAACTGTTCCGATGACTTTAGAACTCTCAACAAAACTAATGTTTGCTACATTTGTTTAAGCAGTACTGAAAAGTATTTAAAATGAGTGTCAACCGACTGGGTTGTGTTTTCCAGAGGAACTTAGCATGCTGCACACCTGGAATTTTTCCCTAGGTTCTTTTCTCTTCTCTTAGACTTTTCCCCTTCTGCTTCCTTGCCTCAGAAATTCTCAAAGCCCAGTTAGTTTTCACAGAGGTACTGTATCTTATAACATCTTGTCTAAGACCTTAGCTTCCACCTCTTAACCTAGATCTTCCAAGTAATCTGTTCTTGATCTCCCAAAGCTCTTCCTAAGGGATACTTGGGGTCAGCGAGATGATGACAAATATTTCCCTCTCCTCTTTATATAAGTACTGAAAGTGAGACTTTAGGAGGATGTATTTTCCAACATGCATGCATAATGCAACATGCATTAGAAACTAAAATTCGGGGCTCCATGATTTCCATGCCTGAAATGAGAAAACAAGCACTCAACTCTGACAAATGAAGAGGAACATGAGAAAATTAGCAACAGTCAATAGGTATTGACAGCTCACAGTGTGTCCCAGGCAGGGCTATGTTTGCATGATCAATCTGTCTTTAAGAAAACTCAGTGATGTTGGTAATACTAGCCAAACAGTGCAGATGAATAAAGTGAGGGTCACAGGGATTAAGCAACTTCCCTAAAGTCACATGTATAGTTAGTAACAAACTAGGATTTAAACCTCTGTTCTCTCTGTGGCATTATGCTCCTTTTCCCTAGGTACATGAGAAAAAAGTTTGCATAAAGGCTTAAAGGGTGGGCCTTAATTTGCTATGGCTGCCACCCATGACCTTTCCTGGACAAAACGAAGACGTCTTATACTCATCTTTCCAGGCACCCTCACCCCACAGGAGTGAGTACATCAACTCTCCAACAGGACTTAATAGCAATAACTTACAATATCATTTTTTTCTAATTTCCCTTTTAAAAATCAATAAATGGTTAGTGATGCTGTTAATAGAGTGAAAGCAGATTTCTCTCTATTATGAGAATTGATATTTGTAGCATTTATCCCATACACCTAAAGAGAGAGAGGAAAGGAAACAAAACAAACAAAACATCCTCCTTATGAGACACCAAGTAATTGGGTTTCAATGCCTACAACCCAAAAGAGAGTGATACAGTAAACATTTCCAGTTCAGAGCCAGAAAGTCTAAATTTCAAGTTTGTGCGACACCTCTTCCCACCTTCCACATTTCCATTCCATCCCTTCCCTAAGCTACTCTGTCCTCGAGCTAGCCTCTGGCCCTGATCCTCCCACTTTTCCTTGCTTCTCCCTAACTCATCGTGGGATTTCAGGAAAACCAGTTCCATTCTCTCTACTCTACAATTCCTCCCTTTCCATGTGAATTACTTCATTGCCACGTACATCCCAGAAATAGTCTCATAAATGCCCAGACATAATTTCTGATCTTCCTGAGAGAACCCTTGATTGTATGAGAGGCTTTAATTCCAATAATGAGCAAGGGGAAGGTAGTTTTTGCAGCCTTGTCCTTGAGGAATGCATAACTTTCAAAGTGATGTTAGGAATATTGAATATGAAACCAATGTCAGATGATTTTGAAGGGTCAAATCCTCCCTAATTATAGAGAGTTCACTCAGTCATGCCTGGAGAAGGCTATACCAATGTCAAGAATGTCATTCCCGAATGATTGGACTTCCAGGGATACAGGGTAAGAAGAACAAGGTGAGATCAGAAACTATAAACCTTGAGGAACATTCACCAACTTAGGGTGGAGAATTAAATAAGACACAATACTGGCTCCAAAGGAAAAAGGGGTAGGGAGATGAAGCAGCTTTAAATTTGTCTTTCTTGGTCTAGTTAGAGAGATCTGACACATTCCCTTGTTAAGTTTCCCTTCTCATACTCCAAAAATTAAGGACAAAGAGCCCCTGGAGACATGAATATACGGGAGAGGATTCAATGACCCCCCAGACAGGCCAAATGAATCTCCTTTCCTGGCCCATATCCCAGCAAAGAAGTCACTTCTGCATTAGTATCTATGCTGCTAATCCATGAACATAGAACAAAGTCATGATATAACCATCTACTTCCAACTCAAAACCTACAATTTCATATGTGTAAGGGAAAGAAATAGGAAAATGTCATCCAGTCGCTTCTGTTAAGGATGCTGAATTTACTGAATTCCTGAGATACATATTAGAGATGGTAGACTCTAGAAAACCACCACACAATCATTAGCAAGTTCCAGTACCCACAGCAGCACCTACTCCAATCCCCATGATTTATGAGAAACTCCTGCTAAACCTTGGTTTCTTAGAATGACAGAAATTGCCAGATAACTTTGGAAAGGCTAAAAGACTAAAGAGGAAGATGTGAGCTTTGGGGATGAACAGGGATAAACTAGACTTTGAGTGTGTGAGGGCCACACACAAATGACATGCAATGGAGGGTGTACCCCCCCCCCAAGAAGATGGGCATCCTTGAAGGCATTGCTCACTGGTTGGAGTGGGACCCAGACATCTAAGTCACTCCTTCCTTCCATACCTAAACAAGCAACTCCAACAACACTGTGCTACAGAGTCACTGTGCCCTGATCACTCTTAGGTCCTTGCCTAAAAGGTCACATAGGCAGGCTACTACTACACGTGGACCAAGAAAAGGAGAGTGTCTTTTTATCTGAAAAAAAATAAAATAAGTCTTGGTGATACATTCAAATGAGTATTGTCAAGGGACTCTCTTGACCTGCATTTAATATGGTGCCCTGGGGAGAGAAATCCTTCCCTGGCATGCATGAGACCTGACTTAGTCTTTTGCTCCAATTATTAGGTTTTATTGAAACTATTTAACCTTCTGTTTTCTGAAGTCCTCTTATCACCCTTTCTGGCCTCTGTAAAAGAGTCAGCACTGATGGAAAGAACAAAGACCTTTTCTCCACATCCTGAGTCAAGAACTGGACAAGCTAAGATGAAATAAACAGAGCCCTTGCCCTAGAATTCATAGTCTAAGAGAGAGTTCTGATTCAATAGGACCTGTGGACTATGCATAAGGTATTTGGGATTAAACTGTGGTGAGAACCTAAAGGGGTAACTATTTTAGTTATTGGGGAAAGCAGAGGCAGCTGTCTGGACAGTTCAATAGAAGTGGTACCCCATGACCTGGGTACTAAACAATGAATGTCAGCCAAGTAGAAAGAAAGGATGAATATTTCAAATGGGGTAAAGATATCAAGGATTGACAGAACGGGCTTGGCACATGATGGGACTCACTGGGCACCAGCAGCCCTAGAGGAACCAGAGGAAGTCATAGTAGTTAGCTTGAGCCAGACCACTGTATAATCCAAGGAAAGGATGATAGGGAGCCATGGACAGTTTTAGCAAAGCACATGGTCAGGATGGTCTATCTGTGAATGGAGGGGATGCATCTGGAAGCCAAGAGAACATATAGGAGAGTGTTTGTGTGTCCCAGGTGGAAGGAATTGTGCACCAGGACCAAGGGGATAGCTATGATGTTGGGGAGAGGGGATGGGCAGAAGAGATGCAAGGAAGACAAAAAAAGATGGGGGTTAGAAATGGTGTGGGTATGGAACTGGAGATTAGAAGGAGTTAATGGTGATTCCAGATGTCTAACTTGGGAGGCTACAGGATGAGACAGGAAAGGGACAGGGCATGGACAAAGAAGAGGCATCAAGAAGCCACCATTCTAGTTTCTAGTTCCCCTTCTGCTGTCCTCTTGATCTGCAATCTCATTCCCTTCCACACCACCCTCTCTGCAGGGCTGAAGGACGGTCTTGGCACCCCAGCATTTGCATAACTGATGAGACCGAGTTAGAGGCACCTACCAACAGGAGCAGCCCCAGCTATGGCCACAGAGAGTGAGGGGATTGACAAGAAGGGAGACGTTTCAATGTAAAAAGGACATGCTACACAGGGTCTCTGGGACTTTCAAAATCTTCTGGTCCAGAAGTCCCTCTGTCGGGGACCTAGCATGTGACTGCAACGGAGAGCACAGAAGTCCCAAGTTGTCCATAAATCACAAGGGCCATTCAAGGAGCCACTCCAGGGAAGCCTTGTGGATTATTATGGTTTCCTTCTCTGAGAACAGGGCATGGCTTATTCTAGAAGTCAGATCCAGAATTTGGTGATTGGAAGCAAGAAATGGTGAAAGGGAAAATTCCCCATCAGCAAGTCAGCAACACAATCCTGAGGTTGTGAGCCCAGCAGAAGGTCACACCTATCTGTAGGTTCCCCTGAAGTCACATCAGCAAATCAGCAATACAATCCTGAGGTTGTGAGCCCAGCAGAAGGTCACACCTATCTGTAGGCTCCCCTCTCAGAGTCTCTGTTCCATAATCAGTGCCTGGAATAAAATGAAGTGTTTAGAAATTATTCTGTGAAACATTCATTTAACACAAATTCACTGAGTGACTACTCTGTGCTGGATTCTGTGCTGGGTTCCTTGGGAACAAAATCAAGAAAGATCCTCACCTATGTAGAACTTTATTCTAAACCATGTGTGAGAGGAAAGAGGAATGGAAGACAGCACTCAAGAAAAAATAAGTAGTTGGTTAGAAATAGATTAGTTCTAAGAAGCAGGGGAAGGGAAGGGTAGCTGAAGTGATGTTGAGCTAATCATTTTATTTGTCTTAAGGTTTAGCTTCATCTATACATCAGATTCAACAACATTAACATAACAGAGCTCTTGTGCAGATAAATTAATATAAGTCACCAAAAATTGTAGCTTGTACCTAGACCGTCATAGATGTTCACCAGTAATTGCCAATAACACCAACATTGTGTTGGAGTATTACAAAATTAAGACAGGACATACTGAAAAGGAGGCATTTTAAAAAAAAAAGGATGGAAGGGATGAGGTAATGAACGTGAAGCGGATGTTCCCTGACCCAGGAACATCTAATGACCAGGCCCTAACACAGGAGTAGGGGTACCCAGGGGATCTGCCATTGACAATCTTCCACTTGACACCATCAGAGAGCTTGAGGAGGCTTAGAAAACCAGTTCTTCTTGAGGAAACTGAAGAAGGGGAAGAAGCAGCTCGAGGTTGGGTGACCCTGGGAGAATGTTATTGGAGAACTGGGCTGTTTCCACAGCAACAAAAAGGGAAGCTGCAAACTTTTCCTTGCTGCTGAGGGCCGAATGCTAGAGCATGGGCCACACCAGCTGTGACGATGTCTGCTTCATGGTGGTGTGTCCAGTTTCTACTTTGGTCTGTGTGAGTGTGCGTGTGTCTGGAGACACTGCTGTATGAATGAGGTTATGTTAGTGTGTAAATGTGTGTGAGTCTTTTGCATCAGCATACATCTGAGTGTCTATCTGCTTGTTACTATACACTAGTAGCATGTATCCTTGAATGTTGGTGGACATGAGACTTGTTCCTGGCGTGTGTGTGCTGTTTAGTGCCTTGGAGCAAGAAAATTCTCCTAGCTAAAGAGATGCATGTGCACTAGAAGAAGGAGAGAGAGAGGGTCACCCTGCTTTATTTCATATCCATATGAAACACAATGAAGTGACTTAACTTTGGGAGTCTTAAGCTCTACCCCACTCTCTCCCATACACGAAGACTAATCAAATGTCTAAATATGCCACAGCTTCAGACTTGCCAGAAATTGGAATAGTCATATGAAATGGCATTTATGAGACACGGAGCATAAGGAAATCATGCACTTATCCATTCATCCTATTTTTGAGTGCTCACAGGGTCAGACCCCAGTAAGCTGCTGGGAATGCAAAGAGGGACCATTGAACGCTGTAGATTTTGGAGACTCACTGGGATTTGAGTTTCAGCTACTAACTCTTTACTGGCTGTGTGACCTTGAGCAAGTCATTTTATTTTTCTGAGCGTTTTGTTTCATGTGAAAAATCAGATATAGCAACACCTACCTCACAGGGTAGGAGTGAGAAATGAATAGGAAGGAGCAAATTACCTAAAAGTTATCTAAAACCTTGTAGATGCTTGAAACTAATATTCAGTATCTTCGTTACTGATGGCGTTCATTGTTACTGATGGTGTTCTCTGCCCTCGAGTCACACATAGTGGTGGAGGTGGTAATGGAATTGCCGAGGTCTCTGATCCCAGGCATTTAGTGCAAGAAGCCATCCATGAAATGCATGAGGACCTTCTTCAGCATAGTAGCAAGCGAAGGGGTACATCTGGCATTGGGAACTGCTGTGGCAGTCCCACAGGGACGGATGGCCCAAAAGCATGTAAACTCCCCCTCAGCTCTGCTAAGAGGTCTCCTGCAGCACCAGAGATGGGTGTGACCTGCTAGGAACTGAGCAGCCTACCTGCCCCCACCTCTATCCTGTTTTGGTGAAGAACTATCGAAAGCCTTTGATGTTTTCTGACATAAATAAAGCAAACCCAGCCGCCTTTCTTTGTTAGAAGCTG
>CM053401.1:163141037-163292117 GCA_028644305.1 Xerus rutilus
AGAATGTAATCTGCTTATAATTTTGTGCAAAGTTAGAAAAATTATGATTGTAACAATTTTTTTCTATTTGCCTCAACAAATGTTTTCAGTGAATAGTGTGTACAGCTTCTGATAATTTGTTTTTTTCTGTTATGTTTGCTAACATGTATTAAAATGCAACTTTTGGGAAAAAAAATAAAATAATAAAAAAAAAAAAAAAGAAGCTGGACCCATCTGCTCAGCTTTGAACATCTCTAGCCCCACTTTGAAATTAACTCTGTGTTCTGTGGTTATTTCCTCGCAACTACTTTCCTTAGTTTTTATTTCTCAGCCAGCCCATCTCACCCGAGGGAAACACATTCTATCACCCACTTGGGACGTGGACAATACTTTACATGGCTCATTTCCCAGCCATGTTCAGGCCATTTTCTTAAAACCCCCCTCAGAAAGGTTCTCCTGACCACCCACCAACCTGCTTTTTAATTCTTCACTGCATATGCCATTTCCTGAAACTATAACCCATATATATTTTTCCTATTTGTCTGCCTCCCTCAGTCAGCATTAGCTCCAAGGGAGACCAATGACCTTATCTCCCTCATTTGCGCTGGAATCGGGTGGGAGCTCTGTCTTCAGTGTCTATGGGAGAGCCTGGTGTGTAAATGAATATGTGCTGAGGGAAAGAGCGTGGAATGAATGAATGAACCAACTCCATTCATGCCATCACAGAGCCCTGGAAACACCACAAACAGCTCTGCTGAGAATAAAGCGCTAATGTGGAAGACTTCACAGGGCATCCAGCGTTTGATGGGTCAGACTGACAGGGTTTTCCAGCGAAAGGCAGGAAAAAGCATGAGCAAAAGCATCCAGTCGTGACTGTATCTTGTGAAACAAACCAAGATCGTCAATCTTGCTCCCAATCACCCTGGCAGCTGCTGCTGAACCTCTCCACTTGCCCAGGGAGTGTGTGGAAAAGAAGAAACACCCAAAATTTATGACTCTGCGTAATCCTCTTCAGTCTTCCAGAAGCATAGGGCCAGCCTTCATTTGCATATAAATGGTCATAATTTTTTAATCATAGATTAATGCCATTCTGTTTGCTTGTCCTTGTGCCTCCCTTGATGGAGAAACAAGAGTGACTTATGCTTCGTGAGTAATAGCAAGTAAAACACATAGACATACAATGCTTCCCTGCTCTCTCATCTCTTAAAATTCTCTCTCCTTCCTCCCCAAAGTGGCTGAAAATGCCATCTTGGTTGAGAGACAGTAGTGACAAGTAAAGACTATGAATTCATATGGTTTATTTTCACATCCTTGGGCCTTCACTTAAGCTTTGTGCAATTTTGGACAAGTCACTTCACCTTTCTTACACCAGCTTCATCATTTGTAATATGAGTAAAATATAAAGTGATATAGATTTATTGCAAGGATTAAAAGAACGTATGCACCTAAAATATTAACATGTAGCAAGCTCTAAAAATGGAAGCTATCATTATCATTTTATTGTTATTACCATGTTGGATGACAATATGCAGAGCTTGAATCGATTCAAATCAGTAAGAGAAATATAAGATCTCACTCTCGGCAGAGGAGAAGAAAGAGAAAGGCAGCCACCCTACAGGAATGTTAACACAGATTAGATCTTGATGGCATTTGTGCTGAGAAGGTCCACGTTTCACCCTGAAGAAAATTTTATTTGGAAAACAGTCTAGCTGTCACCGAAGAGAAGAACAGGTCCCTCATTGCACCAATATTTAACGTTAAGAATTGGACCAGCAATAGAGAAACGAATCACCAGTGGATGGCCAGAGAGGTATTTGAAGCTTGTTAAAAGGCACCTGTGTTGGCCCCTGTTTAAGCACTTCAGCCCTTTAATCATGTTCTGAGATCTGATTGAGAGAGCAGGTGGGGTGGAATGGACACAGGGCCCCTCTTGCCGATGTTTTTCTCACTTCCTTCCATTTTCCCATTGCACAGAGGCAATATTTGTTATCCCAATTTGCAGATGAGGGATTGAGGCTAAATAAGCTAAGTAGTTTATTCACAACTGAAGAGCCTTCATTTGAAGCCAGCTGGCCAGAATATGTACTTCCTGGTTCATCGTTTGTTTTTGTTTTTTTTTCTTTCATTTGTGAGGTACTTCCCATTTCTTCATGCACACAGGAAGTGTGGGATTATTCATTAGCTCCATTTTATGGACATCTTTGCCTGAAGTTATTCCCTAAGAATCTAGAATCATTTGTCTGACTGGGTATTTAGCTTTCTGTGGATACACAACCCACATCATGAACTCAGTACATCCAAAACTAAACCCAATGTCTCCTCAGCCCCTCACTTCCATCCACCATCTCACCACAGATCTGCTCCTTTTGCAGTTTTTAAAGATCATTATCTGTCACCGTGAGTCACCCTAGAATTCTCCTGTCACTCATCTCTCAGCATTCCATAAGTCATTAGGCCCTGCTATTCTCCCTTGGAAGCAGTGTCAAATCTGCCCCCGCTCCAGCCCATCCATTAAGTCATATTACCTCTCACCCCAAGCAGGTACTGCAGTCTCCTCCCTGGTGTTCTTGCCTTTGGTATTTGTCCTTCTGGTCCATTTTCTTCAGCTCTGCCAAGGTTATCATCATCATAAAAACAAATGTAATCTTACCACTCCCCTGCCTGAAAGCCTTTGAGGACTCCGCACTGTCCACACATCAAGCACTTTATCAAGGCGTCTACAACATAATTCATTATTATACTCCAGTCAAGTCCTCTTGCTTACAATACTGTGCATAAGTTCCTAGGATTTCTTTAAAAAGCAATGCTTTTTCATTTTCCTGTGGCTTTTTTCCAGTTAAGAAAAATCCTGCTCCAGCCTTTTATCTGTTGACTACAGCTTCATCTCCAAGTTCACAGTGAATGTCGCGTTTATCTCACCAACATCTCTAGACAAATTCAGCACTTCACATAGACTACCAACATTGCCCTTCCAACACAATAAAGTTTTTTTCATATATAAACCTCACCCAGTAAAACCTGAGCTTCTTAGAGATAAATATTTTTTTTTCTCTTTTTAAGCACCCATCCTGTGAATTTTTAGACAGTGAGACTTGCCAAGTAGGTACCATTTTGCATGTTAACATAAACATATCATAAATGTACTCCCATCAAGCTATGCAGTCTTGCTAATTATCCTTTTAATTGCTGCATAATATTTCTACCTGTTGGTGCTCCATAATTACTTAAACATTCAATTCAAGTCATTAAATCCAACAAACATTTGCCAAGTATCTTTCTTACCTGTGTCAGATACTATCCTAGATGCCAGAGATCCCTTGAGGAGAAAAAAGTGGCATCCACCTCCAAAGACGTCACAGTCAAGTGTAAACCACATCATGTAATGGGTACTCTTAACAGAGTATGTCATCCATGGATCAAGGGATTGGGAACAATGGTTACAGAGAAATTTTGTTTTCCTGAAGTGATTACAGAAAGTAAAAGAGCATGTGACATTTTGCTTGAGTTCTAAAAAATCACATAGGAACCTAATAGAAAAAACAAACAAGAGAGAAAAGAAAAAGAGGAGAAATATAAACTACTAAGCCCTCAAAACTTGTAAGAGGCAGATCTAGGATTTCAACAAAATGGTCCGATTCTCTTTTTTTCCCCCAAATGGTACTATTTGAAGACCCACTGTCATCTCTGTCTGCAGGCGAACTCCTACACATCTGGCAACGCACGGCTTCCCCTGGCTCCGCCCTGTGGGCTCATCTCAGCCCTCGCACATTGCACGGAGCTGAGTCCTGCTGAAAGAGTTTCTCCAACCCACGTTTTCCGTAAGTCTGATAATGAAGGTTTTGCAAAGCATGGATATTTTTTGAGTTTCATTAAAATAAGTTCACTGATTTGCTACATTCTCATCCTTTGTTCCTGTTTTTATAAGAATTGCAAATGTTACCAAGGAAACACGGTTCTAGAGCAAATTCCTGGTAAATATTAAGTTCTCAAAAGATAGTAAATGAATAAATGATCCATCAAGGGCTTAATGCATGAGTTGGGCTGTGTCAAAAGTAGAGAAGAATTAGTACAAAGTGAGAAGCGTTCAGTCTATGTTACTACACTCGCAAAAATTAAAACAAAAAAACAAAAAAAAAACAAGTTAGTATTTTGGTACCTAGTCCGATCATGGCCGCTTATGGGATCAGCAGAGCAGAGTGTATGAAGAGCTATGAAACCAACCTTACCATGTGATTCACTATTAAATCTAAGAAACTCATTCAAATAGGGGGAAACAACAGATATTATATGTACAATTATCTATATCAACAAAAGTCTGGAAACAATCTAAACTGTCCACCAATAGGGAGTGGTTAAAATAAATTACAATATGTGAACTGGAAGGAGTATTATGAAGTCATTAAAATGGTAATTAGAAAGATTATGTAGCCACATGGAAAAACATTTACTATATAATATTAAGTGGGGGAAAAAAAGCCAAATACAAAATTGAATCTGGGCCATCGCTGCAATTATGTAAAAATATGTGCACATGAATCAAGACACCAGGGGAAGAGGCACGCATGTGACCAGCTGTTCTAAAATGGTATATTTTTCTTTTTAAAATGTCCCTTCTTTTGTTAGGATGCATATTATCTAGCCTGGTCTATGCTCTCCAACCTCTAGAGGGAGCTCAAGGTTTCCTGACCCCAGCCTCCTCCACTCACCCCTGGGGAAGATGGAGGTCTCCAGCCAGAGCCAGAGGCATGGGAGGTGTCAAGGGGTGGGCTTCCA
Source organism: Xerus rutilus (assembly GCA_028644305.1). Taxonomy (NCBI): domain Eukaryota; kingdom Metazoa; phylum Chordata; class Mammalia; order Rodentia; family Sciuridae; genus Xerus; species Xerus rutilus. The sequence goes on from CM053401.1 coordinate 163,145,790, forward strand.
GTAGACCACATAAAGGGATTAGGGACAGAACTGAGCCAGAGCGACATTCCCTCTGCCTTTTTGTCTCTTGATCTTCCCTCTCCACAGCTCTCCATCTCTCCTCTCGAATCACTTCCTTCCTGGGCCATTTTTCTCTTCAAGGCATCCATGAATTAACCTTGTTTCTCTCTTTTGGCTGCTACATTCAGAAGATTCTACACTGTCTTTCACCAAGGAAGCAAAAATCACTCCTAGTACACTAAAAAGGAGAAATTACCCTATAAATCTATTTGCACAAGCAGGAAAAGATAGACCTTTTTGGTCCAATTCTTTCTTTAAAAAGTAAAGACAAGTACCTATGTTTCTATCAATAGAATACTAGTTAAATAAGTAGGGTACATCTTTATATTTAAATGCTCAGAAACCATTTTTAAAATGAGATATGCATATGGGCTGAAAAAGGAAAGTTCTCCAATATATAGAGTTCAGTGTTAGTTGAGGGATCAAGATGCAGAATAACCTCTGTGAATGTGTGTATGAATTACCTAATGAATCATCCTGGTGAGAAACACTTGTCTATATATGCTGGGTGCAGAGGCGCTAGATATATAAGAAAATGATAATAATATTTACCTAAGAGGAAAAGAAATTCAGGGAAGGGCAGCAACTTTCACTATTTACTCCATATTCTTAAATTATTTATTTGCCATGCACACATGCTAGTTTGTTTTTTTTTTAAGTGAGATTAGAATAGGACCTAAGGGTAAGGAGGTTGAGAGAGGTGACTGAAAATCAGCAAGTTCTGTATCAACACTATAATTTTTATAAGGAACTTTCACATCTCCCAAGTATATTCTAACACAGTTCACTATGAGAAGAAACCAGATAGGGATTGAGTCCAAAGTTAGGACTTACTTCTACCATTACCACTGCCACTACTACTGGTACTAATGAATAATGATCATATATTTAGTGGCAATGATTACATTTAATTATATCATAATAATGTAAATCAAAAGAAAAAATAAGCCGGGCAGGGGCACAAGCCTGTAATCCCAGCACTTAGGGAGGCTGAGACAGGAGAATCGCCAAGTTCAGAGCCAGCCTCAGCAACAGCAAGGCGCTAAGCAACTCAGTGAGACCTTGTCTCTACATAAAACACAAAATAGGGCTGGGGATGTGGCTCAGTGGTCAAGTCGCCCCTGAGTTCAATCCCTGGTACCAAAATAGAAAAAAGAAAAATTTAAATTTTAATACTTGGAGAAAATATACAGAACAGCTTACTTAAAAAAAAAAAAAACAAAAAAAAACTTAGGATAAATTTCACAAACAATCCCATTTTAACAAAGTTAAATGTTGACCAGGACAAAAGAAATGGAAAGTCCATTTAAAATAGGACAGGGCTAGTCTCTGCTTGTGGTTTCAGATTGGCTTCCTAATAAACTGTGACCCAGTACAAATGGGATTTAGCTGGCTTTATGCTTTGAAATTTGCTCTTCTCAAATGTCTCTTTGTCCTTAGGGTTTTGAGCCCTTTTTTATTTTTTTCTTTTTGCTTTTGCTCTCTAATAAGTTTTGAAGTCCATCAAGTTTGCTGTTTTAAGATATTGATTATGAGTAGGCAAGTTTGGGGAGCCAGGCTGAGTGTGGAAGCCAGAGGTAGAAGGGTGAGCACAGTTATTTATAGGCAAGGCCAGAGGTGATGTGTCCCTTCCCTAAAAGCTGCACCTAGCCAAGTAGCCCCATTAGTAAGCTGTGGATTCTCAGGCTTCCCCTGGGAGAAGACTCTTCACTGAGGGCCCAAGGCCCATTCCTCCAGCAGAGCATTCATTAGGAGATGAGAGAAATGTGCAAAGCACCAAGGACAACAACAGGGCAAGCTTACTTTAAGCATCCCCAGCCCAAAGGAACCATATCTTAGATCAGTTGGTCTCTTGTGTGTGGGGTCCAGTAGTTGCCCTTTGATGCCACCCATGGAGAACATAGCATGAAAACAGAGTTAATCTAGGGTTTTCATTTCTTCATTGCCTACAGATGCTTCCCTACCCAGGCCTGGGACAGAGTCCATAGAGACATAACACAGATTAGCAGTCAGTTTCCCAGCTCGTGGTATGTAGAGAGAGCTCAGTCTGATAATCCACACACCATTACTCTCTGTGGTTCCCAGAGCTTGCTCCATACATGTGTTGACAAATGATTCAGTGTAGAGTGAGTAATGCCTGATATCTCTCACCACAAAGTTGGTACTTACATAGATTTAGCCCAAGTTGGTTCTAGCCAATACACCTTAAATCCTCCTCTTTCAACATCTCTTGTCTGCAACTCAGATCATCTCTTCCTGTAAAAACATTATTACAGAAGGAAGGTTAAAACCATAGTATATCCTAGACAAATATTTAGGTTATTATATAAATGCAGAACTATACATAAAGTGCAAGCCTATGACTAAACAGACAGCTTTGGATGGTCTAACAGTCAATGGGACCCAGAACAAAATATGGCATTTCAATGTCATTTTCTGCAAAAGTATGGTTAGCAATATTGACTCCCATGAATCCACTGAGGAGATTAAGTTATTTGATGTGCAAGAAGTTGCCTGGTCCAGTGCTAGAATAGCCTCCCTGCTGCCACACCTTCTTAGAATTCATAATACACTTGAACTTCAAAAAAAATCTTAACTAGAGTTATTTAAGAGCATACTAAATTATCAACAAAACAAATCAGCATTAAGAACTAGCTTTTTGCATTTGAACCATTTTTCTGTAAGTAATGTCTTTCAAATGCCAGTGACAACTGGCTTGTCACTGAGCTCACCTCAGATTTGAGTGCACAAGTTTCCACTTATAAAATGAACCAACTTATGCTAAGTGATTTTGGAAAAGAGCTCCATTTGCCTCAGATAAATATATTGTGAGTAATTGCCAGATTTCTATTTCCATCATTCTGAAATTCTTTAGCCAAAAGACAATGTCCTAACCTGGTACTTACTTACACATGTTGGGTAGAACTGGGTAGAATGCTTGCTCCAGGTGCTACGAGTGTCATGATATTGGGGAATTTATTCAATATTGCTGAGCTTCAAATTTTTCTATGAACAATGTTGTGATTTAGATATGAGATGTCCCCCAAAAGCTCATGTGTGAGACAATGCAAGAATGTTCAAAGATGAGATTATTATATTATGAGATTTGTGCCCTAATTGGTGGATTAATCCACTGATATGGATTAACTGAGTGGTAACTGGGAAGGTGGTGTGTGATTGGAAGAGGCAGGTCACTGGGGATATGCCTTTGTAGTTTATATTTTTTTCCACTGATGAGAAAAGCTCTCTTTCTCTACTTCCTGTTGCCATGTCCTGAGCTACTTTCCTCCACCATGCCCTTCCACCATGATGTTCTGCTTCACCTGGACCCAGAACTATGGAGTTGGCAATGTATAGACTGAGACCACTGAAACCATAAACCCTAAATAAAATTTTCCTCCTCTAATTGTTCTTGTCAGGTATTTTGGTCACAGTAATGAAAAAGTTAAATAATAATGATAATTATATTCACTAAAAGTTTTGTTGAAAGATTAAATTATACAATGCATATATAGGCGTGCCCATATGGTTACTATTATTATTGTTTTACTATCTATTACTTTATGAGCCTTTATATTTTCAGCCTCATGGAGGATGTGACTCCCACCTCTGTTTGAGTATTCTTCTTTGCCATCTTTATCAAAATTGATTGAATAACAAAATGATGACCATTCCAGGTAGATTTTTTAAACCAATACAATATCCACCATAAAGGATAGCCAGAGTAAACTTAGTGAACATTTGTTGACAAGTTGAATGAATAATTAAGTTCAAATGCTCAATCATTGTTCTGAATTCTTTCTAGAAGATCACTGAGAAATAGTAATAAGAGCTATTTTTAAGACAACCCCAGTCTGCAACAACTTAAAACTATCTCAATTACATTTTTAACAGGTTTAGCAAATAAGTAATTTATAAAAGTAATCTATAAAGCCACTTTCCAACCCAACATCCATGGCAGACTGCATGCATTGATTACAACACTAAAGCAAGGCTCCAGAATCCTTAGTTCCAGCTGTATTTCCAATAAAGCAGAGCAGTCTTCAAGCTTGGAGTATTAGACAAGTTGGCCTCACACATGTTCCTTTCTGATTCTTTTCTTGTGGCCCTCAGAGTCAGAAAACTGTTCTCCTGAGGTTTAAGGGTGATACAAAATTATGAACTTGAACTTTTTCAGGAACCTCCAGCCTGCTGAAGGATGAGCACTACTGATATCTATGGATCGTATTTCCAAAAAGAAGTTATATTTACACAATTCTGCTAAGATACTAAAAAGCCTCTCGATGAGGTTGCTTCAGAGACCTGGAGGCAGCTCTCAATTGTTGAAATCCATCCTCCATGAGAAACAGTCATTTGCAACTGTGACACAGAGATTTTAGAGATACAAAGAATAAATAGAGATGTTCTTCACAATTTGTTGGTAAAGAGGGAAGAAAACAGGCTTCTTAGTCTCTGAGCTATTATTAAAATAAATATCATTGGTTGAAAAGCCATAAAAGTTGAGGGACCACCCAGGCAAATGAGACTTTACCAGCTCCACAGTATCATCACTAATTGGATATTCTAACACTTTCTGTAGCATTTCATAAAAATGACTTAGGACCAAGTGATAGAGTGTCCAAACAAGCTTGTCTTCAGATAATTGCTCAGGTTGGTTCTGGGGAAACACCGCCAACCAAATAGCACAGGATTTTTTTTTTCCTTCTTGCCCTGAGATGGAAAATCTCTTTCCCTCCACACTTTTTTAAAATTTTATACATTTTCTCTTTATGAGAATACAGTGAAGTTTGGATGAACCAATCATGAAACTTCTTGAAATAGCCATAGTTCAAGGTTGAAGGATCAAATCCAAAGAACTTCACTTGAATTTTTTTTCAATTAAATGCCTTCCCAGAGAAGTATGCAATTCCAAAGATCATGATTTGAAGGTTTGTTTCAGGTTCCATTAAGATTTGTTATTCAAGGTGATACAAAATTATGAACTTGAGTTTTTTCAGGGACCTGGGGCAGAGTGTCCCCAGCTTGCTGAAGGGTGACCACTATGATATCTATGAATCACATTCCCAGAAAGAAGTCATAATTACATAATTCTGCTAAGACACAAAAAACTCTTCTGATGAAGTTGCTGAAGAATAATAAAAGGTATCTAAATATTTGGTTCACATCAATCCATTAATTCTACTCTGGAATCCTTAGCTTTCTTGCTTATAAAAGAAAAACAGTCCATTGCATACATTATTCAATTAACCTCTTATGGATTAATACTTAAGGAGATACACTTCAAAGTAAGCCCAGGGTAGACGATTCCAGATTTAATTATGCTAGGAACATGGCCTGCCATCCAGAGTCCAGCTATGTTCCTTCTTCCTCTTTGGGCCTCTTCAGGCTTGCCTGCTTCTGACTTAATTGGCTGCCACAGCTCGATACAGTCTCAACTTCCATAGGGAGGAAGGCAGGCTGCACAATAGCCTCCCAAAAGATATTTATGTCCTCATTCCCGGAACCTGTGCATGTTACTGTATATGGCAAGGAAAGGACTTGCAGATGTGATTAAGTTCAGGACTTTGACATGGGAATTTTATCCTGGATTTCTCAGGTTGGCTCTAAATGGAATCACAAGTGTCTTTATGAGGAGGCAGAGGAAGATTTGACTACAGAAAAGGAGAAGGCGATATGACTACAGGGACAGGATTTGGAAGCTGTATAAACACATACTAAGGAACAGCCACCAGAAGCTGGAAAAGACAAGGAACAGATTCCCTGCTAGAGACACTGGAGGGACTGCAGCCCTGCCAAAATCTCGTTGTTGACCTCATGATAGTGACTTTAGACCTTCGTCCTCCAAACTGTGAGGGAATAGATTTCTGTTGTTTTAAACCATCAAGTATGTGATAATTTGTTATAGCAGCCATTGGAAACTAATACTAGGAATAAAAGGGGCATTTCTTCTTTAAAAACTCTAAGGAAACAGAGAACCACTGGTTAGAACCACTATCCATAGCTACCCAAAGCACTTGGCCCTGAAAAGATACTAGATTCATTTTCTCCTTCTCTGCCTCTCTTTCTTCCTTCCTTTGTTGTTGTTTTCCCACGGTGCTGAAGATTTAACCCAGAGGTGTTCCACCACTGAGCTACATCCCCAGCCCTGTCAACTTTTTATTCTGAGACAAGATCTCTCTAAATTGTCCAGGCTGGCCTTGAACTTGTGATCCTCCCAAATCACTGAAATTACCATTGTGATCCATGGCGCCTGGTTTCATTTCCTTTTCCTGATGTAACAAATTGGTACAAACCTAGCGACTTAAAGCAACACAAATTTACTGATCTTCCATTTTTAGAAATGACAAGTCTGAATGGATCTCACAGAGCTGCCGAGGTGCTCGCAGGACTGTGCTTCTGCTGGGGGCTTAGGAGAAAATCCATATTCATTCCTTTTCCATCTTCTAGACAATTCTAAATATGTCTTTCTAACATATTTAGAATTCATAGTGTGTCCCAACATCACTGGGTACGACCTCCTTCTTCCACTTACAAAGACCCCCTTGATTATACCAGGCCCACCATGATAATCCAGGGTCATCTTGTGTCTCCAAGTCCCTAACTTAACAAAAACTCTGCAAAAACTCTTGCCACATAGGGTAATATGTTCATAGGTTTTGAAGATTAAGATATGGACATCACTGAGGGGCCATTTTTCCTCCTACCACAGATTCCAAGACAAAATTGGGAAATGGACCAGATGGAGGAAATGAGGTCAGCCGAAGGACAGCACCCTTGGCCTTAGTGGAGAGCTTATTTTTTCCAAGCCCATTACTTTATCATCTTAGAATTCAAAGAAGAAGGGTCAAAGAAGTCTCACTTTCAAAATATCAAGACTGAGACTCAGACAGTTGACATGGTATTTTGGAGACTCATACAGTTATTCTAAGGAGATCAAAAATCTAAGCTGTTTCCACAACACCTCGCCACTGGCTACACCACAAGTATCACATGGCCAGTGTGTTTAGCAAGGTTTTATGATTCAGTCAGGGCTGTGCACAAATATTAACTTATAGTTGGTAAAGTCTCAAAGCTCAAGGTTGAAACGTTTTATGTTATTCCTCAAAGGTGAAACTTACTTTGTGAAATAGCTTTTCTCTTTGGTGGGAAGTAAGTGAAAACATTCTTGTATTTTTGGCTGATCTAAAAGAAATGCTGTTTTCAAAGAGTAAGTAGTTTTCACCTGTGTGTACTGTGTTACATTCCGGTAATTTAGAAGAGGTTTTTAAGGAATACTCCCTCCCCCCAAAAAAAATCAAAAGGTAAAATGTTTTCTATATGGAATTTTTAAAAAATCTTTTAAATAAGAGGTGAGTCAGGGGTGAGAGGAATAGTGTCAAATTAAATAACTGGTATTCTATTTCCCGTGTCTTATATTTCCGAGCCAAATCGTATTGGGTTTTAAAAGAGAGAAACTTGGCATTTCCACAAAATTTGGCAGAGATGAAAAACATCACATAGAAATACTGCAAGAATAAATCATATATCAAGAGTCCTGGCCAGAGACAGCAGCCCTCTCCATCCACCCCAAATTAGGCTGAGAGGTTTTCTTTGAAATAAAATGGACCTTTGAAATTCTGAGTTATTAGAGTAACTTGCATAACATATTTAGAATTCTGAGTAAAGCCAACAGTAGTTCCAGGCTTCTTTTCTTCTTCTTCATTTTTCTATCACACAATATGGTGTTCTATATGGTTCTGGGAAAAGACGTGATGGACAGCATTTTATAAAGACTTATTTTACTTTAAAAGCTTCACATTTTGTTTCAATGCCAAATTCAGAGTTGAGCATCTGAAAAAGGCATCTCACTTCTGAAAGTTATTACTGATATTACAAATAAGTCAATAATTCCCTGATTTCAATAATAAGGCTGAAAGCTTACTCACAACTGGGCCCCTTTGCTATATTAACCAGAGTATTCAGCTTAAGCAAGGGCCAATCTAAATTTTAGAAAAATAGAAAGATGGATATTTTAGGCAAACTACTTTAGAATAAACTTAGGCAGGCATCAGAAAGATTAAACCTGTAAGAATTATGATCACTAAAATGGGAAAAAATGAGAAAGTGATTAACATTTTGAAGTATATTTATTTCATCATTTATATAATCCTCATAACCATGTTCTGAGATACATATAATAACCTCTTTTTTTTAAATATTTTTTAGTTGTTGATAGATCTTTATTTTATTCATTTATTATTTATATGTGGTGCTGAGGATCGAACCCAGGGCCTCACGCATACTAGGCAAGCGCTCTACCACTGAGCTACAGCCCCAGCCCCATATAATAACCTCTTAATTGCTAAAGAAAGTGAGGGTCAGAAATATTATGAGCCCTTCCTGAGGAGACTCTGTATGGAAATAGTTAATAGTTAACTTAAGTGACCCAGGACTTTCTGACAGGACAGGTATTTCACTGCTCCCAATATAAATAATTTATTCTAGATTGAGATCTGAGGGTAAAATCCATGAATGTACATAGAGCTTCTACTGAGTTTCTTTACTTCTTTACTTCTTGAATATTCCACTTGAATCAGAAACATTTCCACACTGGGCATAAAGACAATGATGTACAAAGAGACACAGATCACTTTAACCAGGGCTTGGCATTCAGCTGGTAAACTGTTTTAACTCTCAACATTCATGTGGCTTTTGTATCTATACCCATAGTTTCTCCAACACTTAGATGCTTCATCTCTAGCATTTGAACTAAGATACTCAAATTAGTCAAACACATGCTGTTTGAACATCAACTACGTTATTTCAATCCCGGGCCTGTTGCTTAAAAAGAGAAGGTTGGAGTCAGAAACCAAGAACAGGTTTTCCAACATCTCCTTTCTTAAAGACCTATGCTATTATTCCTTAGCACATACATATTAAACTATAATACCTTACCGTTAGTTTCATTAACTTTGCTTTAAATAAACTCCTTGAACCAGGTCAATAGAGCATTAGTCTTCTCAGACTACCATAATAATTACCAGACTGGTGACTTAAACAACACAAATTTATTTTCTCACTGTTCTGGGAACTAGAAGTCCATGATTAAGGTGCCATCAAAGTTGATGTCTGTGAGGCAACTTGTAGGTAATCAACTTTTCCCTGTAACCCTCACATGGCCCATCCTCTGTTTGCATGTGAAGAGAATAACAACTCTGGTGTGTCTTCATCTTTCCATATAGCCATCAATCCTACCAGGTGAGGCCCCCACCCTTATAACCTAATTTAACAAAAATCACTTTCTTTCTTAAAGACCCTGTCTCCAAATATAGTCACATTGGGCTTAGGACTTAACATATGACTTCATGAATTTGAAGGGACAGTTCAGTTCATCCAACAGAAATAGATGATAGATAAAAAAAAAAGATCAATAGATAGTAAGCTAAATTTTACATGGGCTAGCTAGTTTGGGTGTTCTATAAAATTTGCTCCATGCCATTCTCTGTCTCTTCAATATTTTGCTTAAAATGTTCCATGTGATGTGACTAATGACATCTATTTTTTAAAGTTGCTGTGAAGATTAAATAACAATGTATTTGAATTCAATTTGGCTTGTTGATGACTACTACTCGTATGATTCAGGTCAAGGATCACTTCTTCCAGTAAGTTTCTCTTGGTTTTTGCCCACTCCCTGACCCAGCCAAACTAGGTGAGGCACCTGGTTCTCAGGATTTCCCTCCTCCCTGCTGTATCATGCTTTAGCTATAGCATTATACTGAGAGCTCTTTGAAAGCAGGAATAATGTGTCATTAATCTCCAGAACTTCAGCAACCATTCCAGTCCTTAATTCAACACAATGTTGAATGAATAAATGTGAAATGCCTGACAGAGTACCTCAAACATGATATTCATGCTACTTCATGTCCAGAAAGCATTAAAAATTCAGTGAGCGTTAACTACTAAAAAAGATGATTTTAGTTACTTCAAGTCGTAGAAGGTTTTAAAATGATTAAAACAGTGGGTGTGAAGAATCTTATGTTTCACTTTTATAATGACTTGTTATTTTTGAAATTCACAGCTTGGATATTTAAAAAAGAAAAAAGAAAAAAAAACGAGAAAGAAAAGAAAAGTGAAAGTTTCAGTTCCAGGATTTTCCATGCTCTATCCCAACATTGCCTAACACAGAATTCATATCAACAATTCTCCTTTTCAAGAGCTTTCTTGACCTAAAAAAGAAAAAATAATTCAAGGTTATTTTCCCTATTGTTACTGCTTACTAGGTCTTGGAGAAACATTAAACATTACTTTTGGAACTCCAAATGGGAAATTTTGACCCACACAGGCAACATCTACTGTCCAACAGGACTAACTCAAGGTAAGGCCCATGGCTGTAATCAAATCAGCAACCATATCCTTGGAACATTCTCATCAAAGGGGTAACTCTAGGCATACCCTCACAACAATCTGCCTTTTCAGTAAAAATTTGTTTTCACCTTTCATGATATATCTGTTGACTTTTTCTTTCCCCAGGAAGAAATTCCAGATCCTCCAAAGGAATCTGATTATCCCAAAGGATGTATTCCCACCTGACTTAACAGAAGGTTCCATAGACATGCCCCCAAGAAGATTAGATAACAGACTGGTGCAGAATGCAGTTAGGTTAGCATCTTTTTTTTCCATTTGAAAATCTTGGTTCACATGTTCACAGAAAAATTTCCACTACTCGGCAACAAAGAAACACACTTGTTAGGTTCCTAGTGGAATTCTGCAGCCTTTAAAGGGTGAAAGGCTGGGGTTCCCAATCTTGGCTGTATGTCATCTAGAAAAAGTTGAAAAATATTGATGTTACCCTGAGATTCCGGTTTATTGGTCCAGCAACCCGGGGATCGCGACTTTAAAAACTCTCTGGGTGTTTTGAATCTGCAGCCTGTCTTGAGACTTGCTGCTCTGGTCCTACAGCTGTGATTCTCATCCCTGGATACATTTTGGAATATGGAGAACCATAGGGCATCCTGGACCTCAGCCCCTCCCACTATGTCAGTAATTCTTAAACTTTAGACTACATTGGAAACATCTATAGAGCTTCTGAAAACACCTTGCTGACCCTACTCTCAAAATTTAATTTGAGAGTTTGAGTGGGGCCTGAGAGTTTGCATCCACAAGAAGTTCTGTTGCGCCGTTGGGACCTGTCCTGGAACCACTTTGAAAATAACTGCTGTAGGTATTGATTTATTTGGTCCAGGGAATTTTATATTTTATATTTCTGGACTGAAAATGTCAGAAGTTTATAACTAAGCACTGTCTCCTAGTCATTACCAATTAATCCACTCTGGCATTGTAATGGAGATTCACCATGACTCTAGTTTGGGTAACATCTTACAGCACCCTCCTCCCCCGTGGCTTTCCAGGTCAGCATAGTAGCGGGAACAGCACATACAACAATCCTGCCTTCAACTCCAGGCCAGAAACAGATAACTGTGGGTACATCATTATCCTCTGGTGATCAACTCACCTGATTTTCCCAGGGCTTAATTGGTACTTAATTGAAAGTACCATATCCTGGTAAAATACTTAGTCAAGAGAAAACCAGGAAAGTTGATCACCCTGTGTAACATCCATTCTTTCAAGCAACAGCAAGTAAAACCAAGGTGACCTTGAGGAGTCCTTTCAAGCATCTGAGATAGTACATGTAAACTACCTCTTATAGACAGATGCTTCATAAAAAGTGATGATGGTTATGTCCCATGCCATCTCTTACATGGGTTGTGTAGGAGAGGAAAGCACCATGCTTACTCACCAGTAAAGGTTTATAATAAAGTTATTGCAAGGCCACTGGCTTTGGCCAAACCCTTCAGAGTAAAGGGTCTCAAACTTGGCTGCATATTGAAATATCAAGGGAGATTTTATACCTCCCTCCCAAATCATAGTCCAGGTCATTAAACAAGAATATCTGATATTGAAACTCAGACATTAGTATTTTTATAGGCTCCAAAGATGATTTCAACTTGCAACCAAAGTCAAATACCACTGCTCCATGTAATATTGCTTTAAGTGTGGTATGTGCCCCTCACTGGCAGCATCAGTGTGGCCTGGAAACTTGCTAGACATACACATGTTCAGCACTATCCTCCTCCCTGCATGTATAATTAGAACCCTTGAACTTGGAGCTCAGAAATCAGTGTTTGTCAAGCTCTCTCTTGCATGCTAAATGTCAGCATTTGAGCAACAACAATATGGCATTTCCTATTTCTCTGTTGATATGCTATTTATTATTGGCAAATATTGCATTTTTTTAAGCAGTTCCAGAATTAGCTGTTTTAATGGGAAGGTTTCATTTTCATATACTATTAAGTTCTATTTCCAAGATTTCACTTAGAGTTTTTGTGTCAATATTTGAAATAAATTTGACCTCTAGTTTTGATTTTGTGTGATCTTTTCCAGATATTAATGTCAGTAATATCCAATATGGTAAAATTACTTGGAAAGCTTTCCTTCTTATTTTATGCTTTGGATCAGTTTGTCTAACACTAAAATTATCTATTCCTCAAAAATTTGGAATTCATTAGTTAAAACATATGCGGCTCTGTCACTGTTTTTGGAAGTATATTTTGGATAGTTTTTGTTTCACAAATGCTATTTCTACAGTCATTTGGGGGTATTTATATTACCTAGAAAATCATCTCTGAGATTTTTTCCAAGTATTTACATAGGATAAAGATAGTGTTTTCTTAAATGTTTTTTTTTTAATCTTTCAATATGTGTTTCTATGTTTTTTTCCAAATTCTAGAACTGAATATTTAGTACATGAATTTAAGTTATTAGTTAATATTAAATACTTAAGTATGTGAGTTTTTCTTGGAGATTTGCTGTGGCTGATGTACATAAGTTTTGATAAGATTTTATTATTATGAATTTTACATTTTGAAAAATGCTATGATAAATAATAAATTTTAAATGTTCATTGGGCATTTTTAAAAAAGCAATTTTATGGCACTGCAGAGAAAAGATATATGTACATAGAAAATGATACATATGTCAACTTATAAATGGGTATATGTAAATCAACCTATGATAATGGACTGTTTATATATGGTCTTATTTTATGTAGTTTATTAGTATAACATAGATTAGTAAAATTCTTAAACATAAAATAATTAAATTTTTTAACAAAGAATAACTTTAGTTATTTATGTTGGGGAAACATTTACTTTTTTTAAAATTTGCATCTGCCTGACATGTTGAAATTATGTATCTTGTTATTTGCTATTTCTTAATTTTTTTCCCAAAATTATCCATTCTCATTGTGAAAAATTTTAGAAGTATAAAAAAAAATTCAAGAAGCTTTAAAGCACCATGATGCCTATCCAATGGTACTGTTATTATTTGGGATAAAGCCTATATGTACTTTTGCAACTTAGTTCCTTCCCTTTCAATTAATGATTCAAGAAAATATATAGAATATATTTCTTATTGTATATTTTACAATACATTTCTTATTGCATATTTTAGTGACTTAAGAGCATATCCCATTACAGATATTTACATTTTAGTGCTTCATAGATAGACCTTGTTTTTAATTTTTGATGTTATAAATAATACTAAAATGAATCTTCTTATATTTTCATGTTTGTACATAGATGATTGCTCTCTTAGCAAAAACTGTTTAACATGGAAATGCCTAAAATGGGAAAAAATCAATGGGTTAATGAATATGAAGCATATTGATTAATTATCCTGGTGAAATATCTTTATTTTAGCTGTTTCTTTTCAATGGTAGAGAGCTGCAGCTTTACATTCATCCTAGTTGAAGGGTCTTAAAAAATAAACAACGACAACAACAAAACCCAGCAATATTTGCTTTATATTTTTCTCAGTTGATTTTTTTTCTTTTGTTGTTAGTGTTTTCTGGCTTTTCATTTTAATGTTTGTCCATTTCACAGTTTGTTTCCTTACATTTGTGTTTCTCCATCATTTGTTAAGTAGACCCACAACCCATTTATCCACTAATACTTCTGAAAATATTTTATTTTGAGCATTCATGCACTTAAACTGCATCACTCACTCCCCTAGTTCCTACTTCATAGAAAGAGAAATTATGCTGCTGCCCTAGTTCTCAAAGTGTAGCCATGAATATCTTGCATCAGAATCATTCAGGGCTAATTATTAAAAATGCAGTTTCCTAAGCCCTAGCACCAAACCCAATGAATCACCTTGGACTATAGCCCAGGAATCTGCATTTATAAGTATCCCAAATAAATCTTAGACACATGGAAGTTTTAGAGTCTCTTTTCTTTTTTTCCCTAGCAGAATATGCAAAAATCTCAAACAGAATTAAAGAGAAATCCCATCCTAACAGCCAACTGCATTTCTACAGTCCCTATTGTGCTCCGATTACTTATCTGAATTAAAATGAGACAGATATTTGGGGGATGGCTAAATGGAAACTCTGAGCACTGTTTCTTTAGTGGCTTTTAAAGATATCCTACGTCTTCTTAAAGAATCTCTGTGAGTGACCTCAGTCTTGGGGAGAATTAGCCTGTTTCAAACCAACCACTTTCCTTGCTTTTCCTGAAGACTAAGTAACTATTAGAGCAGACATTAAACCATAACCACCAGTAGCTATACCAGATGAGTCAACTCAGGTTATAATTAGGGGAAGAAAAAACCAGAGGGACAGTGGTGGGATCAGGGCAAGGCTGCTACTGGAAGGAGGAATGTTCCAGGTCACCCTCCAGAGGACAATGAGCTCTCCTCAGGGGTCAGCACCCGTCAGAGTCCACAAGCACACCTGGTATCCTTCTTAAGCCAGCTAGATGTTTAAGGGTCCAGAAATACCCAAGTCCTAGCAGGATGAACAGAAAGATACTCAGATATTACAGTGTGTTTTCAAATTGTATGATCCAGAACTGCACATAGGTGGCATTAAAAGGAGGAGAAGCAATAAACTCAAGGTGTCTAGTGTTTGAGAAGATTCAAGAGGAAACATTATTTCTGGTACTAGAAGTAGCCCTAGGTTATGAAGCCCTCATATCTGACAGGAAGAATTATGGACCCAAGGAGATAGGAGGGTCAAATTCCCAAGACAGTTCACCCTAAGAAATGGTAACTCATCAGAGATGGAAGACTGAGAAGGTGCTGGTTGGTAGGTGAGGGATCACAGAGGAACAAGTCTTGGAAATTCCTTAGCAACATGATAGGCTTCCATCATCTGAACCCTACTCATTCCTCCAGCCTCCTCTCTGCCTAAGGTTCTCTGTCACAACCAGACTTCCTCAAAGTCCCCAAGTACACCTGCTCCCTCTAGCATCAAGCTCTTTGTTGTATTATTTCTTCAACCTGAATAATTTCAAGTTTGCTTAAATTGTTTTGATATTATAAATAATACTAAAATGATATTATAAAATAATACTTAAAATTATTATAAATAATACTAAAATGATATTATAAAATAATACTTAAACAATTTCAGCTTGTCTCCACACTATTGCAAACCAATGTACTTGAAATAATTCTTCCATCCCAATTGGTGAATTCCAAATCACTAACAAAAAAAAAGGATGCTACAGCCCATCATTTTCTAAAAGCATTCAATTTTTCATTTCTGGCAATATGAATGGAACTAGACAACATCATACTAAGTTAAATAAGCCAAATATAAAAAAAAAATACCATGTGTTCTCACTTGTATGTCCAAGCTAAAACAGTTGATCTCATAAAAGTAGAAAGTCAAATAGTGACTAGGAGAGGTTAGGAAGGGTGAGGAGAAGGTGGGATAGAATGGGGGGCATAACATCAAAGTACAGTTAGGTAGCAGGAATAAATCCTAGGGTTCTACAGCACAATAAGATGGGTAGAGTTCACAACAATTCATTACATATTTTATAAAGAACTAGAAGAGTTTGAAGTGTCCCAACATAAATGATAAATGCTTAAGGAGATGGAAATGTTAATTATTTTGATTTGTTTAATCACGCATTACATAGATGCATCAAATGATCACAGTTGTACCTCATAAATATGGACAATTATTATATGGCAATAAAAAAGTATTCATTTCCATATATATGTGTGAGACCCAACAAAGACTTCAGTTTGTACCAAGGCACAAATCTAGTTCCTATATTAGCCCAAGAGGTTTTCTGATTCTGGACTACTGTTTTAGTTTGAATTAATTCGAATTCCTCTGGAGGAGGGATGCAGTGGAGAAAATCCATTTCCCACACAAGCTGTCCTGGACTCTGTGACTGGTAAAGAGGCCTGCAGCTTCCAAGGGCAACCTCTTCAGGAAGGGTCCAGGGAGTGACGGACAGCGGTGAGAACACAGAGCTGACTGCCTAGACTTGGGGACAACACATGAGGCCTTTCTTTGTAAATGTGTCTTCATGCACTTGTGTCAACTGCTCCCTGACCCAGAATCACCCTGTTAAACAAACCAGGGATTACCCACAAACCCACACAAAGCCAAACCTGCCAGGGCCTTTATAATCCCCAACACAGCCTCTACCTGTTCACACTCATTAGGCTCTGATAAAACTGCAGTGAAAAACCTCCCTTCCAAGACTCTCAGTAAGGAGAGATTAGCTCAGTTTTCCCTTCAAAATGACACTTCAAAAATCATATGAACAGAGTTTCCTTGGCAGTGGCCTACTGAATTGCAAACGAAACCAACCGATGGCCCATGTCACTCAGAAGCTATTCTAACCTCAAATTCTTGCCCTAGAAATCATGGCTGGACAAATTTGAAATACCCAAACCTGGATTAAGCCTGTAAGCTTCAATTGACTTCAATTCAAGCCCAGCTCCCTAGTGTTATCATGTATGACATCACCACATTGCAATGACACGTATAATCAAAAAGCCAGACTGCTTTCCTCTGGGGTTTTGGAAGAGCAATTCCTTTATAGGGGCAAAAATGTGAGCCATGACCTTCTTCTTTATATTGTAGGTCAAGTATCAAACTAAACATTCATCCTTTTAAATAGACGTTGCCATGTAATCAACCCAATGTCTGGTTTGTTGATTTATCCTCCACCATCCAAATAACTACTTGGGCAGAGTGCCTTTTTGGAGAATATCTGGGTGAACTGGTCCCACTCCTCTCTCATTTCACCTTATTAGAAAATTCAAGCAGAAACAGACAGATTTGGAGACATCAAGTTTCAGGGACTATCAATCTAGCTAAAGCGTCAGAGTTTGGGAATAAAAGAACCCCGATTGCCCAGGTGCTGCTCAAGTGGTATTGGAAATGACCTTCAGGGCCTAAGGTTTAGGAACAGAGTAGAAGATTAAAAAATAGACACAGAGGAACCTGAGAACATAGCACAGCAGAACTGTGTTGAAGGATAGAGAGTGAGACTATAATTGGGCCAGAAGCAGCTGGTCTCAGGAAGGAGGTGAACCACAGTAGATCCAGGGAGATCTGAGCTCTTCTGATTATGAATCAGCCAACTCCTTCCAGAATCCCAGCTGAACGCTGAAGCAGGGGTGTGTGCCTAGGCAGGTCCCAGGCCACAGGTTCCAGCATGTAAAGCCATGTGCAAGTGAGACAGGACTCCAGGGCAGAGAGGCAGGCCCCCAACACAAGCTCAGGCAACAATGGCTCCCGTCCTCCAAAGGAACACTGTAGAGCCAGGAGAAACCTGTCATCCCAATAATCCTTCATGATTTGTAAGGAGAGAAGGTGTTTTGAAGATTTAATATGAAAAGAATGCCTTAAAATATGCAAATAATTCCACTCACAAATAGTTAATAATTTATCATAATCATTATTTGCTGATGATTTGAATATTATGAACTGCAGGATGCTGCAAAGCATACTGATACTCTTGTCTAAGAACTACAAATGTTTTTATCTGGGAGTTTTATTTTATTTTACTTCTCAGAAAAGGACCAACCCCATTAAGGCTGAAAACACAGGCTGCTCCACCTTACACTTCACTTTCACAAGGAGCGAGCAGAGGTTTCCCCATCTGTGGGTCTAGTTGAAGTCATTAATTAGAGGTGTATTTAATGGGGGCCAGGTACTTTGGGGCTGCTAGGAAGATGAGGATGGAGCTGAACCTGTTTCCCAGGTGACTTGGGTAAACCAGCAAGTCATTGTCAAACATCCGTGGCCTTCCTTACACTTTCCCTCCGTTTGAGAAAAGCAGCCATCTTTTCTCACATGGAAATATGGGCTCCTGAGAAAAGGAAAGAGCTAACATTATTGATATTTGCTACATTCCAGATTAGTGATAAGTGCTTCACACAAGGCCTCTGCTTGATACTCACCTCTGTGAAGTAGGTATTTCAATTATTACCTGAAGTACAGAAAATCTGAGTATCTCCCCCACAATACAGGTAAGTGGATGTATTAGACTCCTACTGTGGCTGTAACAGACTACCAAAAACTTGGTGGCTTAAAACAATATATATTTATGACCTTACAGTTTGGCAAGTTAACAACCAGAGAAGAGTCACTGAGCTAAAACCCAGTCATGGACAGGGCTACAGTCCTTTCTGGAGGCTCTAGGGGGATAGATGCCTTTGCTTACCTCCTCCAGTTTCTTGGAGCCTCTCACTTCTAGTCTCAGGGTTCCCTTTCTCCAACTTGAAAATCAGTGACATCGCCTCTCCCTGACCCTGCTTCCAATTATCACCTTTCCGTCTTTGATTCTGACTGATTCAAAACAATCTGACTGATTGTTTTACTTTCAAGGATCTTGTGATTATTTCAGGCTCCTCTGCATCCTCTGGGGGAAACTCCTCATCTCAAAGTCCCCTTCTCTCCCCCTTCACCATCACAACCCTGATCTCACCAACATCCTCTCTCGTGGGATGGCCACCTGGGCCTCCTAGCTTGTCTTCTACCCAGCAGTCACTTTCTGCAATCCATTCCCCACACAATGCACCTCATGGTTCTGCTTCCCTTTGTTCATGTCACTCTTCTGCCATCCTGACCTCTGTCACATCTTGATGGCACACACTCCTGTCTACCTCCATGTCTTCCCACCTGCCACCTCCTCTACCTGGAATACGCCTATCTTCACTCTTCATCTGAAGGCACTAATTCAAATCTCCATGCAATCTGGATCTCTGTTTAAATGCCATTCCCTGTGTTAGTCATTCCTTTCCCGATACCTCCCCTCCCACACACATACAACTCTGATAGCACCTTGTGCTTATTTATGCTTGTGAAGAAAATATTGTCTTCCTCCACTTGATTGTAAGGACTTTGAAGGCCAGAGTCTGCCTGTTTTTCCCAAATTGTTGTGTTTCTACCACCTAGAACCTGATACACAAGTGCTTAATAAATGTACATTGAATAAGTGCTCTAGGGATGACCAGCCCTGAATCTATATCACATCCTCCATCTCCACCACCGTCCTTATATTTTATTTGTAATAGCATTGTATAGATTACAAAATAAAAATTCACAGTTGCATTTCATTGTAATGCTTTAAGGTGGGTAGAATGATTATAATTTTATGGCTATGTAAATTGAAACTCAAAGAGAAAAGTGATGTCCCCCAAAGAACACAGAAAAAAAGAATATGGCCCAGTCCACACTTGCCATGCTCCTAGGTCATCATCAGAATGTAGATGTCCTAAGGTTACAGCCAGGGACACCAGGAAAGGACAGCTGGGTCCTAAGGCCCAAGACCTCAGAAGGAAGCAGTAAAGAGACAGTCAGCTTCCTCGAAGATTTTGGTTTTCTCTCAATATGCATGGTGGGAAAGCAGGAGAAGGGTGTAACCCAACTTAGCCACACCCAGACTTCATGAAAGGCTGATTATGGATGTCTCTCTTCTTAAGTCTCTGAGAAGAGGACCACACCATGGTGAGCAAAGGTCCAGATATCATGGAGCTATAGGTGAAACGGAAGGCATAAGCAGTCCCCGGGGACTTCCCATGTCACTGAGGACAAAGGCAGGACCCTGAATGTTGCACACAAGGTCCTGCATATCCTGAGTCTTTCCAACTTCTTCCCCATCGTGTGACATCATACTCCCTTTTCCTCTTTCCTTTCTAGCCCCTTGAGTCTTTCCATCCCAATCTGTGTGAGCTTCCTTGGTCTTGCACTTACCTGGAGCCAGGATCCTTTCATGAATTATGCTTGCTCTCTTGCTTTCTGTTGACCCCCCTACACCCAGGCTTGTCAAGTTACAGCCAGTGGGTGGGACGGGCCATTTTCAGCCCACTGCCTGTTTTGGAGATAAATATTTATTGGAACACAACCATCTACATTCATTTATATGTTGTGTGTGGCTATTTTTGCACTACAACATCAGAGTCGTGGTCTGCAAAGCCTCACATATATGCCATCCAGTCCTTTGCTGAAAAAGTGTTCCAGCTCCTGTACTGGAGTCTAATAAAATAACTGTGTCCACGTCACCTTTCACTCACCATCGGTGCCACTGAAGCTTAACAGGGAGCCCGATCCATGGAAGAATCGACAGCTATTTTTGGAGTAAGTAAAATCATAGCACGCCAGCTTATTTCTATGTAAAAATCTTATTTTAGTCTCCCACCAACACTGAAAAGTTTTAAAGGTGTTACTTTTATCCAGAAATTCAAAACTGAAGAGGACAAAAGTCTCAGCCAAAGTCCTATGCATTGTAGACGGCAGGAGCAGAATGCCGGGCCAGCTTTCTCTTTGACACCAGGTGGAGAGCACCAGGTGAAGGCCTGCAGGTAGCCAGAGCTAGGCTGCTGTCTGTGCTCCCTCTCAGTCCGTCTGCAGGTGCATTCTACTAACTGCTTCCACTTGAGCATTGTGCTAGGACCTCAACACTCTCTAGGAGAAACAAGTAGCATTGTCTTCTTTCTATACATCAAATACCAGATCAGTCTTTCCCTCCCTGGTCCAAAACATCATTTATTACAGCTGCCTCATGAATTGTCAAAGAGATCCTTTCTAAAGCACCAAGAGGGGCCCAGGCCTAAACCCCACAATCAGAGGACGATGATGCATGTCTACAGCAGTGTACCCTAGGGAAACATAATTAGTATATACAGGGCCCAGAAAATACTAGTATGCCATGTGTAGACCAATCAGCTAAATGAAGAAGTATCTGAAGGCATCAACAGCCTGTGATTAGGAATTCAGAGTTTGGGGCTAACCTTTGATGAGGTAAGATCAAGAGGACATATAGCATATGATTGCAGCTGTGTTTTATGGAATATAGGAATTATATTTTACCCTAGATCTCAAAACCTTCATAAATCAACCACTGGGATTTCTTGAAGAAGGTAGAGCCCACAACTTCTGTATGTTTCTGTCTTCCAGCCAGGAGACAGCAAGAGCTAAGCTAAGGAAAATGACTGTCCTAGTATAGATTTCTAGAGAACCAACCTAGATAATATGCATCTTCTTAGAATCTCTGACTTAAACAGTTTGACCCAAAGTTCCAGCTCCCACAGAAATTCATACATGTAGTCCCTATACATGGTCAAGGAGGAACTCATCTATGTGCTTGGATGAATTAATTCAAACTACAATATAATTGACTTATATTTTGACAACCATTGCTTGCCAGGCATTGTTCTAGATACTTTACAAGTTTTGGAGAGGCTAATGGTTTTGCCTTTCATAAATAGTGAGTTTGAAGTACTTGTGGATTTCCAGCTAAATATTAATGTGCTCTTTCAGAAAAATACTAAAAACTGAATATGAGCCAGGCACGCTATGCTAAATTCTGGAGAAATAGAGGAGAAAAAGATGTACATGAATTGTAAGAGGATGCAGTCTAGGAGAGGAGAGAGGTAGAAAACTAATTGTCATCACATGCCGTAAGCTACTCTGAAATAATAAAATGGCAATGAACATAATAATCATTATAATTGGTTCAGCACTTATTCTATGATTGGCATTTTCTATCAATGGGCTCATCAAAGATTATTAATGACTCTAAAGGTACAAATTCATGTCTTCAACTTATGAATGGGGAAACTGAGGCTTAGATAAGATGAGCAATTTGATTTGAAACCTCACAACCTGTCAATAACAACATATCTGACCCCAGAGTGGGTGTCCCTGCTGCTATCCCATGTCCTTCCCCCTCTCCCATTCCCTTTTGAATGTTCAGATGTCTATACGCAATGCAGAGTGTCTAGGGGCTGGGAGAGTAAGTATGTAAAGGCTCACAGGAGGGTGAGATTTGAGTCAGGGCTTAAACAACAGGATGGCATTTGCTAACGTGTGAGCAGTGGGCACTGATGGCCATGGAATAGTAAAGATTTGGAAAGTTTCTGCTGTGTTACAAAACAGAAATTAGCACAGGAGGAAGATAGGGGATGTTGAAAGAGATGAAAATATGTGACCAGAGGAATACATCAGGATCACATCACCATTCCCCCTGGAGACCAGCTGTCATAAAGAACCATGACTTCATTTCATAGGGAAGATCCATTGGCCTTTTCTAAGCAATGGAATTATGATGACCCATAACATCTAGAAGATAAAGCCATACCCTCACCATACCATTTCAGTAGTGCCTAATTCAGTATCTGTTATGTAACAGGTATTTAGTAGCTTTTGGATAAATTAATGCATATTCCTAAATAATCCATTGACAGCAATTTGAAAGATGTGCTAAAGAAAAAAAAGACTATTAAAAATGGCAGATGATCATTGGAACAATCTAGAAGAAATCTCAGTGATGGTAAAGAAGTCGGTGTGGGAGAGACATCTGAAGTAGAACTGACAAGTCCTAGAACAGAATGACCATTTGGTCTCAGAGCAAGATTCCCAGAACCCTTATCTGTGTGTGAACCTCAGTGGAGAACCCAGAATGAACAGAGTTGGCATTTTAAGTCTGAGGTGGCTTTGAAGCATTACTGCACAGATTGGGGTCTGATCTGGAGTGACAGAAAAAACAGATTCAAAATGGCTGGCAAGAGGTCATTTTTTTTCTTGGAGGTCTCACACAGTCCTGGTGGCATGAGAGTGCCCTGGTAAAAGGATCTACTGTCACGCAGCATGAGAAAGTGTGAGAAGAAAATAGAGAACCCAAGAAAAGATGAGCTAAACTTCAGCAATATGAGCCGTCCCAGGCGTGTGGTTCTGCTCCGTAGGAGTACTAGGCAAAGCCGGGGCAGATTTCTTAGCCTTTTCCTGTGGAAAATTTATGAAGCCCAGATTGAAGAAAATGTTCTGATAGTTTTAGGGCTGGCATTTTAAGTTGGAATGCCTTCTCAAAGTAGCATATAACGGCACAATTCAATAACTCTGACCATTGTGGAAAAATGCCATGTGCCAAAAGCGATTTTCCATAATTTTGTTCAGAAAATCTGAAAGAAATGCAGAAAATGGATTTGCAGCCCTGGCAGCAGGCAGAGAAACAGTAGCAGAGGGCTGCAGGCCAGTAATTGATGTTTCAAATATCACTGAGTGCTTTGCCTGTAATTTCAGGGGAGAATGATAATAATTAAAAGCACAAACTTACAAGTCATTTCTAAGGAGGAAAATGCTGAATGCACTGTTAGTGGAGGGGGTCTGTAGAGATGTTTAACTTTTTCCAGCTAGCTTTCAGATATGCAATGTTTTATGTTCACAAACTCACTTTCTTCCCAAATGTTCCAAAGAGCCACAAAATGGAGTAGGGTGTTAACCCGTGGGATTCCCCAGGGACAATGATACTGCTGTGCTCACATGACAGTCCCAGGCATCCAGACCTTACCTGATGGTGCTGGCTTTTCTCACAAACAGCACATATGTAAAAGGATAAAATTAAGCCTTTCTTCTCCAATTACAAATTCAATAGTGGTTATAATGGTTTGAGTCTGCTATGAGATATATCAGTGCTTGCGTCCCACCTCTACCCTTAGCAGCTCTGTAACCTTAGGGAAATCACTCGACTTCTCTGAACCAGTTTCTTCACTTGGAAAATGAGTATAATAGTACTTTATTCTCACAGAGTACTTATTAAGGATTAATGGAAAGGGCAAAACATTAAACAGTTTTTTCACAGTTTGTGATCAGTGCTCAATATACATTAGCGCTTATTGAGATTATTGGTGCTGCTAAAATGATAGTTACTCTATTTTATATAATTTATTTTTGATGACAGAATGCTATTTCCTCAATTAAAGATAGGATAAATCTTTCTAACATGGAAACAAAATAGCCAGAGGCTAAACTGAGCTTGGTACCCTTTTCTTGCAAGAACTCTCCTTCAGCCACTCAATTCAGGGATTTGGTTTTCTGAATCTCTAACTCGATCCCCTATCACTATCATGGGCCCTCGCATACAGTGAGCACTCTACTAATGTGTGTGGGGCTTCAGAAGGGCCAACAGTTGTCTTTCCTAGGGAATAAGGGACAGGGGCCTCTGGTGCCCTACCAGCTACTGCTGACTGGCACTGTGCTTCCGCCTGCACCGCTGTGATATCTGGTATTTTTGTTTATGTTCAAACTCTTTCTTCCAAGCCCTGACCAGGGGTGACCTTCTAGATCTTGGGTTGACAGAAAAGATAACAGGCTTTGTCTGAAAAAGACAAAAGCTACAGATTGACAGGGATGCTGTGATTAACAGATGCAGCAAGCACATTAAGCTAATGCTGTCATCGCAGCGGCCACCATTAGCACTGCACTAAAGTGGCTGTTGTGTGTTTTTCTTAAGGGCCCTCATCCTTTCCTTGGCCTATCAGAATGAACTAGTTACTCACTTCCTTAGGTTTTCACAGACATGATCTGACCTGTTGGCTCATGACTCTGAATGTGATCCAGCAATCCGTAGAGGAAACAGGACTCCCTCTCCACTCCCACCTCAGCCCTGCACAGAACAGGACCTTTTATGCCTCTGGAAAATAATTTACACAAGGTAGGTACACTCCCTAAAGTGACATGAGTATACAGTAGGCAGGTTCCTTGCATCAAACCAAAAAGTGACACTGTTTTACTCAGCATGACTTAGAGGCAGGACAAGGAGTCATGATGAAATCATAACACTGTTTCTTGGATCCCCCCTAAATAATAGGTTGGGAGCATAATCCCAGATGGATATTTGTGAAAGGCACAATTTTATCCAAATGCAAGACAAAATTTTCTCAAAATACTTATGGTATTTTGCTAATCTAAAAACTCTAGGCATAGGATTGAGGTGGAAAGAGTTATATCTTCTCCCTGGAAACTCTGCATCATGAATTCATTGGGTTGAACAGCAAATTCCAGGAATTCAAAGTTCAGCCAACAAGCAGGAAGACAGGGTGAGAAAGAGGTACCAGGTGATGTTATTGATTTTGATTGACAAGATAAAGCAAATAGAACCATTTTTTTCTAGTTGAATTGTAATCGTCATTTAGTGTCAGGATGAAGGTGAGTGGGTATCTCTGATGAGTTAAGAATGGTGGTAACAATTAGTAGGAAAAAAAAATAGAGAGCAGAGCTGCAAGGGAGGTCTCAGCAGGATGCTGACCCATGTGATAACATGTATTTTAACACAACATTGCAATATATAGTTTAGTGATTCATTCTTATTTATTTATGTTATTTATTGATTGCTGAGTAGTATTCCATATTACGGACATCACAGTTTGTTTATGCATTCAACTATTGATGAACCTGTGCGAGGTCCCCCTGTCAATGACCACCATATTTTTACTGCTACAAAGAAGACTTCTATGAATATTTATGTAAAAGCCTCCCTTTGAGCCTCTCATTTCTCTCAGATACATATCTAGGAGCGCAATGGCTGGATCATAAGTAGGTGTATATTTAGCCTCCTAAGAAACTACAGGACTGTTTTTTCAAAATTATACAATTTTTGTTTTCTCCAGCAGGTTATCACAGTTCCAGTCCTTCCCCATCCTCACCAGCACAGATACAGCTGGTCACTTTATTTCAGCCTTCCCAGTAGGTGTGTGGGTTTTGTTATCATTATTGTTTTTGTTTGTTTTTTGCCAATAGATTTCTGTTTTGTAGGAAAGGTACAGAGTTCCCTCATAGACCCCATGCCCACACAGGCAGGGCCATCCCATCATTGCCACCCTCTACCAGAGCATACATTTGTCACAACTGATGAACCTAGAAAGGCACATCATTATCACCCAAAGCCTGTAGACTGTGTGAAAGTTTACTCAATGGTTTTTGCAAACCTCTGATGGTATCTGCCAACCATTGTATCATACAGAATCTTATGTGCGCTCCTATTCAACCCTGTCTTCCCCTTAACTCCTGGAAACCACTGATCCCTTTTACTTCCACTAGATTTTCCTTTCAAAAAGATGACAGATAGTTAGAATGAATGATAGAACTTTTATATTGGCTTCTTTCACTTACTAACATGCGTTTCAGTTTTATGTGTCTTTTTATGGCTTGATAGTTCACTTCTTTTTAGTTCCGAGTAATATCGCTTTGTATAATATACCACAACTTATTTTCCCATTCACCTACTGATAGATACCTTGGTTGCTTTCACGTTTTAGCAATTATGAAACAATTTGTTACAAACACTCATACACAGATTTTTGTGTAAACATACATTTTTGACTCATTTCCTAACCATCTTCCAAAATGCTACCATTTTGTGCTTCCACCACCAATGAATGAGAGTTCATGTTCCTCCACATCCTCCAAGTGTTTGGTGCTGTTAGCATTGTGGATTTTGTCCATCCTAATAGGTGTGTTGTGGTTTCTCATTCTTGTCTTAATTTGCAATTTTCTAATGACACATGATGTTGATCAGCTTTTCATATGGCTATTTGACATTTGGAAATCTGATTTGGTGAAGCATCTGTTCAAATCTTGTCACTTGTTTATAATTGGGTTGTCCATTTTCTTATTGTTGATTTTTATGTGTTCTTTGTATATTTTTGATCATATATTTCTTTTGCAAATATTTTCTCCCAAAGATTTGTCTCCTCATTCTCATAGCAGTATCTTTTGAAGAGCAGAAGCTTTTAATATTAATGGGATTGAGTGTATCTATTGTTTTTTTGGTGGATTATATCTTTGGTGAAGAGTTAGTATTACTTTTTTCAAGTACTTGATAGAACCCATCAGTAAATTCATTATGGTGTGGAATTTTCTTTGCGAGGATTTTAAATACAAATTAAGTAACTTATTCAGATTATCTATTTTTTCATGAATGAATTTTGGCAATATGTCTTTCAAAGAATTTGTAGATTTTATGGTAGTTGTCAAACTTAATGGCACAGAATTATTTGCAATGTTTTATTATCATTCTTTTAATAATTACAAAACCATCAGTGACATCATCTCTTTTATTTTGTATATTGATAAGAAACTTTAATATTTTCTTCTGATTACTATGGCTAGAGATTTACTAATTTTATTGATCTTATCTAACAACCAATGCTTGGTTTCATTTTCTCCATTATTTTACACTATTTTTCTATGTTCTAGTTTATTTCTGCTATGATCTTTATTTATTTTGTCTACCTATGCTAAGTTCAAATGTTCTTCTGCTATTTTCTCAAGTTGGAAACTGAGGTATTTATTTAAGATATTTCTTATTTTCTAATATAGGTGGTTTATCATTTAATCCTATGAATTTCCTCCCAGGTACGGCCATAGTGGAATTCCAAAAAAGTTAGTATATGTGTTTTTATTTTTATTAAGCTTGAAATACATTCTAATTTCATTTTTGATTTCTTCTTTTATTTATGATGAATTGATTCAGAGGTGTATAATTTAGTCTACAAGTATTTGGGGATTCTACAGAATTTATCAATTACAGATCTGGTAGCAGAATTCTGTTCTTAATTTTAATTTATTTCTATTGTGATATGAGAACATATCTTGTATGGTTTAAACCTTTTACAAGCATGGAGACTTGTTTTTTGGTTCAGGATATGTTCTATCATGGTAAATATTTTAAGTGCATTTAGAAAGGATGTATACTTTGGCATATTTAAGTAGAGGGCTCTGTAAACATCATTTAGGTCAAGTTGCTGGAGAATGCTGTTCAAATCTGCTCATACTTACTGATTTTCTGTCTTTTTTGTTCTATTTCTAAGAGTATTGAAATCCTCAACCATGTTTGTGGACTTGCTTATTTCTCCTTGCTGTTATAAACAGTTCTTGGTTCATGTTTAGTTTTATTAAGTGCATATACTTTTAGAATCATCATATTCTTTTGATGAATTGGCTTCTATATATTTATAAAATAAAAACTTTGTATCTCTGGTAACATTCTTAGCTCCAAGATCTACCATTTTTGTCAAGATAGCTATTCCATATTTCTTTTCTTTAGCATTAACATGTTTTATCTTTTTCCTATGCTTTTATTAAACTTATTTGTATCATTATAACTCAAATGTGGTTTTTTTGTAAGCAATGTAAAATGGATTCTCCCTTTTTTAATCTAGTCCAAAAATCACTGCCTCTGAATTGAGTATTTAAACTATTTACTTTTAATTTTATTATTTATGTGACAAGGTTCAAAACTGCCATCTTGTGTGTTTATTCTCTACATTCTTTCTTACTTCTACTTTCTTTTTCTGCTTACTTTGATGATTCCATTTTCTCCCCTTTGGTGGATTGCCACTAGGTATAACTCCTTATTTTGCTATTTAGTGACTACTTTAGGGCTTATGCTATATAGGATAAGCATAAGGGCTTATGATATATCTTTGATGCATCGTAGTCTACTTTCAAGTGATATCATATCACTGCACATGCAATAGAGGAGTCTTAAAGAGTATACCTAAAATTTTCCTGTCTTCCTCTTTGGAATACTATTCTATATATTATTTTTACATATATAATAAATACCACACTAAGTTTTTATTACTTTGTTTAAATAGTCAATTCTATTTTTAAGGGATTTAAGTTATAAAAAAATCTTATGTATTCACTCATAGTTACTATTTCCAATGTACTTCATTCTTTTGTGAAGATCCATATTTCCACCTGTTATTATATTCATTTGGACACAAGACCTTTCTTTAACCTTTCTGGTAGTGAAGATTGGCTGCTGACAAATGAGCTTGTGTTTGTCCAGAAAACTTCATTTTGCCATCATTTTTGAAAGGACATTTTCATGGGGTATAAAATTTTAGGCTGATCCTTCCCTGACATACTTTAAAGATTTTCCACTGTTTTCTTGTTCGCATTATATCTCGTGATAAATCTGCTATTGACACTTTCTTTCTTTCTTTGGATATAATATATTACCCCAACCCCCAGCTGCTTTTTAGATTTTATCCTTATTATTGTTGTTGAACAAAAGATTATGCTTTTCCCTGGTGTAGTTTTCTTCATGTTTATTGTGCTTGGGGTTTTCTGAAGCTTTATGTTTATAATTTCATCCAATTTGGAAACATTTCACTCATTATATCTTCAAATATTTGCTCTTCTTCTTTTTTCTTTGGCAATTCCAAATACATATCTATTAGGCTGCTCTACATTGTCCCGTATCTCACAGGTTATTTCTTCATCTTTTTAATCAGTACTCTTCTCTGACTATGTTTTGCTTTGAGTCATTTCTATTGATATTTTTTCAATTTCCCTAGCATTTTTTACTGCAAAGTCTGGTCTGCCACTAATTTCATCCAATGTCTTTTTTTATTGTCTATAATTATTTTCACCTATAAAAGTTCTGTTTCAGTCTTTTTTATATCTGAAATACGGTCAGAATACCTGTGTGTCACCATTTCTCTAACAGTACTAGCATATGTGTCAGTTCTGGGTTGGTTTGAAATGATAAATTTATTTTCTTATTATTTTTCTTGTTTCTTGAATGCTTGATGATTTTGGAATGAATGTCAGACATTGTGTGTTTTATGTTGTTTAGTGCTAGTTATTTTTGTATTCTTAGAAATGTTCTTAAACTTTGTTCTGAGATGCAATAATTTAATAAGAAACAGTTTCATCTTTGGGATATGATTTTTTTGTACTATGTGGGACCATAACAGTGTTCAGTGTAGAAGTAATTACTCTTCACCACTGACACAAAACATTACTGTGAACTGTACAAAGTACCTCATGAATCTCAAGGTTTTCTGTATGAACAGTCAAACCTACTAGCCTTCTAGTCCTTTCAGATGATTCTTTCCCTGTTTGTATGCAGACACACACACACACACACACAAACACACAAACACACACACACCTCTGTCATTAAGTTTAATACTTGAGAGGTTTCTTATAGGCCTCTGGAGTTCTTATTTTCCTAACACCTTTTCTCCCTCTGGAATTCTAAACCTCTAGGTTTCTCTGGACTCTCAGCTCCATATCAACTTGGGGAGGTCACATTGCTCTGCCTGGGTTTCCCCTTCCTAAGCCCAGCCGTAAGCCAGGACCATTTGAAAGGTCTCATTCGCCTGGGATCCACCGCCCTTCAGTGCATGATGTCCCAGTGTCTCACAATCTGTTCTTTGATATGTTCTATCTAGTTTTAAATTTTATTTTTGATTGATAAATATGGTTTATATTACTCTACCCTGGCCAAATAAGAAAATATAAAGTATTATTTTTTCATCCCCACGTCTTAGATGGCACTAAAGACTGAAAGAGATTGTTAAAGCCACATACTGTCAATAAATGGCAAAGCTAGTGCTAGATCTACCTTAAGATGAAGGAAGGAAGTTAAAGGGGACATGTTGTGAATGATGAAGTAAATCACAGGAGCCCAATACCATGTGCAGACACTAGCCTGACACTCGCCTGATAAATCTATGGCAAAAATGTAACTATTTTTATGTTTTATTAGTGCATTATAGTTATATAAATATATAATTATATATTATATTTTATATATTTGATATAATTATATTATATATTATAAATAAATATATTATGTAAATGTATTATAATAAATTATATAACTATATTACAATTATAATATGCTTTATTATATTTTATATTATATAGAGACATAATTATTCATGAATGAAATATAATTTACTCATTTAAATCCCACGTCCTTCCACTTTCTCTCCCCTTCTCCCTCTCCTTATTCCCCTGCCTCTAATATATGGATCTTCCTTCTATTTATTTGTTGTATTTTTAATTGGCACTATAGATACACACATAATGGTGGAATTTACTGTGGTATATTCATATCTGTACATTAGCATAATATGATCAATTTTATTACACATTTCCTCCTCTTTCCCATCCCTCTTCCATTTCTCTCAATTCCTTTTCTTTACTTCACTGATTTCCCCTCTACCTTTGAGGATTCCACTTAACCCTAATTTTTTTCCCTTATTTTGCTCTAGCTTCTGCACATGAAAGAAAAAATTTGACCCTTGCTTTTCTGAGTCTGGCTTATCTCACTTAGCATGATATTCTCCAGTCCTACCTATTTACTAGCTAATAATTTAATTATTCTGTATGGCTGAATAAAACTCTGTTGTGTAGATATACCACATTTTCTTTATCAATTCATCTGTTGATGGGCATCTAGGCTGGTTCCATAACTTGGCTATTGTGAATTGTGCTCCTATAAACATCAATGTGCTATAACTATAGTATGCTGATTTTAGTTCTTTTGGATAAATACCAAGTAGTGGGCTAGCTGGGTCATATAGTGGTTCTAATTTTAGTTCTCTGAGCAATATCTGTACTGCTTTCCAAAGTGATTGTACTAATATTCAGTCTCACCAACAATGTATGAGTGTACCTTTCCACCTACATCCTTACCATCATTTATTATTTGTATTCTTGATGATTTCCATTCTAATTGAAGAAAGATGAAATCTAAATGTAGTTTTGATTTTTATTTCTCTGATTACTAGGGACATTGAATATTTATTTTTTTATGTTTCTTAGCCATCTATATTTCTTCTTTTGAGACATGTCTGTTTAGTTTGGTCCCATTTATTGATTGGGTTATTAGATAAACATGACTCTTAAACATTAGCTACATTCCTCTTATGTTTCTGTGGGTTTTTTTGTTTTGCTTTATTTTTTTTAGGAATCCAAATTCAGGCAGTCTGAATTTGCCTGCTGGTTCTACAACTTACTAAGATCTCTGACCTTGAGCATATTAACTCTTCTAAGCTTTAATGTGCCCAACTGTAAAATGGAAATAATAATAATACCTGAAAATAGCATTGATGGGAAGATCAAATGAGATAATATATGCAAAACCCTTAGCACAGTAGTACATACTATTTTTGATGTATGTTTTAACCTGTATGGTAAATCAGGCATGTGGTCAATAAATTTAGCTCTAAACCCAATTCAAATTGTCTTTTTTTTCTTTTTGTCCTTCATGACATTAAGAATTTGGCTTTTCCTTCTCTATATTTCTGAGATTTTCCACTGGAAATGTGCACTAGATAGCTCTTTAGGAAGCTAACTGGTCATCTGGTCTCCATTTAGAAACTTGATGTTTCTCTCTTTGCTGGTGAAGTTTCTAGAACTGCTCATCTTAAAATTTTTATTTACTGATCACTTTTCACAGTGGCCACCCAATTGGTTTCTCTAAATTAAATTCCTATATTTGCATTTTGTATCTTTAGACTCTTACTCAACAACTCCATAGTTGTCCAAACCCATCTTCTTACTTACCCTCCCCTGGAGCTGCACAAATGGAATTCTGCTAGCATCGTCTTATGCGAGTCACTTCCCAATTGCTCGCTACCAGTGTTGACATGTGAAACCAGAGTTATATTATCATTCTCCCCACTCTAGCTACATGGTATTACAGACACATTTGCATATGACTTTGCTTTTGTGTTTCCATTGCATCTGTCCCTGGCCTTGACCTTAGAAGAAAAAAATAACTATTCTTGATATCCCATGTGCGTTTGTGTACATGCCATGGTTTTTTAAATAACCTTGGAGGAGGATGAGGAGTAGAGATGAATAAGCAAATGGACAAAGGCATCCAGTGATAAGAAAACTAAGGTATAAGGGTTAAAGACTTCACAGTGCACGGAGGCATCCTTGGTAAATGATCTCATTTGGCAGCCGTCCCTGGGGAATCACACTCTGACTTCACACATCTCTCTCACCATTCACTGGGGTATTGGGCCATGTATTTATTATGTTCCCAGAGAGCAAAGGCCTACATATAAAACTGCAAACAACTCAGCAAAGCTGCTAAAAATAAATACATTTTAGTAGACGATTCTAAGCAGGAAGAGAGAAAAATGTATTTAGCAATACCAGAAATATCCAATTGACAGTGGAATGAAACTGAACAAAATTTTATATAAAAATAGCATTTGGGTCCCATCTGAATTTAGTGATAAGGACTTAACAATACAATACAAATGTACCTTGAGCAGCATTTGTCATCAGACTCTGACTCTCAGACACTTTATAGCATTAGATAATGCAGTTACAGAGAGACCTAACAGGAGAGAGACAAGAAAATTAAAAGATTTAAAGTCAGGTAGGCATAGCAATATGTCAAACAAGATTTACAAGTGAATTGGTACACTGATGAGGCCACGATGATTCAAAAACACATGTAAAAAAAAACAGAATACTTCAGAATGGCAAGGACTTAGTCCAAAGAGCATCAGAAAAGAACAAGAAAAAAGTCTTAGATCCTATACCAGCCATGTGTCCACATTCATTCTAATTACTTCCACATACTATATTGCATTTTATCTGCATGGCTCACTCGAATACAGACAGCATCACCTTAACCTTATGTGGATAAAAACTGATGCTCGGAGATTGAAAGGAAATGTACCAAAGTCAGATAACATGCACCAGAAGATTCTTAAAAGAAGAGGAAAATCTTTTAACCCATGGTTCTCAAACCTTAATGCTCATCTGGACACACACACACGCACAGCACCTAGGGAAGCTCATCAAAGCTTCACACTTTCAAGTAATAGCCTCCATATATTTTGACCCAGTGGATATGAAGTAGATGTGTATAGGGGATTCAAGGAATCTGGGGGCTGATGAAGGAAAAAGATATGACCCTGAAAGACACATAACAGACTTGACTGAGTGGTACAGGATTACATAAGATGGGAAGACACTTACAGCATGAGACCACCGAAGGGAAGGGGTCTCATCACCTGCAGAAAAGGAGGAAGGCAAGGGAACACCCCAGAGGGGGCACATGATGTCCAGATGATGTAAGTAATGTCACTCAGCAGAGAGCCTCTGGGTCAGAGAATTCCTGAGGGCCTTTTACTATAAGGCTATATCTTATCAATGGATAATAGCTATTGGATGAGGTTTAGTGGAGTATGCAAATCAAATAAGCTCTAAATGACTAAAAACTTCCTATCCAGGCTATCTTGAGAGCAATTAGATATGTAGAACTTTAGGGCTGTTGCTGGCAGACCTTCAAGCTGGTGGATCTCATTCCACAGTGAAGACATAAGCAACCTATGGCCTATACGCCAGTCTACCTTTGGCTCATTTATAAGACAGAGTTATCTCCATGGGCAATAATGCTTACAATATATAACAGACTGCATTTGGAGGAAGGAAAACATGCATCAGGCTCCAGTGTCCGTCTCTCTTCACTGCACCACAGCCAACTCAAACAGTGGATAAACACGTCCATTGGTGGTTTCCTAGGAGAAGGTGGTTTCTGGAAAGCCAAGCAGAAAGCACTCAGCGCAGGGATCTGGTGTCAGTGTGTGCACCTGCTGGATGGCTTCGGAATCTGGGGTAGGGTCTCAAACATGCTTTTTTCATCTTAATGAGAAAAAATTCTTCTGTAATAATTCTGTATGACCAAAGTAAAGAGGGGAAGTTTGGCTAATGAGCTTTCCAGTCCAGTTGGGAGCGAACCTGAAATACACAGCACATTTGGAGCACCTTGTTTCGTGATTCAGGCCAAAATATACATGGCACTGTAACTGAGGCACAATCACACACTCAACATTTAAAGCAAGCCTTTCCGGAGAAGGAAGAGTAAATGACCATAGACTGAAGAGAAGACACAGAAATATCCGAATCAGAGGGTTCCACGTATTCATGCTGGTGCACTGAAAAATCTTCCTAGAGCCATGAACTCCAGTCAATCCTCCCACCATCCCTGCCAGATGGGGACTTCGGATTCTGTCCTCACCACAGGGCTGAGTCACAAACCGAGGCTGCCACTGGGGATGTAGCATTTAAGCTGGTGCTTACAGAATTTATATCAGATTTTTCTGAGAAAAGTAGGGTATGTAAGAGAAAGGATGACATTGATTGGAAAAAAGGCTTGAGGAGCCCAGTCTTCCTTTTCCTTACAGGTGGGGATGAAGAAGGAGGTTCAAGCTTTCTCCTTAGTATTTTCTTCAATTTTCCTGTCCCCACCTCATTCTTTACAATTCAGCAGAACCTCCCCCTCTTTTTAAAATACCGTGATTCCTAGCACTCTGGACCACCTGATGGGAAGCTGTTTGTTGGTATTGACACTCAATTTTCCACCCCAGCCTCAGATTTCGCAAACCCACAGATCCTTCCTACCACACCTGGTTTCAATGTGTTCCAAGTCTCTGTATTAATGTCAGCAAGTGCAGTATCTGCTGGAAATCTCACCTCAATGAAAGAGAAATATAATAGTAATTCCAAATTGCAGTTTCGAATATTTTGTTTCAGAGTAGAAATCAAGATATAATTTCTTCTACAATGGGGATTTGTCAATATGGCTTCTTTTCCCTTGAATTTCCCCTTGTTCAAAAAAAATCTTGTTCATCGCTGCTCTGATTATCTCTCACTGTTAGGGACAGGCCTAATCTTCCACTGAAACATACGCTTGGGTAATTTTAAAACAATGTGGAAGCTAGCAGCAGTGGCACTGCCTATAATCCCAGAAACCCAGGAGGCCAAGATAGGATCACATGTTCAAAACCAGACTCAATAACTTATAGAGACCCTGAGCAACTCAGCAAGACTCTGTCTCCAAATTAAAAAAAAAAAAAATTAAAAGGGTTGGGGATATAACTCAGTGATACAGTGCCTATGGGATCAATGCCCAGTACAAATAAAGAGAGAGAAGAGAGAGGAAGACAGAGACAGACAAATGGATCCATGCTGTTCTTTATATAACCCATGTTGTTTCTTACATAGGAAGCATTGCTGATGACTTTTTGACCTTTCCTTCACTGGGATGCTCTTCCTATCTCTTTCTCCCCTGGATAATTCCTGATCATCTTTCAGACACCACTTCCTAAATCCCTGCTTTTCAAAGTATGGTCCATAGTCTAGCAGCATTTGTGTCACCTGGAATATGACAGAGACACAGAATCTCAGGCCCACCCAACCACCTCACGAATAAGAGGAGCGGTTTAGATAAACCCCAGGGTGTTTCACGTGCATGCTAGAGTGCAAGAAGTATAATCCTGGAGGGAACTGCTTAGAGGAGGTCCCAGCTCTGACTTCCACTTCCTGGTGCATACTGCTTATCCTGTTACAATAATTTTAGGAAACTCTCATTCCAAAGCTAGATTTTTCCAGTGGCCTACTTGCAAATCGTTGTATTCCTTGTAACTCTTAACTGGTTATGGTGAGATCAATTTTGTGGGTCATAACAAGACTTTGTAATGCAAAACTAAAATAAACCACGAGAATAAAATGGAAAGAGTCTTATAGCAAGTATAATTTTCATAAAACTGAAATAATATATATCTATATGTGTGTTCATGTATACTGCAATGTATTTATCCAGGTATAGTTACATAAACACACATGGGGGGAGCATCGTCTCAAAACCTTGAACTCCACTCCACTAGCTTCAAAACCTTTGAATTTAGAGACTTGTTGACCCATTTTCTGTGTACACCCCAGCACAGTGATGGTACGGAGTCTATACTCAATGAATGTAGAACACTACATGGGACTCTATAATTTATGGGGAATGTCATCAACAATTAGAATAGATGACACATGTTGAAAGGATTATTGACAAGAAGGGAGGGAGAGAAGGGTATATCCCAGGAAGTAGCAGAGGGGGAAGGAAGTTGCCCTAGATCTGAGTCTCTTTCTTGAGAAAGGTCTTAACCCAATAGGTCATGGTGTTCATGCTAAGCAATTATTTGCCTTTTTTTTGTACTGCAGGGGATCAAACGTAGAACGTAGAACCTCATGCATGCTAGGCAAGCACCCTACCACTGACCTATACCCAGTCCCTCACATGCCTTTTATCAAGAATAATATACATATGTAATATGAATAGTATATATGTATAATATTCATAATATACATTAAGTATATTATATATAAGGTGCATATATATATTTAGGGCACATAGCATGATGTTTTGATATACATATACATAGTAAAATGATTAATACAGTCAAGCAAATGAACATGTACTCCTCCTCACACAGTTCTCTGTGTATGTGTGGTGAGAATGAATCAGTATCTCTGATGAACAGAGATGTGAAAATCTTCAATAAAATACTAGCAAACAATTCAACAATATATGAAAAGGATTATTTACCATGACCAAGTGGAATTTGTCCCTGGGATACAAGATTGGTTTTCCATATGCGAAACAATCATATTAACAGAATGAAAGATAAATGCCCCATAACCATCTGCATGGATGCAGACAGTGTCCTTTTAAAGGACCCAGAACATCACATGACTAAAGAAACATCTCTAAGAATGTCCAGCAAGGCATGGTAAAGAATGGCCACTGCACTGAGCAATACTGGCCAGACGCAGAAGTTTGAAAATGTGAGAGACACATGAGTAACAAGGTAGGGAAGATTCAGGTTTGAATTCCAGGCAAGATCTTTTAATTGTAAGATGGCAAATCAAAGGTTGATAAAGGACCTTCTTGGGACCAGAATCAGATATCCTGTCACTCATTCCAGTCATAAATATAGTGCCTACTATGTGCAGATACTAAAATAGGCACTGGAGACACCAAAGTGAATAAAATAATGCTGTTCTCACTGATCTGACATTCTAGTGAAGGAGGGGAGAGATAACAAGTATAAACCTCATATTTGTATTTATCTTTATATCGTGTTTCCATTATATTATTCCAAACTCTGCATTTTATTTATAGTATACATCGTATATATAATATATGAGTATGTAATACAGTGATTGCAGGTGGTAATGTTGGAAAACCTGATGGAAAGTGAGAAATAGTCCATTGATCCCTTCTCTTAGGCCCCTAATCCTTGAGTGAGGAAAGATCCGGGTGAGATTAGAGCTACCAGATCTAAAATTTATTCTCATTTTTATGCGATGTGCTTGAATTTTAAAGTTTCACTTTTTGGTTTAAGTCTGATAATCTGATATTAAAGAAGGGCGGCACTGTAAAGCCCTAGAATGGTCAGGCAGGGAAGCTAGAATCCTGCTCTGTATATTCTACACCCTGAGCAGCTGGCTGGTAGAGAGAGAAGCAAGCAAGATCCTGGCTGCACCACCTCTACCTGTCCCTCCAGTACCTCGCTACTAACCACCTGCTGTGTTCCTGGACATACAGAGGAAAGTTCTGTTAGATATTATTGTCTCCTAAAAAAACCCTTACAAATTTCAGACAAAAATCTCTGAAATTGAAATGTATTAGGATTGATTTGATCAAGAATTCACATTGAAGGAAAGCTAAGCATGGAATTATGAATCATGCCTGTTTTTCCTAATCTTGGTCAATGACAAAATAGCAGACATTCTAGAATGTCTTACCACAGATAGAAGTTTTCCAGGCCATTTTCCTTCATAGGCAGAAGAGCAGGACCCAGGCCAAGTGTGACAGTGGCATCACAATTCCCTATCTGGCAGTGAATCCTGCTCATGTGACACCTGGATGTTCTCCCAAGGGTCAGCCAGTAGAGACTTCATCTTTGGAATTGTCATCATTTGCAGGTATCCTACCCCGACCACATACCCATTGCTCTGAATCCTGTGTTAAAATCAGAGCGTATTTTGTCTGCTTGCTCTTTCAAAAGGTTTTTAAATCTTTGAAAGTGATTTTTCCTTTCAAATTTATTGTTTTCAACTTTGTCACTCTGATTCAATCACCAAGGTGATTTTTAGTATCTCTACTCTGCCAATGCCAGGGAAGATATTCCCTTCTTTGAATTCAAACTCATCCAGATGGCAGTGCTTTTTCTAATGGACTTTTCTTTGCCCCAGCCCCACTTCTCGTAAACAAAGAGGGCACCATCTACATCAGCCTTTGGCATGTCACCCCACGGGGAGAAGTCCCCTTGGGAAGCCTGCATTGACCTTTCCTATGCTATTTTCCATTCTGTAGCAATACCTACCCTCTATTGCTCTATGTTGGTTGGAGAGTGTGTGTGGTTCATTGTTACCAATTTGAATTGAGATGGTCTGTTTCATAATGGGTCTGATTCTTTTTCATTTTTTGTTTCCCATCTAAAGCATTTAAAGTACATATGAACAGATGGAACTGTTTTTAAACACAGTTGCAGAATTTTTCCTTGTAGACACATGTCCACACATTCTGGTAAGTGAGTTGAGTAACCTGGGTAACCCATGGAAAGGATCTCTGACAGCCATTTTCCAACCCTTCCAGAGCTCAGTGATTACCCTCTGGTCTGTCTGCTGTGCATGTCGTTTGCTTCTTTGTCAGAGGAGGCATCTGAGCTGAGGCCATTCCTCTGGCTGCAGTAATGCCAGCTCAACGAACAGTTTCTTCCAACCACTGTCCATAAATTCTCTGCAACCACACTGGGGATGGCAGCTGACCATTTCACAGCCACTCAGGCTAAATCTCTCTTTAATTTTAATCTCCAAATATTGTCCCCAGTCTTTCAGGGCTTGGAGCTGGAAATATCACCCATCCCCAAAGGCAGCAACAACCCCCTATTTACATTAGAAGGCAGATCAGTAAATAAGACCCCAAGTGCTTCAGCTGAAGGGAAAGGGTATTTGTAGGGGGTGGCAGATTGTGGGAAAGTTTTATGCTTCAGCATACTCTGGGGGAAAGAAAAGAAAATGGTTTTCTTTCCTGGAAGAAAAGAGTAAAGAAAAAAAGGGAAAGTAAAAAAGATGAAGAACTAGTGTGGGCCGAGAAAAGACAAACTAAAGGAATCCCAACAACATAGATCACTTGGAAAAAATGGCGTCTCCTTTTAACCTTCAACAAAGATGCTCGACTCCATCAGCTGTGCTGCTGGTGGGGAAATGACACCTGTTTTGCAATTGGAAGCTAGCTGTCCTTTTTCTGTAGGAGGCCAAACCCAAGAAGTGTACATGCAGAAAGTTTCTGCTTTTTTGAGTGAAGCAAAACCCCTCAAAAGGAGTATGAAAAGAATAGGAGCAGCTGAACATTCCAGCCCACAGTTTCAAGCTTTCCACTGCCTGTTTGCCTTGGCCAGCCTCTGCCATTCCTTTCTCTCTTTTTTCAGAAGTGTGAAATGGGTTGGTTGCTGGTATTTGTTCTGTGGTCTCTGCTAACTCCTCCATCTGTATAAACTTAGCTCTGCCAATTGAGCAGTTTAGCAGCACTTTCTCTTCAGCTGGCTCAAAGGGACACACGGAGGTCCTATTAAGTGAAGCTGGCTGTTGGTCTGAATGAGGCTTAACTGTGCTCCCTGCCCGTGGCTAGACCTTCCTTTAGAGCTGGTAGCTAAACAGATGAAGGTGAAGCGAATCCCAGCCTGGATTTCACGGCCTTCTCAGGGGCAAGGGAGTGACAGAGATGGCTCTACTGTGCATGGGAACCTGAGCAGCTTAGAAGATGGAGGGCTAGACTCCGTGGAGTCCTCCTTTCTCTTGTGATAATATTTATTTGGGGATCAAGACATCCAAGGAGAATCTAATTCCCACATTTTACCATTTTCCTTCCATATGTATCTGAATCTATGTTGATCCCTTCAGCAAGATGCTGACTGTCCTTCAGCAAGTGGCAGGTTAGCAGTGAAGTGGCATCCTCATACCCGTTCTCAGTGTAATAACT
Organism: Xerus rutilus; assembly: GCA_028644305.1. Classification (NCBI taxonomy): domain Eukaryota; kingdom Metazoa; phylum Chordata; class Mammalia; order Rodentia; family Sciuridae; genus Xerus; species Xerus rutilus. The sequence goes on from CM053401.1 coordinate 163,186,571, forward strand.
TAGACTCTTCAGTCAACCGTTTTTTTTGCTAGTTGCTGTTATGCTGCAGGGGGGAAAAACTTTGTCAAATGTAACAATTTGCTTTGGGTCAGAGACTGAAAATGAATAGAGCCCATGGCTTTTGCCAAGCTCAACAAGTATCTCTGTGAAGTGTAAATAGCTACTAATGAAAAGAGTAGCCGCAGCTAAAACCACCAGGTCCGGGACATGTGGACCAAGAGAAGAGCTCTTGGTCAGCATGCTTGCACTGTGTGAGGATGAACCCAGCCCAGCAGCATCCTGAGGGGATGGTGACAGAAACTGAAAACACGAATCAAGAGTAAAGAAACCACTAAGAAGAAATGGTTTGCACTAGTGGCCCTTTTTGCAGAATGACCTTATGAAAGACATCAGCATTTGCGCCTAAGAGCTCCTCTTTGTGTTCTCCAAGCAAAAGATAGCAAAACTTTCTCTTGGGGCTTCTTAGGAAAACTTGCCTCATTCACTAGGTATAGTTTAAACAAGTTCACTAGGTCTACTTCAGCTAGATGCTAGTCCTTCAAGATCTAGGTCCCCTTCACATCTTGATCTAGATCATTCATTTTTCTGCTCACATGGGGTAACGCTAACCTCCTCAAAACTTATCAGTTTTTTAAAGTTTTGTTTGTTTGTTTGTTTGTTTTAACGTCTGTCCAGGGGATCAGATAAGACTCAGTCTATGGAATAGTGTTAAATAAAATGAACTTTATAGAATGTTCAATGAAATATTAGGAATGAAGTAAGTCCTCAAATAATGGTAACAAAAAAAATATGGACACTCATTTGGGACTAGTACCATAGTATAAGTAAGAAAAATTATGTTTGTACTTCCTAAAGCTACCTTTATACTGTGACCAGTAATTCCAGAGTGGACAGAACCTTAAGCAGAAAGAAGGACAAGCTTTTCCTAAGAAAGCTCTCCCAAAACCCTGGGTGTCAAATGAAGGGCACAGATGCCTAGAGGGTATTTAGACTTGGGGATTCAAGTAGTGGAAATTTACTGTGATGGAATCAGGATGAGAATCCTTGGAAAATGCTCCAATAAAGCCAAGAGACATATGATGCAAATAATATAGAGTTAACTTTTTCAAGCAGGGCCTTCAACATGCTATAAGACATATTGAAAATAAATTAACCCATCTGCTTTTAATTTTCTTTGGCTAATTTAACTCTGAGCTCCTGGAGGAAAGAGATTATGCTTCCCCAATATCCAAAATCATAATGTATAGTGAGTTTTTAATAAATTAGGTCAATGGCTTGGATTCAAATCTAGCTTCTACCACTCCCTATCTGTAGTACTTTAGCCTGAGTCTTAATCTCCTCTTCCATTAAATAAGGAGATGCCCTGTAGGATGTTGTGAGAATTAAATGCTCTGGATTCAAGTGCTTAGAGAAGTTCCTGACATATAGTAATGATATGTAAATATTGCCTAAAATTATTATTGCTACAATATAATCTCTGGGTTGCTTACCAGAGATTATAATAACAGAACAATAATTTGTGAACATCAAACAAAGAATCCTATTCCCTTTTGCCTAAAGTAGTTGGGCACATGACCCAACTATTTTCTAACCAGGAAAATCTAAGGGATTTTCTGGAGAGGGCATCTTAGAAAGATTTTTCGCCCTTTAAAGACTATATGTGTACACAGAGACACACACACCTGCATGTATTCATGAGTATGTGATGCCCAGAGCTGCAGTACTCACCTGAAACCATTGCCAACAATTGTTGGCAAAGTATGGTATAAAAAGAGCCTAGGTAACATGGGACTTGGTAGTGTGTAGGAGAGCTGCACCAATTCTTGAACTGTCCATCTCTTTTCTTCTAATTGTGTGACTGCAAGCCTGTTGGTTATGCAGAATGCAACCTGACACAATCATTGTATGTATGCAGAGTGCATCCATGTACCTCTATACATACACGGTATGTGTGCCGTGACATGTTAATGTCTACAGGGGCCTATTTTGTCCTTTCACTTTTAAATTTTTATATTTGATTTTTTAAATAACTCAAGTGTCCAAAAATTTTCAGCAAATTATATAATATTCACCAATGTACTCACTATCAATGTTAAACAGGTATTAATATTTTGCTTCATTTGCTTTAGAAATCTCTATCATTTATGAAATGAGACATTAAAATTCAAACTAATGAATTCTAACTCTAATGGGAGAATTTGGGAAATCAAAGGTAAGTAAAGAATGTTCCTTAATGTTGACTTTATTTGACAAAGTGCTGCAAGGAAGAGTTGGGCTCAAAAAGCTTTGACTGGGTTGCAAACAGAAATTAAGAGCCCATAAATATGAGGACTTGCAGTATCACTGATTCTCATCTCCATCACATAAAAGAAAGTCTTGAGGAGGTTTTGGAATAACCAGGGCCAATTAGAACTTAGGTTTGGTCCAAAGTTCAAATTAAGAATAGGACTTAAGTTGCCTGCAAATGCTTTCAGTTGCATAAAATGATTATAGATAAAATTTATACCTGGAATTAATGCTACCTTGTTCAAGAGAAAACTTATGTTTGCTTCTGCTTAGCAGCTATAAGGGAGTGCCAATCATAGACTAAAAGCATGAATTTCCAACTAAAACCTGATAGACTTATCCTTAATGAAACTGAGAGAGAAGATGAGGGGGAACAGGAAGAGAAAGAGAGAGGGAGAGGGAGAGGGAGGCAATGAGGAAAAGAAGTTCTTTTGAAGTCCACATGCACTACCTGGATTCTCTGTGGCTATTTCTGTTTTCAGTCATTTCTCCCGTTTTTGTAATGTTGACCATGTCTTTGCGGATTGATTTCTAACTTAATGCCACCCACAATGTATGAAGAATTATAGAAAAAATTGAATTATAGAAAAATTATAGAAAATTATAGAAAAATTGATACCTGGGATTAATACTATCTGTTCAAAAAGAAACTTATTTTTGTTTCGCATAGGTGGTTAAAGGGACTGCCAATCACAGATAATCATAATTGAATTTAGAGAACTGACTTTAATCTGTACAAGGACTGAATCTTTATTTCTTGGTTTGTTCTTCCTCTTAGAAGGTAGTCCTTCCAAATACCAAACGCCACCAGACAATGGTGGGGTTTCATGAGGGCTTCCCATGCTTGATAGGTGCTCTACTCCAAACTATGCTCCTGTAGTTGCATGAGCTGTGGAAGGAAAGCTCTTCTCCATTCCCAGTCTCTTAGCTACCCATTCTGGGAGTTCAGAGGGCTACACCTCTGAGTTTTTCCATTCTTTGGAATATTAACCTTGTCATGCTTCAATTTTAAAACCTATTCTTTTTGACTGTTCTGGTGGTTCTTAATGAGATGCTGGCCTGCCTGTTATAGTCCACCAGCAGTAGAAGTCACCTTTCAATATTCATGAGGACTAGACAAAGACACTATGACAAGCCTACACTTCTCGAACTTTCTCCAGATGTGCCCACATCATTGATACAAAAGGAGAGGTTTACTGATCTTTGCATGCCTTTTCACTCTCCTTAAGTAATAATCTTACCCTGGGCTGAAGTGACCTAGTTTCTGAGACCCCATTCTATCCAAGCCTTCCAGCTCCCCAGCTCCTTTGGCCACAACCCAAACTACACAGACATGACAGCTGAGGGGAAGTCTTGCCAGTCCCAGGAATCTGCCCTTCAGCATGCCTGGTATTGGTGAGTCAGAACATTTGACCCAAGAAAGAGAGCCATCCAAGACCTTTAGAATGTATGCAGTTTTCTTTTTAAGTCTGAAAGTAAAAGCCAAACAGACTCGTTGACTGAAGGAGGATTGCATATCTTCAAATTCTTGGACAGAACCAAGTGAAACAGTATCTGTCCCCAATCCCCCTGCCACAAAGCCTCCCCAATGTAATGTCTAACCTGACTGTGAGGTACCCTTGAAGGCAGGTTATTTGTGGTTATATAGTTTTTTGTTTGTTTGTTTTAGCCAACAGCCACAATTTTTATCTTGTTTAGTCTTAGGGCCAGGGTGTACCCATTATTTTTAAGAAGCAGCTTTACTCTCTGGTCATTATTTTTCTCTCTATCACACAATAGGACCAAGTGCAATGTAACTATATCTCGGTGTGATAATTCTGATCCCAACATGATTTCCTTGCATTCGATACTGTCTTCAATGTTAAACCACCCACTCCAAGGACGCTTTTATTTTCCATTAGAATGAAACATGGATTTATCCCTTTAAGGCAGACAAGATATCCATTGCTAAGACAAGAACTTTCCGAAGGGGACTCTAAGTTTGTGGGAGAGTTCTTTCCTGGAAGAAGAGCAGGACTCTGGGAATAAATCTAGATGGGCCATGCAGGAATTCTGAAATACAGATTAGCTTCCTCAGTCTTTGAACCAAAAGTCACATCTTTATAACTTTTGTTTATTTGTGGCAGTTGTTCTCTGTGGAATGATGTCAATCAAGTTCCTTTTCCCATAACGACCTTTTAGATAATTGAATACAGAACTCATGCTCTCTCATTCTTTCTTCATGTTTTCTGTTCCTCAGGTTGAACACTTTCCATTCTTTCAACTATTTTTGATATGGCATTTTGGCCAAAGGAGCATGGGTGGAAAAAATCTGTGAATAAGTACTCCATGTACGCTTCAGTAAATGGCAGATCTCTCTCCGACCTGAAAGCCAAACATTCTGACGGCAGATCAGAGCACACACTTGGAGTGGCATGTCACAGCAGCATTCCAAAACTCCTGCCCATGAGGGGAAGCTAGAAAAACTGGCCAAAATATTTTTGTCCACTTTAATTAAGACATGCTTTCCTTTCATTGATTCTCATATGGAGCTGACTTTCCTTGTCATTTGTTAAAACTGCTAAGTTTTGTATTTTAACATCTTAAAATATTATCTTTGCTTAAGATATATTTGGAATTATTTTAATATTTTAAACACAACTTTGCAAATATGTATTACAGCCTGATAATCATTTGATTCATTTTTATTTTCTAAAATAAAATAAATAACTGCCCTTCACAAATGTCTCTATTTTCTGAAACTGTGGAACCAAGATACTACCAAACATCAAAATGAGCTCCAAATCAAGCATAGCTCAATTTTTTGATTGAATTTCTGGAATCAGAACGAAAGCCCAGGTATTTTGTAGTTCCTATTAACTGTCATTATAATGGCACATGTCCACCGGTCTTTTCTGACTTAGTCTAAGACAAACAAGAGAAGAAAAGGAATAGATTTACAACCTTCACCTATTATTGAGTAGGTTCTGGGAATAATTTTGTAATTAATCTTGTAATCATTGGCCTATACTTTTGTGTTCATAAAAGGTGAAATGAATATATATGCTAGTATTACTATTAATTATATAAACAGAAATAGCTATATTGCTCCTGTTTGTATGAAAATGATTCTAGTGTTTTCATTATGAATTATGAATGGTATCTCTTACTTTAAGAATTTTTAAATTGTGTTGAAAATGATCTTCCAAGTGTTCTATGAAATTTTAAAATGTCTTTTCACATTTTACTAGTGTTATTAAATATTATAAATTAATTAATGACTGTAAGTGTTGAAATTATTTACATGATATATTAATTAATACACTGTCCTCCAAGAGTCTGGGAATTTGGTAGTATTATGGCATAATTTTCGAATTTACCCAAATCTCACATCAAAACAGACAGAAATGTTTTGCAACAAAAATTTAAGCCCCAGGTCTTTATATACAATCCAATCAGCTGACCAGGTGACCAGGTAGCCTGATGAAATACAAAATAAAAATGAATGGGTCAAAACACAAAGAGCAACAGAACCTGGGTGGTAGTGCATCAGTGCGGGAAGAAACAGAGGAAAGAAGACCATCTAACAAAGCAGAGGAGAATCCACAAAGGCCACCAGGGGCTCACTGCAAAGACCCTGAGCCAATTTGAGGAAAAAGAGATTTACTAACTTCAGTAGTGGGTGAATGGAAGAAGTTGGAGTTGATGTCTGAAGAATTGTGGGTACCAAGAACTCTCAAAACCATCCAGAATCCCTTGAAGGACACAGACCCACAGTAATAAAGAGTAGCTGGGACAGAATCCTCACAGAGCAGAACAGAGACAACGGAGATAAAGAAAATGCAAGGTCCAGATGAAATTCACGAGAACAGGAACAAGGGGTGCATATGAGATCTCTTCTCACGCCAGTCAGAATGGCAGTTATCAAGAATATAAACAACAATAAGTTTTGGTGAGGATATGGGGGGAAAGGCACGCTCATACATTACTGGTGGGACTGCAAATTGGTGCAACCAATCTAGAAAGCAGTACAGAGATTCCTTAGAAAACTTGGAATGAAACCACCATTTGACCCAGTTATTCCACTCCTTGGTCTATACCCAAAGGACTTAAAAACAGCATACTACAGTGACACAGCCACTTCAATGTTTCTAGCAGCTCAATTCACAATAGCTAAACTGTAGAACCAACCTAAATGCCCCTCATTAGATGAATGGATAAAGAAACTGTGGCATACATACACAATGGAATATTACTCAGCATTAAAAGAGAATAAAATTATGGCTTTTGCACGTAAATGGATGGAGTTGGAGAATACCATGCTAAGCAAAGTAAGCCAATCCCAAAAAACCAAAGCCAAATGTTATCTCTGGTAAGTGTATGCTGATCCATAATTGGGGAGAGGGCATGAGAAGAATAGAAGAACTTTTGTCAAAGGGGAGAGAAGGATGGGGAAAGACGTGGGGGCAGGAAAGATGGTGGAATGAGATGAACATCGTTGCACTAGGTACATGTATGACTGCACATATAGTGTGATTCTACATCATACACCCAGAGTAATGAAAAAGTTGTGCTCCATTTATGTACAATGAATCAAAATGCATTCTGCTGTCATGTATACCTAAGTAGAATAAATAAACATTAAAAAAAGAAAAAAGAAGAAAAGAGAGAAAGAGAAAAAAAAGAGGATCAAAATCTAGCATGAACCATGGCTTCCTCTAAAAGTTTAAAAATTAATTTTACATAAAATTTTACTTATAATTTTACTCCTTATAGACAATAAATGCAAAGGAATAAAATAAAGGGTGTGTCCTCAATGAAAACAAACTAGTCATAAATGAGGTAAAGATATTAACAACATGATGTATAAAACCTAAGTCTAATATACATCATAAAAAGAAAAAATAAATGCTTAGAAGTAAATGAGATACAACCACACAGGAGAAAAATAAATCCCTTCAGAAAGAAAATCTAAAGTAGAAGGCATACAAATGCACATACTTACAACAGGAAATGGCTCAAGGGGAATAAAAAGTGAAAAAAAGAAAAATTATTTAAAAATCAGAAATTCAAAAGAGACAAAATGATTTAAGAAAAAGTGACAAATATGAGATAGAAGAAAGGAACATTCAACAGACATGTAATAGCAACCCCTGAAGAGGAAAAACAAAGCAAGAAATAACAAGTATGAGGGAAATGTTTGAGGGAAACTGTTCTAAAGTTAAAGATACATATTTTATAATAAATTATGCAATGTGAAATTAGGAAAGGAACAGCCCATAGTTGATAAAACTGACCCCAAAGAAGCAACACTGAAATATAGCATAATACAATTGCTAGACTTGAAAGAAAAATAAGAAACCTTTTTGGCATGTAGGCAGAAACCAAAGACTTAAATCAAAAAAAGATATTAGAGTTCTATTGGACTTTTCACTGGCAATGTTTTATACTGAAAACAAATTATGGAATAACATATTTAAGATGCTCAGGAAGAGATAAAAGTGAACTAAGTTGTATAGAATCATAACATATATTCAGTCATACATAAAGTTAGGGTTATTATGACTGCATATATGTTATGATTCTATACAACTTACAACTAGAGAATTGATATGTTATCCTCTATGTACAATGAATCAAATTTCACTGTTAACATGTAAGCCTAAATAAAACAAATTTTTAAAAAAAGATTTAAAAAATGAGATTATAGCCAGGCACAGTGGTGCAAGTCTGTAATCCCAGCACTTAGGGAGGCTGAGACAGGAGAATCACTAGTTCAAAGCCAGCCTCAGCAACAGCGAGGTGCTAAGCAACTCAGTGAGACCCTGTCTCTACATACAACACAAAATAGGGCTGAGGATGTGGCTCAGTGGTCGAGTGCCCCTGAGTTCAATCTCCAGTACAAAAAAAAATGAGATTATAAATTTTAAAAATCTCTGTTATAAAAAGTTGCATTGTGGAGCTGGGGTTGTGGCTCAGTGGTAGAGTGCTTGCCTCACACATGTGAGGCACTGGGTTTGATCCTCAGCACCACATACAAAATACATAAATAAATAAAAATAAAGTTTTCAAAAAATCTTATAAAAAAAGTGAACTAAGGACTTCATATCCATCTAAACTGACTCTCATGCACAAAGGCTACAGAAAAACTTTAATCATATCCAAGATCATGGATAATACTGTTGTTATGCATTTTTTCTAGGGAATCTACTAGAAAACTTCAGAAAAGTAAAATTATCATAAAGACATTGAAATAAAGATTGATGGTAAGGATTAAATGTGTGGTTATGTTTAGAACTAAAGTTTGAAAATGAGTTTGAAGGAAGATGGCATGGTATATACTGGTTATAAAAACACTGGCCATGTATATAAAGCATTGGTATCATATCAATAGAGTACCATGAGTACCATGTGGAATGAAGTCCACAAGCAGAAATGGAATATTCTATCATCCCTATTTCCCTAATAACTAGGATGACTGATATGGAATAAATAACAGATAAGAGTAACCTTGAGAGGACCAGCAAATCATGCCATCCTGAATGTGAATGAGAATAATCAATGTAAACCCATAAGAGAGTTTCACTTTAAAGTATCAAATAAATGGCAACTTAACCTTTCTCTGGCTCTCTCTTGTGATATTCACCCTTGGAAGCCAGGAAGTTCAGGCTACAGGGAGAGACCACTTGTGTCAAGTGATTTGTCCACTGTCAGTTAACAGACATGTGAGTGTGCAAGCCCTTCAGATTCCAGACCCAACCTCAGAGTGAAGAATAGAGCAGAGATTTCTCTAAAGTGCACTGTTCAGATCTGTTATGCACACACTCAGTGTAATAATGAATGATTGATTTATAAATAAAAAAGGATCACATTTCTAAAAATTGAAACTAACTTTAGAGTTACATATATATAATATATGTTACAACATATGTGTGTGAGGGGGGGTCATAATGTCAGTGTATGGTAGTGCTGTCCACTGAAAACGCCCAGAAAGTAACCAGGACAGCAAAACCCAGTCACTGTGTCCACAAATAAAGACAGTTTTAATTCTTCCTTTTAAATCTTTACCTCACTTTGCCATACTGCACAGGACCTACATTATCAATATTAAATAAAAATGGGAAAGCAGACATCATTATCATTTTATCAACCTCAAGTGAAAAAATTTTTTAACTTCCCACATTTTTTATTGGTGCATTATAGTTGTACATAATGATGGGATTTGTTGTTACATATTTGTACATGCACACAGTAAAACAATATAATTTGGCTAATATCACTCCCTAACACTCTCCCCCCTTCAAGTGGAAAATTCTTAATATGTTACTTCTGGGTGTGGTATTGCTCTAAATTTATTGTGAGGTTGTAATTTTTAAATCATATTTTCACTTAATAAAACCAACGTACTCTTTCATTAAAAATTCACACTAGTAGACTTCTAGCCATCTCATTTCTCCAAACTGTTTTTGCTAGATACATTATTCTTTGAACAATTCCAAAGTTTACCACATTAAATCATGTGCTATAATCCTAATTTTTACAAATATTTTGTTTTGGTTCTAAGCTTAAATTTATTCATTCCTAATCACCTTTTACTTATAATTCTCTGTTCTTGGTTTCCAATTCATGTTTGTCCCATGATTGCTTAGAGTGTGTCCTTGATTTTTTTCTAAAAGGGACCAATGGGTACTTTGTTCATAATTGGGATCTAGAATGTTCCCCCAAGTCACCTGTGAAGGCTTGGTCCACAGTTTGCGGTGCTATAGAGAAATGATGAAAATTTTAGGAGGTGGGCATAGTTGGAGGAAGTAGGGGTGTGTGTCCTGGAAATGTACATCTTCTACTCAACCTCATCCTCTCCCTCTGCCCCCTGGCTGCCCTGGTGAGGTGAGCAGCTTTGTGCCCCTACACCCTTCCCACCCTGATATTCTCCCTCACCATAGTCTCATGACCATGGAGCCAAGCAACTATGAACTGAAACCTCTGAAACTGTGAGCCAAAATAAATCTTTCTTCCTTCAACTTGTTCTTCACAGATATTTTGCCACAGCAATGGAAAGCTCACTAACACATCTTTCATGTTGGAGAATGTGCATATGTTGTTTTCATACAGTAATTGTGAAATTCTTGGGTCCAGTAATATGTCAGTAAATGTTTAACAACTGGTTCTCTGGAGAAACAAAAACACTTGATTTTAGGATTTGATAGTTTTCCTGAGATAAATAATCCCACAATGACTAATTTTAAGCTACTATAATGATATTTTTGGAATGGAACCTGAGAAGAAATGGTTAGAAGCATACCACCATATAACATTATGTAGTTATCTCCTCTATATAGAATAAATAGACAGAAATGACCTCAAGATAACAAATAAGAGTAAAATGTAGTAAATAAAATTAAGAAATAATGAATTAAGTACTTTTATACCTGTTTTTTTTAAAAAAAAAAAAGCTTAAGAATATAATTTAATACAATTTTGTAGAATTTAAGTTTACATAATGACTTCTTAACTGGCTGGTACTATTCCCAACATTTTAAAAATCAGTTCTTGGAAAACCAATACAAGCAGAGTCCAACACATCAGTCATACCTTATTTACTTTAGAATTCTGTTGACAATGTTCTTTTGTTTTCCTTCATTAAATGTTACTGTGGAAATCTCTGAGGCCAACTAATTGCAACATAAAAACTGAACTGACGAACTTTGTCCAACTTCATAATTTAAGCACACACAAATTTTGGATGAAGTAGGAAATATTAAATAAATCAAAATAAGATGAGAGAAATCTCCGTATGCAAGAAAGGAAAAATGAAATAAATGCCAGAAAAATGATCTGAAGATACTTTAGTGCTAGTGCTCAGATATCAAGGGGGTGTCATTCCAGGAGCACAGTACTGAGGGTCTAATGCACATTCAGGGAACAATACAGTGCAGGACAGATGGAATTCAAATTTTACCATATCCTCATGGATTAGGAAAAATCTGTCCATGATTCCAGAAAGAAGTGAATCTTATTGTCATAAGCTTGGATCAAGAGAAAGAAAGGAACAACTGACTAAAGGAACAACTCCAGATCCACACCATCCATAGATGTCCAGTCCAAATTGAAACTAGCTGAATGGTGCATTGACAGTTTCAAATCATCTCTTTATAAAAAATCTTGAAATGATGTGGTAGCAACATTGTAACAGAATAAATAACCCTTTCAGAAGATAAACACAATTGTCAAAAAGAACAAACCAAAATGAAAACAATATATGAGGGCCAAAAGTATACTACAATAATAGAATCCATTGACAGTGCAGTTGATGAAATGTCAGAGAAAGAATTCAGAATATACATAATCAAAATGATCTGCAAATTAAAGAATGACTTAAGTGAGCAAATGCAGGCAAAAATTGATCACTCCAACAAAGAGAGAAGAGAGCAAATAAAGGCAACCATTGATCATACCAACAAAGAGATAAGAGAGCAAATACAGGTAGCAAAAGATTACTTTAAGAAAGAGCTAGAGATTGTGAAAAAAAAATAAGTAATTCTTGAAATGAAGGAAACAATAAACCAAACAAAAAAACTCCATAGAAAGCATCACCAACAGACTAGTTCACTTGGAAGACAGAACCTGAGATAATGAAGACAAAATATACAATCTTGAAAATAAAGTTGACCACACAGTGAATATGGTAAGAAATCATGAACAGAACATCCAAGAATTATGAGATAGCATCAAAAGACCAAATCTAAATTTATCAGGATAGAAGAAGGCACAGAGTTTCAAACCAAAGTAATGCACAATCTCTTCAATGAAATAATCAGAAAATTTCCCAAACATGAAGAATGTATTGGAAAACCAAATACAAGAGGCTTACAGGACACCAAACATACAAAATTACAACAGATCTACACCAAGGCACCTTATAATGATAATGCCTAGTATGCAGAATAAGAATAGAATTGTAAAGACTACAAGAGAGAGGGATCAGATTACATATAGAGGGAGACCAATTTGGATCTCAGTAGATTTTTCAACCCAGACTCTAAAAGCCAAGAGATCCTGAAATAACATTTACCATGCTCTGAAAGAAAATGGATGCCAACCAAGAATCTTATATCCAGCAAAATTAAGCTTCAGATTTGATGAAGAAATAAAAATCTTCATGATAAACAAAAGTTAAAAGAATTTACAGCAAGAAAGCATGCACAACAGAACATTCTCAGCAAAATATTCCATGAAGAGAAAATGATAACCAACAATGAAAATCTGCAAAGATAGAAACTACACTAAAGGAAAGGCCAATCAAAGGAGAAACTAAGTCAAGGTAAAAACCAAAAATAAACCAAAATTAACAGGATTACAAATCATATTTCAATAACTCTTAATGTGAATGGCCTAAACTCATCAATTAAAAGACACAGACCAAAAGACTGAATCAAAAAAAAAAAAGGCCCAACAATATGCTGCCTTAAAGAGACTCATCTCACATGAAAAGACATCCACACACTGAAGGTGAAAGGGTGGGAAAAAACATATCACACACATGGACTGTGCAAACAAGCAGAGATTTCCATCCTCATATGAGATAAAATGGACTTCAAACCAAAGTTAGTGAGAAGTGATAAAGAACACTTCATACAGCTTAAGGGAATCATACATCAACAAAACATAACAATTGTAAACATTTATGCCCCAAACAATGGGGCATCTATGTATATCAAACAAACTCTTCTCAACTACAAGAATCAAATAGATCACAACACAATAATACTGAGTGACTTTAACACACCTCTCTCACCACTGGATAGATCTTCAAAACAAAAACTAAACAAAGAAACCACAGAACTCAATAAAACAATAATTTAGACTTATCAGACATATATAGAATATTCCATCTATCAACGAGCAAATACGCTTTTTTCTCAGCAGCACAGGGATCCTTCTCCAAAATAGATCATGTTATGCCACAAAGCAAGTCTTAACAAACACAAAAACATAGAGATACTATCCTGCATTCTATCTGACAATAATGGAATAAAATTGGAAATCAATGATGGATATAAAAATGCAAACTACTCCAACACCTGGAGACTAAATAATATGCTATTGAATGATGCATGGATAACAGAAGACATCAGGGAAGAGATAGAAAGATTCTTAGAGGTAAATGAGAACTCTGATACAACTGATCAAAATCTCTGGGACACTATGAAGGCAGTGCTAAGAGGAAAGTTCATTGCATTAAGCTCATTCATTAAAAGAAGAAAAAGTCAGCAAATAAACAACCTGACACTACATCTCAAAGCCCTGGAAAAAGAGGAACAAACCAGCACCAAAAGAAGTAGAAGAAGGAAATAATTCAAATCAGGGCTGAAATCAATGAAATTGAAACAAAAGGAACAATTCGAAAAATTGACAAAACAAAAAGCTGGTTTTTTGAAAAAATAAATAAAATTGACAAACCCTTATTCATCCTAATGAAAAGGAGAGAGAAAACTCAAATTACTAAAATTCGTGATGAAAAACAAAATATCATGACAGACACTCTTGAAATACAGAGAATAATTAGAAACTATTTTGAAAATTTATACTCCAAGAAAAAACTCTGAAGACACTTACAAATTTCTAAAAGCATATGACCTACCCAAACTGAACCAGGAGGGCATACACAACTTAAACAGGTAAATTTCAAGCAAGGCAACAGAAGATGCCATCAAAAGCCTATCAACCAAGAAAAGCCCAGGATCAGATGGATTCTCAACCAAGTTCTACAAGACCTACAAAGAAGAATTAATATCAATACTTCTCAAATTATTCCACTAAATAGAAAAGGTGAGAATCCTTTCAAACTCATTCTATGAAGCTGGTCTCACATTGATACCAAATTCAGACAGAGACATATCAAAGAAAGAAAATTTCAGACCAATATCCCTGATGAACATAGATGTAAAAATTCTCAATAAAATTTTGGCAAATCACATACAAAAACATTAAAAATACAGTGCACCATGATGAAGTGGGGTTATTACAAGGATGCAAAGTTGGTTTAACATATGTAAATCAATTAATGTAATCCATCACATCAATAGGCTTAAAGATAAGAATCATATGATTTTATCAGTTGATGCAGAGAAAGCATTTGACAAAATACAGCACCTCTTCATGTTCAAAACACTAGAAAAACTAGAGATAGTAGGAACATACCTCAACATTGTAAAATCTATCTATGCTAAACTAAAGGCCAACATCACCCTAAATGGAGAAAAATTGGAAGCATTCCCTCTAAAACTGGAAACAAGACAGGGATGCCCTCTTTCACCACTGCTATTCAACATAGTCCTTGAAACACTAGCCAGAGCAATTAGACAGATGAAAGAAATTAAAGGGATACAAACAGGAAAGGATGACATGATTATTTGCAGATGACATGATTTTATACTTAGAGGATCCAAAAAAATTCTACCAGAAAACTTCTAGAATTAATAAATGAATTTAGCAAAGTAGCAGAATATAAAATTAACATCCACAAATCAAATACATTTCTATACATCAGCGATGAAACCTCTGATAGAGAAATTAGGAAAACTAATTCACAATAGACTCATAAAAAATAAAATACTTGGGAATTATTCTAACAAGAGAGGTGAAAGATCTCTACACTGAAAACTACAGGACACTAAAGAAAGAAATTGAAGAGTATCTTAGAAGATGGAAAGATCTCCCATGCTCTTGGATAGGCAGAATCAATATTGTCAAAATGGCCATACTACCCAAAGTACTATACAGATTCAATGTAATCCCAATTAAAATCCCAACATCATTCCCTATAGAAATGGAAAAGGCAATTGTGAAATTCATTTGGAAGAATAAAAGACCCAGAATAGCGAAAGCAATCCTTAGCAAGAAAGGTGAAACAGGAGACATCACAATACCACACCTTAAACTATACTACAAAGCTATAGTAACAAAAATGGCTTGGTACTGGCACCAAAGTAGACATGTAGACCAATGGCACAGAATAGAAGACACAGAGGCAAACCCACATAAATATAGTCATCTTATCCTAGACAAAGCCACCAAAAATGTACATTGGAGAAAAGATAGCCTTTTCAACAAATGGTGCTGGGATAACTGGAAATCCATATGCAGCAAAATGAAACTAAACCCCTATCTCTCACCATGCACAAAACTCAACTCAAAGTGGATCAAGGACCTAGGAATTAGACCAGACATCCTGTGCTTAACTGACGAAAAAGGAGGTCCAAATCTTCATCACATCTGATTAGGCCCTGACTTCCTTAACAAGACTCCTAAAGCACAAGAAATAAAATAAAAAATCAAGAAATGGGATGGATTCAAACTAAAAAACTGCTTCTCTTCAAAAGAAACAATCAATGAGGTGAAGAGAGAGCCTACATTCTGGGAGCAAATTTTTGCCACACACACATCATATAGAGTACTAATCTCCAGAATATATACAGAACTTAAAAAACTTAACACCATAAAACAAACAACCCAATCAATAAATGGGCCAAGGAGCTGAACAGACACTTCTCAGAAGAAGATATACAATTGATCAACAAACATGAAAAAATGTAATGTCTCTAGCAATTAGAGAAATGCAAATCAAAACTACTCTAAACTACTCAAAACTATTCCAGTCAGAATGGCAGTTATCAAGAATACAAACAACAATAAATGTTGGCGAGAATGTGGAGGAAAAGGCATGCTCATACATTGCTGGTGAGACTGCAAATTGGTGCAACCAATCTGGAAAGCCGTATGGAGATTCCTCAGAAAACTTGGAATGGAACCACCATTTGACCCAGCTATCCCACTCCTCGGTCTATACCCAAAGGACTTAAAAACAGCATACTACAGTGACACAGCCAGTTCAATGTTTAGAGCAGCTCAATTCACAATAGCTAAACTGTAGAACCTACATGCCCTTCAATAGATGAATGGATAATGAAACTGTGGTATACATACATGTTAGGTCAGCTCAAGATCTCACATCTCTTCTCGCCAGGCAAACGCAGACCGCACAATATGGCGAAGGCTGCTCCGGGGAATGAAGCATCAAGCAGCCGGCATGCGCAAAGGAACAGCCAATCAGATGCTGATACGTAAGCAGTAATGGCGCCTCCTACCAATCAGCGGACGTTTCCTGACTCTTCCCGGAAGGACTCTGACCTCAGCAGGATCCTCTGACCACCCCTAGAGAACACAGGATTCCAGATACCTCCTCTTCCTACCTCAAACCCTCCTCTTCCTGCCTTAACCCTGCCCCTTTCTGACTGGGCTCTTTAAATTTTCTGTACCACGGAACGTGGGCGCGATTCTCCCGAACCAGCTCTGTTAGAGGGGGAAGCGTATTTCCCAATAAAGCCTTTCCCAGTGGTTTTACTTACCACTTTTTGGTCTCCTGGCTTTACAATACACAATGGAATATTACTCAGCATTAAAAGAGAATAAAATTATGGCATTTGCACATAAATGGATGGAGTTGGAGAATATCAGGCTAAGTGAATTAAGCCAATACCAAAAACCCAAAGGCTGATGTTCTCTCTGATAAGTGGATGCTGATTCATAATGGGGGCTCGGGCATGGGAAGAATGGAGAAACTTTGGTCAAAGGGGAGGGAAGGCAGAAGACATAGGGGCAGGAAAGATGGACATCATTGCCCTACAATAAGTGTTGACTACATGTATGACTACACATATGGTATGACTCTACATCATGTACAACCAAAGAAATGAAAAGTTGTTCTCCATTTGTGTATGATGAATCAAAATACATTCTGCTTTCACATATACTTAAATAGAATAAATAAATCAAAAAAATTTTTAAAATACTTAAAAGAAATAAAAACTTTGGGTAATTTCATCACACCTAAAATTTTAAAAATATTCTTTAAAGAATAGACAATCCACATATTGTACGATCAATTCCAGTCATACAAAAACACTTTTTTCAAAAAGGAAATAGCTCTGTAAAATCCTTTTATAATACAGACAATTTCAAAACCAAAACTAGACAAGAGAAACACAATAACAAAAAAGTAATAATATTTTAAATAATAATGCATAGTTTTTATGAGCCAGAAATTCTTATAGTGGTTCATGTGTATAAATTCTCCTCATAACAAATCTAAAACAGAAGTATAGTTGTCTCCACGTCACAAATGAGGAAACTTTGGAAATGGTGACTAACTTGCCCCTGGTCACACACAGTGTTGTGCACACCCCAAAGTGAGCCTAAACGATCTGGTTTGGAATCCTCCACTCTCCATAATAGGCTTCAAGGTCATTAATAAAATATTAGCAAACCCAAAGCAGTCATGGATTTTTAGGGCTAAATGATGATGAAAGTTTAGGAGGAATAACTAGAGTATTTCTTCTAAGATTAGGATTCCGGTTCTTGTAATATGCAATCTCTAGTGAATTGCCCAAGATTTCATAACATTTTATAAACTGACAAAACTATTTCCCTCCTCCAACAATTTTGTTAACTCAGTTTTGATACCTTTCCATCCCTTTCCCTCAGGTGTAATAGTTGATAACCACGTCGCTTTCTCTCTCTCACCCACCCTGCTTAAAGTCATTTAATGATTTTCCATTATTTTTAGCCTAATGAGCCCATTTCTCATTGTGACCTCCAAAGTGTATCCATAGCTGACTTCTGCAGCCCTTCCTCCAGGATCATACACTGTCTTGCTTCCTGCATTTCGGCCACATTGGCCTTCCTTCCAGTCTAGCACTTGGACTTGATGCTTACTCATGCTGTTCCTTTGCCCAAAATTCCTATGCCTGGCTTTACTGGCTGTCTTCTACTCTAAAGATCTCACTTCAATGATTATTTGCAAAATAGCCTTCCCTCTGGGATCCCCATCTCCCACAACTAGGCCAGTTTCTCTTGATGGAACACTCATGCCAGTCTTTCTTCTTAGTAGTACTACGTATGCTTGTGCATTGACATTTATTTGTGCAATAATTTCATTCATCTTTCTCATCCCCACTAGAATGTAAATTGCAGAATAGGGTATATGTATGCTTTTTCATAGCATTGATAACTTGGTGCCCAATTCAATGTTTTTACTTTGCTGGAATTATTTGTGAGTAGTAAGAGAGAAGAGGGAAAGGGGTGATGGATTGTTTGAAAAAAAATAGCTGCAATTATTGTCCTTCCTTGCAACATGATTTATGCCCCTTGCAAGTTGATTTTGCCACTCCTCCTATCGAAGGATAGAGTCTATTTCCCAAGCCCTTGAATCCAAGCTGGCCTTGTGATTTCACCTCCTCAAAGAATACAGCAGAAATAATCATGTTCCAGTTCCATATCTGTGCCTTACAAGGGCCTATGAACTTCTATTGTAAGTCTTGGACCGCTATGACTAATAGAAGATGTGCAGCCACAGAGAGAGGCCTAAACCAAGGTCAGGAAACTGGTGAGTCCCCAGTCAACTTGTGGCTGACCTCAGAAACATGAGCAAGGCCAAATTGTGTCAACCTCACCGGGCCCCCAGAATCAGAATAGGTCAGCTAGTCCATAGACCTGAGCGCAACCATATACAGGGTTGTTTAAGGCAGCAAGTTTTTGGATGGAGGAAGGTAGAAGAAAAATTAAGGATGAGCATTAGAAGAGAAAGAAGATATAAAGGCCTATCTTTTGTAAATAGATAAAGACTCAAAGACTTAGCTACAAAAAAAAAGAGAATCAGAGTTCAGCCAAGAAAATATACAAAGGAAAGTCTAGGTTCAAATGAAAGTTATACTTGTTAAAGAGCTGAGTTTTCAAAAGAAGGGAATGAAATCCCTATCTTAGACACTACAGTGTTCTGAACAACAGCAGCAACATAGCATTTTGGAGCTCAAGTTTTAAATCTCAGTTCACTCATTCTAAATACATCAACACTTCACCTTTCTGTGTGGAATAACTACTTGGCCTGCTGCTCTTGGAGATGTGGTGATGTTGATAAGACTATAGTTCCATTGCTACAAGACCTATGAATAAATTCTCCACTCATTGGTCAATTTGTGACCTAGTTATATTACTTGGTCACTTGAACACTGGTTGTGAGAGCTAGATAGGGGATAGAGTTCTGTACAAAGAGAAAGAGTCCAAGACAAATCTCTGGGTTGTCATTTCTCAAGTAGAGCCCCAGATGCCCCTGTGTCCGTGGATCCAGAGATAATATAGACTGTCCACAGAGACATATTCACAGGAAATATCTCTGCATTCCCCATCTACTGAGATTAGAGATTTGTCTTGGACTCTTTCTCTTTGTACAGAACTCTATCCCCTATCTAGCTCTCACAACAAGTGCTCAAGTGAGCTAGAGCTGTGTTTCCTTCCCACCAGTCCCTGTCCCTGTCCTTACATCAGTCTAGATAGCCTTCCTTAGTGCTGCATGCCAGCACTTTCCCAGCTATGAACTCAGACCCTGCTCTTTATGGCCCTCATCATCTGGTCTGGCATTCTGAATCACAAGGTTAGGCCGTATTTCTGTGCCCACAGTGGTTGAGATTGTCCTTGTCACCCTTTTGGTTCAGCCCAACACCCAATCTGTTCCTGCAACTCCACTTTTAACAATCTCTGATAGACCTTGGAGTCTCTTCCTATAACCACAAGGTCCTAGGACACCCCATGAGCACGTTCCCAAGGACTAAGTCAGGGTCATTGTTGCAAAAAACACCAAATCATTATAAAGTATGGAAACTCAGTGTTACCATCATAGATATCTCATGATTGTCCAGTTCCCCCTCCAGAGCTTCTGCTCTGTTAGAGGAACATCTTGAGAAGGAGATTGGATTTCTAAGACCCTTCCAGTCCAATCATTCAAAGCCCTGGAGATATGTTAAATTCCACATGTAAATTAGGTAAAGTCTTATTTTCTCCATGAATCTCAAATATTGTTTTAATGTAACCCTTTCTCTTTATACAGGGCCTTTGTCATCTAGGTGGGAACAATAAAAGGACGAAGAAGCTAACGTTTCATCATCAAGGTGGGTCTGGATTCACCAAGTGAAAAGGAGCCAAGAAATAATCATATCAGCAAACACTCCACATGAGGCTTTCTCTGGCCAGGCTGTTCTAAGTGTTCAAATAGACTCCTTTATTCTCATGACACACTCATGCGGTGAATGTGGTGATTATCCCTATTTTACAGATGAGGAGGGGGAAACATAAAGAGATGCAGTGGTTGACTCAAGGTCACAGAGCTAAGAAAAGGGAAAGCAAGAAACAAACCCTGAAAATCTAGTCCAGCAGTTCATGCTCTGAACCCCTATGTTTCTCCATGTGGATGTGCCAGGCCTTCCCTGCCTCCAGTGCCCCTGCCTGGTGCTGCAGAGTTTCAACACAGCCTGGTTTCCAGGCAGACTCTGACTGCCAGTCAGAAACTCCAATCTCTGGTGCACATGAACCTGGATTTTCCAACTGTGCTTGGCTCCAGCTCCCTGGAGAGTCTATAGCAAATCAGGAAGGCTAGAACTGTCTCCTACCCACTCCTCCTAATTAAAGTCCTCCAACTGACATTTTTTGGCTTGTTCCAAGAGGTTATTATTTTTAGCTTGTGAAGGTTAAAGGGGAAAGGAAGTATGCCAGATTCAGGTTGTTAGAGAGAAAAGGAAAGGAACTCAGAGGGATACACTATGATTATGACTCCATTTAATAATAAGATGGGGATACTGAGAGTATGGGCCTATCTCAAAGGCCAAGATAAAGGTTCTTAAACTCTGTCAACCTCCTTAATGGCTCTGCCACATTGAAATGGGTGGAATATTTCTGTAATCACAGGCTCCCGAATGAGTCTGCAACTATAGACATTAGAAGGACTCAGAAGGTTTATTATTATTATTATTATTATTATTATCACTCTTGACTGGAATGAAAGAAGAGTGATTGTTTGCAAACTAGGATGGAAGTAGCTTCCCTCTCCTCCATCTTTCTTCTCACGCAGCTCTTTGGCAACCCCTCCCTGGCCTGTACTTGTAGTTAATAAATAATGTACTCACATGACTTTGATTAGGAAGCTGGGAAGTGGATCTGCAGGGCTCCTGCTGATAAAAGCCAGGCTCTCCCCTGAACAGACCTGCCAGTTAATGAACCCCGGGCATGAATGGCCACAGGAAAACATCTGAGGGGTAGAGTCTGCACTGTGCCTTCCCAGACCCCAGCCATCTACATAGGTTTCACCCCTCTGCCCACTGCTTCCTTCTTCCTTTGGCCCCTCCTTCTTTACTTCTTTTCTAGTGATTAGAGACACAAGATCCCAGCTATTTACCAGCAGTTATAAACTGTTAAAATCCAGGTAGTTCAGTCCTGTTAAGCTGAAGTATAAAACCTCACAGCACTATGATACAAACCATGAAACCCTTAAGATTAAATTCATAGGTAACCAAACTTTCTTTCTTTTCTTTCTTCCTTCATCTATTTCTCTCTCTCTCTCTCTCTGCTTTTTGTGGGATTAATAAATATCACTGTTTAGTCTGACAGCAAAGGCTCCATTGTACCCTAAGCTAACAATTTCTCTCCTGGAAAAAAATAAGGAGAGAAAAACTCATGACACTCAGAAAATCATTTTCTTAGGACTTACTGCATTGCAATTTTTAAAAAAGTGCTGATGGAATTTTTAGCATATGCAATAAACATACACAATAGAAACGAATTAATCGGTGAGCCTTGAGAAAGTAGCTATTTTAAGGGTGATAGGTGACTATGTGTGCTAATTACAACTGGGTAGGGGCCAGACCTGGATTTGAATCTCAGCTTACCCACTTACTACCTAAAGGACCATAGGCAAGTCCTGTCACCCTTTCAGACATAGCTCCATCACAGTAAAATGGTTTTGCTAGTCATTACTTCATAGCTTATGCACAGGATGCCATAAGATGGCACTGCTAAGGCTCTCAGCACAGGGTCTGGCATGGAACGAGTCCTCCCTAGTATTAGCTGTTATCATTAGGTCATCCAGGAGGAGCAGGGACAGGCCTGGGGCAGGACCAAACCACAGCATCATCTTTGGCATGAGGTAGGCTTTGCTTTACAAACCTCAGTAAACCTGCTGGCTTCTAGTCGAGCATGAGTACAGAACACACAGCCGTTGTCATTTGTCCAGAGCAATTGCTCATGGTTGATACCTAACTCCTTCTTCAAGGAGAACTACTACTGAAAACATACTCCTGCTAAAAGGAAATAATGAGTTCATTCAGGAGGCCTTATATAAAGACTATAGTGAATTGGCTTTTAGTTGTGGGTGGTTGGTTAGCATGTAATGTGTTTTGTAGTAAATTAAATAATGGTTTTATTAATCCAGGTCTCCCATGGGAATGGGAAAAATGATTCAACTTGAGAATTCCAAATGATATGAAATCAAACATTCAGTGGTTCTTAACATGGGGTAATTCTTCTCACTCTCCCTTTCCCCCAGGACATTGACAATATCTGCAGTCATTTTGGGTTGTCACAGCTAGGATGAGGAGAGTTGCTAGTGGTCTCTAGTAAGCAGAGACTTGGGACTCCACTAAACATCCATAAATGCATAAGATAACCCCTTACAACCAGCAATCATCCCACCCTAAATGTCACTAGTGTTGAGGTTGAGAAACTCTGGTCTAACCAAATTTTCTGTGTCCATGAGAGGATCCTGGATATAGCAACTGAATATTAAATTGCCTCTTATTATGCAAGGGAATTTAGCTAAAATTTAAATTACTAGCATTGAATCGAAGCAAATTTCATTTAATACATTTGAGAGTTATTTGTAAACATGATTGTTCTTGGTTAATCTTCTTTATCTATTTTAAAATATTACTTTTTCAAATATGAAGTACAGTGGCCTTTTGAACTGTCATTCTTTCAAAGGGTGCTGGAGGGGGCTCTCTGATTTTGTCATTTGAAGAAGACATGAGAATCAGAAGCTGAGCAAAGCTTGTCTCCACCATTTATGAAGAAAACGTACTCACAAATACCTTCCTCTGTGCCCCTGAAAAAGAAAAGAAACTCATTGCTGAGATTTCACTTACCTTAAATTCAACATAAAGCTTTTCCTACAAATTCACCCTGAGCATGGTTCTTAGTCCAAGGATAGGATTTCCCCTGTGGTTGCCAGGGTGGAAATCAAAACATTCAAAAATACAAGGAACAAGCTATAGATCCCATTTGTTGTTAGTTTTCTTTGCCATTCATGCCCACAGAGTATGGCTTTGCCCATCTGAGAAAGTCATTAGTGAGAGAAGTTCTTCCTTGAAAAGGGACACGTTTGCTGTTTTTGGAAAACATCAGCCTGGAAGAGATCAAATCCAGTGGAAGCAAAACTACCAAAGTAAAATCATATGGTCCTTTGATTTCAAAAGCCCTTGGTTAGAATTTGGCACTCTCTCCCCTATGCCCACCTTGGGTCAACCAAAGTCATAACATTGCCCTTGGAGCAAAACTGGCCTGTATCAGATGTGGATTATGAGCCGGGAACTGTGCAAGGTACTTTGTAGACATTAGTTCCTCCAGAGGGATTTCAAAGGCTGCAACTAGGTTAGTGCGGAAAAAAAAAAAAGTTTGTATAGATTCTTGTTTAAAGTCACATTAGCCCAAATTTGGATTCATAGCACCCATGGAGTTATTGTCATATTTATCCCTCAGTTCGATCCCTTCTTCACAAGTCTGTGATTTCATTAAGACAAGATTTCTTAAAGGCAAGCAATTTATCTGCATCTCTTTATCCTAATACCTGAAAGGACAACCTGATCTATGTTAGGTCCTCAAAGATTCCTGTGGAATTATTATATTTTAATCCCAACATGGATGGATGTTTCACATAACCCCTGTAACACTGTAGGAACTCTACATCATATATTTCAGTTTAAATTATCCACAATGTAGCAGCACTAACAATTCTGTCACAGGATAGGTGACAAAACATCAATGAATGAACTGCAGGCACAAGGCCTTTGCATGGTACTTGGTGAATGGTAAGAACTCACTTAGGTGACATTGGGTGGCATCCGTGCAGAGAAAGATGGTTACAAGGCAAAAGTTGTGTATTTGCACAGGGATCCAGCCAAGATTTGCTGGCAGTGTCTCTTCTCTGAGAAGCACGTTGGGCTATGGCGTGGTGTCCACTGTGGAGTCCCGCACTTCCCCTCAGCTATGTGTAGGCCTTGAACATAACAGGTCAGTACCTTGGTTGGGATGAGACCTGTGGGATGTGGACAACTAAGCCTTCTTAACCAATAGATGCAAAACTAACAGCTTACAACCAAGGAGTGGGCCTCCAAAGACTAGAAAGAAATAGTGAATACATTTTGAAAAAAAAATAACCTCAGTCTTAAAGTGAGGAGAAGAGCTAAAACAAGACTTCTCCATCCCCAATGAGTAACTCTGTGACCTTTGGATATTGTGCCAGTTGAGTCCCCTAATTGAGACTTCAATTAAAGGAGTAGCACACTTTGTTCTTTGCTTCCTACTTTCTGTTTTAGTTGAGCATATCATGAGCAGGATAGCATCCCTTCTTTGGAGGAATTCTCTTGGGAAAAGAGATATCATTTACTGATATGGTGAAATAGGAGCAATGATGATAATAGGTAACATTTATTGGGTCCCTACTGCATGCAAGGCACTGCGGTAGGGGTTTAGAATGCACTTTGTAGTTGGGCTTCTAAGATCAAAGTTCTACCCCTTCTTGATTAATGATTCTTTCCAAGGTTAGAGACTGCACCTCCTTATCCTATGCCTGTAAGGGAAGTGGAAGTGTGATTTAGTACTAACAACCTAGCAAGCATTTCGCTAAGTGCTTTTTCTTACACAATCTACTTCAAATAAGTTACTTGAGTCATTAAGATTTGGTAAGATAGCTAGCAAGAACATGTCCATCTAAACCTCCTAATTAGATAACTAACCAATGCACGCATCATGGTCCACTCAGTAAATATTCACAGAGTATCTATTACGTGCTGGACACTCATCTGTCCCTAGACCTATGCAGAGAACAAGGCACATGAAGGCCCAGCCCTCTGGAGCTGACAGTCCAGTAGGAAGAAAACATAGCAATCAGAAATAGAGAGAGAGAAAATATATAATTGAGATTATTTCAGGTAATAATAAGAAGTCCTGGAAATAACATTTTAAAAGTCCATAGGAAGAAAAGTACTAGGGTTAGTGGAGTGGGGCAGAGACAGGTGAGAAGGGACAATCAGAGGCCCTGCCAGGGACAGAATGCTCCAGTGGAAGGAGAGATCATGGAAGAAGGAGGAATGGGTAAACACAGAGGCCCAGAGTCAGTTTTAGTGTTTGAGAAACACAAAAGTCAGCGTGGCTCTAGTGTATTAAGGGGAGAGTAACAGAGAATAAGACAAATGCAGAATCCAAATTTGGGCCTCCAAGTATGGCCTTGGGGACCATACTAAGTTGGTTGCAAAAGCTACTGCAAGGTCTAAATAAGGAGTGTGACACAACCCTGTTTATATTTTAAAGAGATCATCCAAGATGCCATTTGGCTGCTGTCCCAAGTGGCCAAATAAAAGTTACCACCATCCTTTATGCACTTACCTTGAAAATGCTAGCTGTGGCTGCTCACTCTCCCAAACCCTGAGGTTGCAATGCTGAATAAAATATTCAGAGTTCCTGACCTCAAATAGCTTGGAGTCCTCCAGGGCTTAATTCCACAAGTGGATAATTCATTAGTGGGTCTCTCCATGGCAGTGGTTGGTGGCTGGGTTCAGTGGCTGCTGAAGACAAAGCCAGAGCACTGTTCCCAGGTAATGGAATGACAGAAGCTTGTGGGGAGAAATGACTTCACAATTGACACTCGTTGGTTCCCAGGAAGTCACCTGTGTGAACTCAGGGAGTTGGGGAAAAACTCATTTATAACATGGAAAAGTCATTTCCAAAGTCCAGATGGGAGAAAGAAGATATCTCACTGGGGATAGGGATGTGGTCTAGCCAAGCAGGAGCAGCACTTGGAAGTGGCCAGAGAGCAGCTAGCGAGAGTCCCTGGCCTCATCCAACCTGTTACAGGAACAGTAACAGCACCCTTGGAAGTCACTCCATTCATGCATAACACTTTGTATATGCAGTGTACATGGCTTATGTATTGGTAAAGGGCTGGGTTTGTGCTGGGTTTTCGTGTTTAAAAGTTCACTGGGAGCAGCTACTCTGGAGGCTGAGACAGGAGGACCCTAAGTTAGAGGTCAGCCTGGACAACTTAACGAAACGCTGTCTCAACTTAAAATTAAAAGGGCTAAGGATATAGCTCAGTGGTAGAGCATGCCCTTGGGTTCAATACCCAGTACCAAAAAAAAAAAAAGAAAGAAAGAAAGAAAAGTACATAAATAAATAAAATAAACTTTAGAAGTTTTAAGTGCTGGATGCATACCAACATATTGAGAAGTTTCATATGACAAGCTGTACTTGGAAACTTGGGAACCTCTCTTGCACAGGCCACTGCAAAACTAAGGAAATTGTTCTGTGAACCATTGATTCTCCTATTTCCACATACATAAATGGGGACAATAACTAGATACACCACAAAAGGCATGGTCTAGATAAGTAACTCAGAGTGTAAGAGGAGACTTTGGATTCTTCCAAACTATCTCAGCACTAAAAGAATACTAATACCTCTAAAATCCCATCTGGCATCCTCCCGTTCCACTGTGGTCTTAGGGAGAATTAAAAGAGTAAGAACTTTGGCACCCTCTTTTCTTTTTACTGCAGTTCTTTAGAAAGACTCTGGGAAAGGTAGCCAAGATGAAGCTTCTCGCCTCCGGAAGGAGAGAGCTCTAGGATTATAAGAAAAAGAAAGTCTTTTTGTGCAATTGAGATGTCTATGGGATGAAGACTAAAAAGAAACCAGGCAGACGAGAATCAAAGATTCAAAGAAGGAAGATAGAAGAGAATTATTCCACAACATTTCATCTCAGAGCTGGGGGATGAAGCTAAAGAAATTTTCTTAAACTGAAGCATAAACACCAAGAAACGGGAACTAAACTTTTAAACAAATTAATAACAAAGAAAGGTATCATTAAGATTAAATAAATAAGTGTATCTATCGCTGTCTTTCGTTCTGTGCCCACAAGTTTTCAGGAGGCAGATCCAGTGCTTTGCATTTATTATCTCATTTAAACTTAAGAACACCAGGAGTCCTGTTTTTGGATCTCAGGGTACTATAACCACTTAGTTGTACAGCTGCAACACAGCAGCAAGTATTTCCAGTTCAAAATCTTTTTTTGCTTTTTTAGGATAAAGGCAGGATCTTTACCCTAAAACCAAGCTCACCCCTCCCCATAGCTTAGTGGTGTGAAATCCATTATGTCTACTGGGCCATCTCTGCAAGGAGAAGCACTCTGGCTATTGCTAAAAGATCAGGAAGAAATGAACAGCACCCCAATGAAGAGCCCGTACTCCACCTGCACCACGTGGCCGTGTTCTGCAGCCGTGAATCAGCGATCAGACACTCGCATCCGAACAACAATCACCATGTCAGTTTTGTGAATGAAGCATGGAGCTGGATTAGCACAGGGAGACTTAGATGTGGAGAAAACAGGAGATTACAGAATAACAAAATAAACAAACCAAAAAAACAAATAAATAAATACAGACAGACAAACGAACACCTATTTCCCAATGTAATATTTAGCTAAAACTAGCCCTAAAAGACTGTTTCCAGAGAGTCCTGCCCTTTTTCAGAAATAGCCATGAGTTCTTCTCAACCTATAAGGGAAAGACACACCATCAGAAATGGAATTTACCCTTAGTTCATAATGGAAGCTTGAGATGTACCTGTGCTTCTCCAGAGAAGACCTCTAACCCCAGGTTGTCAAGTTGACTGCTCCTCGATTCCTTCTGGTGGTGGGTCAAGCCACGTGCTCTGCATTCAGAAAATCAAGCCTTAGGCCAAATTTCACACCTCTGTGCAAATCCATAGAAAACTGCCTTTCCAGCCAAGCCCAGTGGCATAGGCCTATAATCCTAGCCACTTGGGAAGCTGAGGCAAGAGGATCAAAGTTGGAGGCCAGCCTCAACAACTTAGCAAGACCATCAGCAGCTTGATAAGGCCATCTCTCAAAATAAAAAAATAAAAAGGTCTGAGGATGTAACTCAGTGGCAAAGCACCCCTGGGTTCAATCCTTGGTGCCAAAAGAAAAAGAACAAGAAATGCCTTTTTAAATAACCTAGGATTAATGTTCAAACTCTTAAATGACTAATAATTCCACTAAGATATAACCAAAAAAGGAGTGTTTTCAATAATTGCCTGGAACTTGATGTATGTAGTTAGGATGTTTATTCTATCTTATTTCATTCTATTATTAAGTTATGCTATGTAATATATAATCTATAATATATGAAGCATACCTTATATGGTATTATCAAAACTATATTATTATAAAATGATGGTATTTTAAGGACTGCTAGGTTTTAAAAGTGTTGAAAATGATCTGCAGGCCAAAGCCAACCTACCATTTGTTTGGTAAACAAGGTTTCCCTGGAACACAGACTCATTTATTTGCATATAGTCTGTGGCTGCTGTTGCACTACAATGGCAGACTTGAGTAGCTGTCACAGAGACCGTATGTATGGTCCACGAAGACTAAAATATTTATGATCTAGTCTTTACTGAAAAACCTTGCCAAAGCCTATCTTAGAATAGCCCAGGAACTGCTGTATTCAGACTGAGCTTTCTCTTCATGAAAAGAAAAGTTTTGACTGAGTGATAGTTAAAACTAAAAGATGCCTTTCCTGCCTTTTGATTGACTGATCAAATACAATTTTGGGTCTGTCTTGCATCCAGTAAAACTTTAGTACTGTGATCTGAGATATCCTACTATCTCTAATGATGTTTTACGTCTCTCTAAACTTCTCTCAGGCTCTTGCAGAAGGAATGGAGCCTTTGGGGATGCACTTCCTTTGTATATGTATCCACCGTGCCACTAAACTCTAAGCATGAAACACTGACCCTCTTCTAGTACTCCCCCTTGTCTCATGCCTACCTCTTGCTACCCATTCTGGCACCAGATGCATACGTTGTGATATCCTGGGAAGGATCAAATGCTTATATTTTACATGTTTACTTCATCAATTTTGTAGTTTGTGTGCATGTCACAGTTTAAGTGTATCCCCCAAAACCCATGTATTGAAATGTTAATTCCCCAATATGACAGCATTGAAAGGTGAGGCCTGGAGGGAGGTGTTTGGGTCATAGGAGTGGGACCTTCATCAATGGATGCTTTCCTTGTGGTATTGAGTGAGTTCTCACTCTTGCAGGACTGGATTGGTTACCTAGAGAGCAAGATGCTATTAAGCAAATGTGACCCTCATGTTCTCTGTATGGCAAACACACCAGCTTGCCCATCTGCCTTCCACCATGAGCTGAAGCAGCACAATACTCTCAACACAAGCCAAGTAGATGTTAGCATGATGTCTTGGGACTTCCCAGCCTCCAGAACTGTGAGCCAAATAAACTTCTTTTCTTAATAAATTACCCCTTCTCTGGCTCCAGCGTTCTAGCAAATAAAATGAACTAAGACAAGATTAAGTTGTACAGGATAGGAACAAACCCAGTGTCTAGCATGAATGGGAGGGTCTGCTCTATGCTTACGCCCTGCAACCCAGAGTCTTCTCCACAATCATGCTGCCAGCCTCCAATTTCTCCCCTGTTTGGTGGATAGACTTCTGGTCTTTTCTAGCTGTTACACCAATGTGTAGCTGCATATGATATGTGCATTAGGTCTTTGACCTGGTCCTTCTGACCTCTGACTTGATCTTCATGCTCCTAACATGTGGACTTGCCCCATGGCAGCTCTGGCTCCACTTGGCATGGGTAAGCAGTCAGGAGCCACTGAGAGACTGGGCAGCTCAATAGGAACTTGATTTAAAGATATGGAAGGCACAGGTATTCAAGTGAACCAAGCCTGCTCTGCTGAATTCTGTGCCTCCCTCCTAGCTTCAAAAAGGGTGGAACTGGGTGTGTTTTAAAGACATGTTTGGGGATAACTATGTTTTGGGGGAAGGTTCTTATAAGGAGTCTCAGTGGGATAAGAGCGATAAGAGAGACTGAAGTAGAATTGTTAGAATCTGAAAATGCCAGGCCTAGGAATTCCTGAGATTTTAGGCTAACTTTCCTGATAGGCATTTGATCTTGAACTTGTAGGCTAAAAAAAGAAGTCCATCCCCCTTACTTTAAGAAATGATACACTTTACTACTGAAGTGATACAAGTCTTGCCTGTTAAAATGAACTTTAGAGACATAGTGCTGATTTCAAATCCAATGTGCATCTCTCACCAGGAATAGAAACTTAGCAAGTTTACTGGACTTCTTTGTGCCTCAGTTTCCTCGTTTGCAAAGCAGAAATAATTTTAGTAAGCACTGCATTGGGTGTTTTAATTGTTATTTAAAGAGCATTAATTGTTATTTTTTAGTGTTTACCACCCGCTAGACCCTGTGCTAGGTCGTTCATGTCACTGATTTTCACAATTAGGAATACAGGGAACAAGACATATCTCTGTTTTATAGAAGTGACACAGAACATTTAAGTAAGTTGTCAAAGAACAAAAAAGTAAAGAAACAGAAGGATCTAGAAGCAAACAATTGTGTCAAACTCAAGTCAGGATTTTAAACATTGCTCGACTGTGTTGGTTGTTTTGATTTTGTTTTTTGTTTTATTTGTTTGTTTTAAATGTTTGCAACAAACGTCATTCCCGGGAAGACTTGTTCCTGGAAACCACCATCCATGGCCTGGGACATATGTGCAGATGGTGGAGGCAAGGGCAGAGGCTGGTTTGCATTCAGCTTACATCCTTCTCTTGAAGAAATCAACCACATTTAACAAACAAGCAAATCTGGGAAATCGTGGAGATTTCTTTTTTGATTTTTAGATTTATAATGAGGCACTTATCGTCATGTGTATTTTGCTAATCTCCAGTATTTACCTGTTCACTTGCTGGTTTTCCTCTTTCATCTTCTCGATCCTTTCCTCAGTCATTTCTGGCAGTGCCCCCTCACCAAATACCAGCCATTGTGGGATGCATGTGTTCTGAAGAAGAAAATCTAAACAATTCTTGTTAACAGGGAATCCTAAGAGTACACACATGTACATCAAATGGAAAGAATTTTGTGGAAGCTTGTTGCTCTCTGTATCTGTACTCACCAAAAATGGATCCTCATTGGAAAGATTTTGCTATTGGATGATATTGAGAAGGAACAATCAAATTGTTAAATTACCAATATATAAAGTCCATTTTAACATTAATAGAGGAGAATGTGGCCATGAGTTACAACCTCTGTAGAATCATTTGAGCCAAATCTAAGAGATCAAGGCTGGGAACGATGCAGGAGACAAGAAGAGAAACCTTCTGCTCAAGCTCCTCTGGGGAAACTGGGTTGTTTTCTTACTCTGTGCTTGGCTCAGTGCGAAGTGTTTTGCATTAACTAATGTGTCATCCACATTTGGAGTTAGGTATTGTTATATTTATTTCCCAGATGAGCAAACTGAGGCCAAGAAAGGCTCAGTATCTGGATCAATATGTGCTTCCCATCCTTGGAGGGGCTGAGCGATCTGATTCCCAGCTCACTTGATTAACATACAAGGCCACCTAAGGTTAGCAGCTACCACAGTGGAGATTCTATAAAATACAAATATATCCTTGTGAGAGTCTCAGCATAATCAGCACTGGGCTTCACTAAATGTGTGTCAGGGTGCTAGCAGACCACACAGGAGTTTGTACATTTGTACACACCAGGCAGGGAGCCAGAGACAGCACTATGCAAGAGTAGTGCTCCACCTGAATGCAAATGAGGAAGAGAGAGAAAAAGAGGGAAAGGAGAGGTAGAGGGACCAAGGCCTAGAGAGGGAGAGAGATGAGGGTGAGGGAGAAGAAAAGGAAAAGAGAGACAACAAGGAGAGGAGGATAAGAAGATGAAGTACCAGGTGGTATCAAATGTCTGTCACAGATAAAGTGAGTTTGAAGGACACCCTCAGCTGCAAGGATGAAAAAATCTAAAAGGGAAAAAATACATAATCCAGAGCCAGGGAGACTCCAAATATAGTTAAACTCAAGGCATTGAGCACTCATCAAAGACAAACACCAAAGCCCATGATCCAATGAAATATGCGAGCCCACTACTGCATCGAATGTTGAGAAAAGGGACTCAAAAGTCCAAAAATGTAAGAGCAGAAGCCTCATGGGAAGGGACTGAGGATTTGGGAAATCACAGCTTTATGTGCTGGGTGTCATGCTCCCTCAAGACCCAGGGCCTTTGCACATCTGTTCATATAAGGAATTGGAGAGATGATCAATAGAGACAAAGCCCCTGCACTAAAGGAGTTTAAATTCTAGTCTGAAGTGAAGAGAAGAAGATAAAAACTAAAGAATAGGCATATAATTTATGATGTGGCTAATGGTACTATAAAGAAAAAGAAAACATGATAAGGAAACCGTTTGAAAAGGGATGTGCATCTGTTCTTTTAAGGAAACCCTCTTCACTCCACACACCTTTCACCCAGCAAAGGAACTGCTGCTCTCCTGAATCTCAGCTTAGTCCTCCAGGATCCCCCACTTTCTGAGTCTCTCCTCTCTCTTAAATGAACTTCTTCTCCCCTACAGGGTCAGACAATGGAGGCTTGACATAGGGACGTTCTGACTCTGCTGGAAGGCTGAGATCTACTTGAAGTATTGGAGAAGACACTAGGATTTTTGTTTGATTTTTAATCAGTGAATGGTCTCCCAGTTAATATATACAGTCTCCCTTCTGTTTCCACAGGTTCTGCATCCATGGATTCAACCAACCACAGACCAAAAAATATTTGAAAAAGAGCAGGAGCAGGAATCACACCTGCATTCCCTTCTGGAGGCTGAAGCAGGAGGACAGCAAGTTGGAGGCCCACCTAGGCAACTTAGCTGGCCTTGTCTTAAAATTTTAAAAAATAAAATAAAAGGGCTGGAGGTATAGCTCAGTGATAGAGTACCCCAGGTTCAATCTCCTGTACCAAACATGTACAGGCTTCATTCCTTGTCATTATTTTCTAAATAATATGGTATAACAACTATTTATGTAACATTTACATTGTATTAGATATTATAAGTAATCTAGAGATGGTTTAAATATATGGGAGGTTCTGCACAGGTTATATTCAAATGCTATACCATTTTATACAAGGAACTTGAACATCTGTGGATCTGGATATCCACAGGAAGGTCTGGAATGAACTCTCCTCAGATACTAAGGGATGACTCTGTGTGTGTGTGTGTGTGTGTGTGTGTGTGTGTGTGTGTGTATTTACAAGAGTCAATTGAGAAAAGACATATTGTGCATAATGTTTCTGTGTCTTCATTTCTTTCTCCCCCAAAGAATCTCCAGCAAGTGTGCAGAAAGGATTGAGCAACCCATGTCCCTGTAGGTTGCTAGTTTTTATCTCCACTCTCTCAACAAGGAAAGAAAAGACTTGAGGCGAGTGCCTATGTTTCAATCATCCAGGAAGCAATTCTGGTTGATAATAAGAGAGAAAAGCAAAGAAGGAGAGAAGGGGGAAATTACTGGCTTGGTCAAAGCTTGCAAAATGGCACCAGTGATTAAAACATCTTATGCTGTCCTCGGGCTGCAGAAGCTATCACTGACAAAAGATCTCATACACACACACACAAAAGGAAAGAAATTAGCCATTAAGAAATATTTCAGCATAATGCAATTATTACAGCTGTATAATTGAATGGGGAAACCATTGATCTGTAGTAGAAAGGAAATTGCTCTTCTCATTGTGTTCCTATGAATATGTGAACATTAATCTCCATCTATAATCAACGTTCATTTCAAATCTGATTGCGTGCTACTAAACACCCGTAGCTATGCTAACATTATGTTAATATGGTTCAACATCATAGCTCCCAGCTTCACAGCACAAATATTTTTCTTTGGCAATCAATAGTAATTTCAGCTGAGAGGATGGAAGTCACGTTTTAATGGTAATCTTTCCTCTAAGCTTCCAAGTAGAAACTCAGTTGGTGTCTTAACATGGCTGCAGCACGTTGCATATAATCAGATAAATTAACCTGAATAGAAACGGAGAGAGAGGAAGGAAGGGAGGGACTGTGGATCAGAAATAAGAAGCTAGCTTAGCAAAACTCTAAATCTAGCTAATAGATGAAAGTGTGCATTAGGTAGGGGGGAAAAGTGAGGATGGAAGGGTAAGTGGGATTGGATGAGCCTGTCGGGGAAGGGCTGCAGGAAAGATGCAGGGATTGTTCAGAAAGGAACCTGCTCCTTTTGGCTATGAGCCAAAGGGACAGAGCAGCCAGGTTCCTGTGTAACCTGGATTTTGCCAGAACAACCAAGACATCTGAGGATGGAATAGGAAGCTTGACAGATCTGGATGGATGCATGTAACATCCTCTTTGCTTTTGAAGAGACTGCTCTATCTCTCATTCATTCTCTCATTTAGAGAGAACAGAAAAATTCTATAAATTTCTATCTTCATTAAAAAAAAACCTAGAAAAGTTTGAAAATGAAGAAAAGGGAAGAGGAATCTATTTTTTTTTTTTTAGCACTACTGCTACTGGGCACCAGACATAGGAAGATGAACAAAATGTATCTCTGCCTTCAGAGAGTTGATGGTCCAAAGAGGGAATCAAACAAATGACTCACAACGTCAGCCTACACTTTGGGAGCACCCTGTATCCTTTATGATACATCAGATTTGAAATGAACGTTGATTATAGATGGAGATTAATGTTCACATATTCACAAGAACACAATAAGGATCATACATTATGATCCTCTCCATCTCTTTTTTAAAAAAAAAATAGGAGAGAGAGAGAAAGGGAAAAGACAAAAAGACTTTGACTGTATTCATTTGTCAAGCATCTTTCTCAGCCCTCAGAGACCTAACTGACAGAACTCCTTCCTAACTGACTCAGTTCCCACACCCAAGGCTGATGCCCCATAACAAGCATCCATACATGCTTGTTTTCTGAGAAGGACCAAAGTCATAACCTTTATGTGCATGCTGTATATTATAAGGCAAAGGAAATAAAACAGCTCCCGAGAACGCCCAGCTTCTTCCCTTGCTCAGAGAACTCTGTCATTATTGTCCTTCTCCTTCATGGCTCCCCTAGCCCTCCACCCTCTCCTTCCTGGGTCCTGCTGTTCTCAAGATCAGAGGCTGCAGGGCTGCAGGGCTCACACTGATATGGCAAGGGAGACCTAGAGAGAGGATGACGAGGGGGCCAATGATAATGGGTAAGGACAACCTTGCAAGGTAAGAGGCTACCCCTGGTAGATGTTGATGGAGGAGTTCAGAAAGAGAGGAGACTTGGGAAATAGAAACTTCCAATGATGTGGCAAATACTGGAAATGATGCATACAGAATTTTCAAACTTTTTCCCTGTGTACTTTGCAGCTTGTCCCACTTTACCATTCTCTAGAATCTCAGCAAGGAAATTAATCCCCTTAGTCTATTTGTTTTCTTCCTGATAATACTAAAGCAAGAAAAAAGAATTGTGTCATTTTTATCTATTTTTTATAAGTTCAAAATATCTTCTTTCAAATGGCAATAATTATTATTAAGTGTAATTTATATAGCAATATTAGGCACTGCAGGGGGTCCTCACTCAAATTCATCTCTCTCTCTATCCCTAACAATTTAATCCCTAACAACTTTAATCTTATTAATCCTACTGGCCTTACTGCAAGTGCCTCTGCCTGGTCTCCCTGAACTTGGTGGTGCTCCCTTATAATCTGTCTCTTATAAACTCGCCAATGAAACTTACACTATTAACCATGACTTTCAACACATTCGAAACCAAAGCATCCAGAAAATGATAACCTGACTATATATTTTCAGCTTTGTTTAAAGTCACACAATACTTAATGAAATACTGGACAACATTGTACTCAACTTATTGTTAAGTGTTTAGAAGCCTGTTTTGAGTGTTGCTGCTTATTAACAAACCTTACCCCTGACCCCTGCCCCAAAAAAAGTCATTGGGGAAATATTCAATCTTCCTCCCATGAGAAGAACTTCTGAGGAAATGCATAGAAAACAATATGCAACAAATAAAAATGTATCCCTTTGTCAGCAGATTCTGTTGGAAGATACAGGAAAAAAAAAACCTTCCTGCCGATTTAAAGAATCAAGTGCTAAAAGACATTATTTGGGGTATGAGGTTTCTACACAGTTGTGTGAAAGTACAGATGTTTCTAACATCTCTTTCCTTATGGAATTTGTCATATGAAATACAGAAAGAGTTCTTTTTTTAACACTAAAGTATATATGAAATCAAGAAGAAACATTTTTAGCAATAAATTTCTTCATTATAAAACCAATGTTTTATGAAATAACTATAAGCGGATCTATCTATGAAATGCCTGATGGACTGAAATTTAGTTTATAAAAAAAAACACGTAAAATTAAGATCACAAAGTTAGCTCTGAATATAAAATTTACAGACCACACCAGTGCATTTACAGCTGGGGGAAAAAAAATTGAAGCCATGAGAGCACAAAAATGTTTACGAGTTGTCATCAACATGCTTAATTTTATAAGATAAAAATCTTTAAAATGCAAAATAATATTTACCTTTATAATGAGGTAGAGTGACAATATTTTTATAAGATAGCAAAGAGCTTTAAAAAGTTGCAAGATTTAAAGTTATCTACTTTTATAAGGTGACATATGTTCCAAGTTTATTGAACATTTTACCCTGCCTACCATTGGAGTGTCTTTCAGGAAAAAAATGTCACCTGGCAGGTAACTAAATAGTTATAATAACAATGATGCTAATAATAAATGACAATGACAAATTCAATCTTTCACTTTAAGATTAAGGTGACATTTTTAAAATTAGAAAAAAGTATCTGCTAGGTGAACGAAATGGAAATGAGTTTTAAACATGGATGCTGGAAAGTACCTCCTTCGTTATAATTTTTTGTTTCTAAAACTAATGTAAATGCATTAATTATGGCAATTTTCCTTTAAAAGTCCTTTCTATGTTTCATGTAACTAATAATATAAGGAAAGAGACACTGCATAGTTATTTAACCTGCATAAAATGCCTAGTGGAGTCTCAAGGGTCTGCCTTCACCTCTGTAAAACCCTAATGACATTAGTGAAGCTAGATGTTTTGTAGATTGCATAACTGGTGAATGAAATGGGGTAGAGAAATGAGGCTGAGCATGAGGTAAGTAGAGCCGGGGTGCCCTTCTTTGCATTCTGATCTGTATGTCATCACCAGTGACCTATCACCACCCCTAAATTTTTTCATGTCAGGCCAATTCAACTGTTTGGCCCCAGCTGAGTGATGCTTGCTTTGGGTCTCGGGTACAGTTGTAATCAAATTCCACTAGGACTGGAGTTACCCGAATGCTTCTTTACTCAAAAGTCCCATGCCTGGTCCCAGGTGACCAGGTGGATGGAAAGGCTGGGTACTGGTGGAGCACCTGTCTCTAGGCAGCCACCGCGCATAGCCAGTTCAGCTCCCTCACAGCCTGGTGAGCAGAGGACAGGTGAACGTCTTACATGATGGCTGGCTTCCTCCAGAGTGAGAGTCACAGAGGACCCTAGGAGAATTTCCAAGGTTTCTTATAACATGAGCTTGGAAGCTCAGAAAGTGGCTTCTGCTACTAACTATTGGTCAAGAAGATTACCAGGGCCAGTTCAGATGTAAGAGAAAGAGAATTTGATTCCACTTCTCAATCTGAGAAGCAGCAATGGTGCAGAAAAAAAAAGAATTGAAGTCAGCTGTCCACGCCTGTCTGAATTCATGGAGAGAATAGATCTGTCCCTGCCACACAACCTATGCTTGGTGGTGTAGAGTGTGTACAGTCAAGTACCTTTTAAAGCTCAAGCACACTTTCTGTGGTAATGAAGGCTGATGCTTTTTCCTGTTTTCCTTAAGGTACAAGTTTCTTTTTTTTTTTTTCTGTTTTGGATATAGATTACTAAAAGGTAACTTTTAAATTTTTTTTTCTTTTTGGCACTGGAGATTGAGCCCCGGGGCACTTTACTACTGAGTTACATCCTCAGTCCTTTTTATTTTTTTTATTCTGAGACAGGGTCTTGCTAAGTCGCAAAGGCTGGTCTCCAATTTGAGATCCTCTTGCCTCAGCCTCCCAAAACTCTGAGATTACAGGTAAGCCCTACTCCACCCAGTGTAACAGGTAATGCTTACTGAGCATCTCTGACATGTAGAGCTCTGTCCACAAATTATCTAATTAGATCCTCTCCACAAACCTTTAGGTAGATAAACTGTGTATATGGATTCTACAGGTAAGAGTAAGGTTCAGGCCAGGTGCTGTGGCATACTCCTGTAATCCCAGCAGCTCCCTGTCCCCCTCGCCCTCCCCCTCTCCCTCTCTCTCTGTTTCCCTCTCCCTCTCTCTGGGTCCCTTCCCTGTTCCTGTCTTCCTCTTTCTCAGGATTTCTCCTGCTTTGCTGGCTTGGGGCAGATCAGAAGCACCTGGAAGCAAACTCCAACCAATGAGGACAGCAATTGTGGATAAACACTCCGAGCCTCAGTCACGCTGTTCTGGATTAAGATGTGTCTGAGGCCATAATCGGGTGTGACAAAGCTAGGCTCTATGCAGAGGGCCTTTCCAGGGAGGCTGGAGAGCAGGACTCCATGCCTACCCTGGCCTGCCCCTCAGTCCCCGACACCATGTTTGATTTCAGGCTGTTTTATGCTCGTTGCCGTGTGGTTACTAAGGATGCTGACTTGCACAAGCACATGGGCTGGGCAGAGAGACCCTGGGGATTCATTGTCTGGGTCTGACACAGCGCCCTGGGCCCTGGCCCTGGGGAGCTGAACAAAGTCGTCTCAAGATTACAAGCCATTTCACCACGATCAGGGGTTACGGCCCCTACTTTTTAACATCCTGCTTTTATTTGCAGGCTATGAAGTGTAATAGTTCACCATTTTGGTTTAAGTATCACCATAAAAGTCAGTGAGATGGAACAGGCAGTAAGTAGTTCTTTTACATAGTGTGGCTGAGCCGGGGAGCTTACGTCTTCATTAACCCACAGAAACGGCTCTGAAATAAAATGGAAATCAAATGCCAGGGTGGGTGCTCCTTAACGGTAGGGCCCAATCAGCATCTGGATAGTGGAGTCCACTACCCTACTGACTCCAGGTGCCTTACCTTGTCTCTTCCTGGTTCTGAGAAAGTTAGAAAAACAAAAGGAGCAGATAAACCTCATACAAGTGGTTCTGAGCACACAGTTGAACCATTCAACTTTGAGACAAAAAATGAACAACTCTCCCGATCTAGATGTGCTGGTCAACCAGGTGCCTCTGGAGACCACCCTGGGAGCACCAAGTCCTCAAGTGCAAGAAAGCCCCACATCTTAGTTTCTCCTCCCACAAAGGCTTACCTCTGCGGACCTTTGCAGCACCCTTGTGTTTCTTTGCAGTTGAACAGTCTTGGCTGTTCTCCCTGGAACAGTTAGATCATCTCACACTGAACCTCATATGTGCAGAGTTAAGATAGCATATTTTCCCACAGGATTAAGGATCAACTTTGCCTCTGCACATCCCCAGATGACTAATAGAGGCTGGCGTGCCTCCCCTCGAGAGTAAGATTCAATTCATTCTCCATTCTTCTGTATCACAGCAACACAACAAAGACCTCCTTGAACTGGTGACTTTGTGGTGGGGATCAACTGCCTTGAGGCTCAGACAACAGAACAGAACATTAAAGGCACCAAGGTAGTGCCAAGAGCAGTGGGACTACCTAGGTAGTCTAGGTAGTTGCCTAGGACTCTAAGCAACTACCATGGTCTTCCTCAGATTAGCCCTGGTACAACTCCCTAGAGATGAATTTTGTTTCTAAGACACAGTTACCTTCTATGGTGTTCCCCAAATTGGCCTTCTCATCTTCTTTCTCTTTCTTCAGTCTGTATAGATATGCCACCCTGCTGGAAGCAAATGCTCCCACTGCTGATCTGTGGGCCTTTTATCGCTTCATGTGCTTCCATCTGTATCCATCTCTCTGTCTCTTCATTTACTAAATGATTTACCTGTATGTTTTTCCAGATGTTTGGGATTGCTGGAAGTCTAAACCCTGATTTGCAGGAGTGGGGTTGTTATTTAATTCAACATGATTTAAAGTGTCGCACAATCTGTCTATATTTGGAAATATCTAGTCTCCTGGCATCACAGAGAACCAGACACAGCCTGAGGCCTCGTGTTTCCTGTTTAACTCAGCAACCTGCACAAATGTCTCTTTTACATATTATCAATGTGTCTTTAATAGTCTTGCGATTCTTGAAGCAATCTCAGTCTGAATAAGCAAAATCCTGCAGGCTGTGGTATGTGCAGATCCAACTGGCTCACACAACCAAGCAGAATTTCAAAATACACACACTAGCCTAGAACACTATCTTTTATGCTTCTTGAAGAACACCCATTCTTAATTATTATATTTGACATTTGTTCAAGAATCACCGGCCTGTAAGGGATCTTCTAGTTTATGTTGTTTTTGTTTTGACATAAAATGGTGGAAGGGGTAGTCTTTTTTTCTCCTTCTTCCTCCTCCTCTTTCCTCCCCTCTCCCTCTTCCCTCTTCCTCTCCTCTCTGCCGCTTCCTCCTCCTCCTTTTTCTTCATCTTCTTCTCCTTCTCCTCCTCCTCCTCCTCCTTCTCCTTATTCTTCTTCTCCCAGCAAAATATTTGCTACAAATAGTTTCTACAACCCTCCCTGAAGGCTTCCAACAACCACACAGATGTCTCTATGCACAACATTAGCTGTGGAAAGAATAACTGTGTTAAATACGACATTTTCCAGCTACAGGGAAAGACAAAGCCACATTCTTAGGGAGAGAGTAATAAATTATGAGTCCCATTGGAGTAGCCTTGATGGGGCCTCACAGTTAGAGATTCAGACACCCATCTGGGATCCCATCATGTCTGCCCAAATGCAAGGACAAAATGGGACAAAGAAGCAAGGTGGTTGGAATTGTTCCCCAGAATGGGCTGAATCACCCTCACAGTCACCATCCCCATTCACTATACAACTTTTTAATTCCTGATTCAGTTTTCCCTGCATGTCAACATGAGGGGAAAAAGTGGGGCAGGATATTTTTGACAATAAACAGTTGTAATCTTTTTTACACCAAAGGTAGAAGTGACTCAATTATTTCCCTGTTATATGGTTTATGTATGTATCATTTATGAGTTTGATTACTGTGACTCAGTTCTAAGAGTTAGACCATCAGGAGAACAAGCAGTCCAATCAATTTTGGAAATGCAAAATTGAGGGGCTGTCAATCTAGAGCCCTTCTTTAACTCTGACCATTTGAACTCCCTTCTGGGGGTGGGGAAAGAGTGAGATGTTAAACCTTGAGCTAAATATACATGGTCATAAATCATTTGAACTGAGTATTTCTGCAGGGATTCTTTAAGTCATTCTATGAGTTTCTGCTGCTGAGATCCCTCAAGCTGTCCTGGTTTCTGTCCTTCTCAAAGCCTGGTGGTCCAGATTTTCTTTCACTTCTGTGAGCTATCCACCTGCTCCTTAAAAAATACATTATCCTTTCTGCTTCCATTAGCCTGATATGGATTCCATTTCTCCCAACCTGAGTCTCTAAGCCATGCAGGAGAAATGAGGTTTCTTCCCATCAGGTGCCAAGTGAGGTATAAAGCAGCCACAATTTCTGTAACTGGATTCCAGGACCCAGCAGCAGGATAACTGAACTTTTATTAGGGAAGGTGTGAATCCTGCATCCTCTCCCCAGGCAGAGACAAACAATTCTCCACCCAGGCCAGAATGAGCAATGTGATTGTCTGAGCCCACACGGTTTGCACAGGAAGGAGCTGCTGGAGCTTGCCCAGGCGGCCCTGGCCAGCATCAAGCACTAGAGGGCCCAGGAGGAGGGCTCCTGCCGCACCCTGGGCGGTCGGGTGGAAATAAGCTGTGTCTCCCGCCTGGTTCTGGCAGCCAAAGCAGCACCAGCACCAGAGAAAGTTCGGACTCCAGACCCCCCAAAACCAGGAAATTCCAAGCTGCAACTAAAATTGTAGCTGGCCTCCGGAGTTGCGCTCCCAGCTCAGTGCGCATGCTCGGCTTGCAGTCTCAGCACAGCCTGCATCCGCACAGCAGCTGCCCCACGTGGACTGAGTTATGGAGGCACAGAACTGCTGAGGCCAAGGCCCTCCGTAACTCTCCCAGTCTCTGAACCCTGGGGCAAGAGGGATCCTTCACCCTGTGTTTGCTTTAATACTTGGACAGAGCTGGCTGTTAATTTTAACCAGGGCATCAGAAACAGAAAACTAACATTTGTTATTGTGGGCCAAAGACTGAACTAGAGATTGAATGAAAATTATCTACCCACTCACTCTTTCCAACAACACTTTGGTCAAAGTAATATTGTCTACAGACATTGTCCAGGATTGAGTGATACGTGTGTGCCATGTCTGGAACATGAGCCCAGTTTTTTGTGTGTGTTTCCCAAAGCCTATGTAGATACCTGATATTTTCTGGTGGAACTGAGAAAATGAACGATAGCTATTCTTGAGTGCCTTTCTAAAATTATGAAACCAGATCATACTATGAGACTTTTCTGTTCACAGAGCCAGGAAATGCTGTCTTCTAGACCCAGAAGATGTTCTTGTCTGCCCTGGCAAAGTTTCATTGCATTAGTAGGAGCAAACAGCTCACAAAGGATATGACTTGGAGACCACTGGATTAAGAATCAAGAATCCAAGCCGGGTGCAGTGGTGCACACCTGTAATCTCAGCAGCTGGGGAGACTGAGGCAGGACGACTGTGATTTCAAAGCCAGCCTCAGCAAAAGCAAGGTGCTAAGCAGTTCAGTGAGACCCTGTCTCTGAATAAAATACAAAATAGGGCTGCAGATGTGGCTTAGTGGTCTAGCAGCTCTGAGTTCAATCCCCGGTACTCCTCCCGAAAAAGAATCAAGAATCTAGAGCCAACGCTTAGCTATGTCTGCATGGCATGGGTTCTGACACCTGCCTTCTTCGTGCCTTTAACCTGTCCATTGGTAAGATACGACGACAACAGCCATGTGCAGCGTAAATAAGGGAATGACTTTTGATGAGCAGGGGCAGATGGCTCCAACCTCAGTGAAGATAAGAATTTATCAATACCATATAGATTTGGAAAACAAGGAGGGCTTTAGTTAGTTTTATCATTGTTTTTAAATTCTCTGTAGATAGTGCAACCCTTATGACCTGCAGCAGGTGACCCTCCAAAGTCTGCCCCTTCTACGTGCCCTTGCACTAGGAATTTACCAGAAAAACACACCACTGCTACTAGAAAGGTGCTTCAGAATCCATCACTTGCAAATCCAGAAATTGAGGCCCCTTAAAGAGAAGCGACTTGCCCAAGAGCACGTAATAAATTAGCAGAAGAGTCAAGGCTGAAGCCAGTCTTTCTCAACATAAAAAAGAGTTGTGGTATAAATGTAAAGTGGTCCTATACCTGTATATTATGGCCATAAAGCAACCCCAAATATTTCCAAAGAATCTGGTCATTTTAGACTGTGGTCCTTGTGGTATTTACTCTCATGGAGGGAACATTGAATTCCACATTTGCATGTTCAAGTCCTCCTGTACTGACAATCTCAATGAGGAGGGAAGGCGGCATGAACAGTTAGTCAGCACTAAGGTAGAAATGGTGCAGGAAGTGTCCCAAAGCAGCACAGGATAAGTTGACATATTCATGGAACTAGGAGGTGACACTCTGGGAAACCAAGCAGGAGGGAACCGCCATTTGCCTTCTCCATGAACCCTTCCTTCCCAACGCAGGCTTCCTAAGCCCTTAATCACTAACCCAAACAGGTGATTTGCTTGATAATTACATGTTTATGGAACGTGATGTTTGGGGGGAAAGAATAAGAGATTTGGCATCAACACACCTATGTTTAGAGCTCATCTCTACCATTTGCTAACGGTATGATCTTGGACAAGTTCCTTTAAAGACAGTACTTTTTCTTTTGCAAAGCAGGAACAATAATCCAGACTTCTCATGACTGGTCAAGAGCTGAATGAGGAACCAGATGCAAAATATCTATCATTGCTGTTGGCTCATATTGAACACAGAGAAACTTCTTTTTCTTCCATTGGACTGCAAATTTCTTGAGTCTTCTATGACTTAACATCTCTCATGGCTCTTTCACGCCAGTATCAAGGCTTTATTGACTGAGTTGAGTCATGAGTGATCAGGAGAGAGGGAAGACCATTATGGTTTATTTGCTTGTTTGTTTGTTTGTTTTAAGCAAAGTTGGATCTATACTACTTACACAGAAAATCAATCAGAGTGTGAGCTAGGTTTCTTGGCAACTCTTTGTGACTTTGGGCCCATGGTGAGCTTCATGATTAGTCTGATGATGCCAACTGGCAGGGTG
The DNA here is from genome assembly GCA_028644305.1 of Xerus rutilus. NCBI lineage: Eukaryota > Metazoa > Chordata > Mammalia > Rodentia > Sciuridae > Xerus > Xerus rutilus. The sequence goes on from CM053401.1 coordinate 163,231,175, forward strand.
ATACCAACAACCAAAGAAGAAATACTTCCCCAAACACCTCTGAACCCATTTGATTTTACTGGTGACCTCTTTAAAACTTGCATATGATAAACCCTACAGCATATTTATTTTCACAGCATCTATAAACAGACAGAAAACCATATAATTCAATAAAATAAATAAAATATTTATGACAAAATTTGATAAATTAGTTTCCCAAAACTATCATTTATCATTATAGACGTGAGCATGTTATACTAATATCAGTTAAAAGTACTAAGTTATCTAATCTTTTAAAAATATTATTTATTTTATTTGTTACCATATAAAGAGCACTTGTTCATATACGAGAGAGTATTAGAGGGCATACACATACTCACAGATTTCAGTATAGAGATATGTAAATATTTTTCACATACATCTGTGTCTCAAAGTCCCAATACATTGTCCACATCTTCTGCAATTTCTATCATAATCAGAAAATAAGATAAGGCCTATTTCCCTTTACTAAGGTCAATCTCTCTCTCTCTCTCTCTCTCTCTCTCTCTCTCTCACACACACACACACACACGAACACACACATTTGATGAAAGTCAAACATATATTCATTTATTTTCTGATTATGATGGGAATCATAGAAAATGTGGGGAAATATATCAGTTAAGGTCCAAACAGGAGACAAAACCACATGGAAATTTGAACAAGAATAGATTATTCAATTATTAACAATGACATGGGATCACCTATTAAGTAGTAAAGATTATTGCAAAAACCACAAAGAATAGAATAGGAAACACTGCTATCTCCAGGACTCCAGCAGATAACCCAAGGAAGAAGCCCTTCCATTCCCAGGGCTGAAATCCACTTCTGGCTGGTGGTACTGTTGAATACTAAAAAGTTCTTCAAAGTATGCACTCTGGGGCGCTGGAGAAAGCCACTCACTGGAAAATGCCATGTCCCTAATGGAGGTGAGGGCCATTGGGTGCCACACTGGCTGCCTCCTCCAGAGGAACCAGCTCTGCACAGGAACCAGGATGAAGAACCTGTTCCAGTCCAGTGTGTCTTAGCGCCCTCTACTGGCAAAGATTATCACTGTGTGCCTCCAAGAAGGGTGGAGGTGACCAGAGAGGTATGTTGATATTATCGCATACAACAAAATATTTAAAAAATAAACATCATTGTAAGCCCTACAACCAAATATAAAGTCTTCTGTTGTTATTATAGTAAGTATTCTTCCAGAATTTTTGTTTCGAGGGAAGGATGTCTTCTCATATTTCTTATTTTTCGTAGCTAAGATTATAGTTTATATATCATATTGCTATGTTGCTTTTTTACTTAAGATGACAAATCTTATTTTATATTATTAAAAGTCCTCTTTAATATCATTTTGTTGGCTGCATAGTATTCCATAGTGAAATATTTAAGTATCTTTCTATTGTTAAGTACTTTAAATTATTTTCTCATAAGAGATAATGCATGCAAAATTCACTGAAATAGAGACCCTGGGTATATTTTCTGATCCATATTTCAACCAATGTATTTTTAAATTACTCTTTATAATTTTGAAGCCAACTTATATTTCTACAAAAGTTTCTGTGTGTTTATTTCACCACATCCTTATCAAAACAGACCAGGATCATATTTAAATACATATTTTTAGATAAGAAAACATAATTTTTATATTTTTTATCACTAGTAAGCTTAGTTTTTACTTCTTTATGTTCCATTTCTGAATATTTAATATATTAGCCATCTACTTGAATTCTTGCCACTTTAATTTTTAATATGCAAAACAATCACCTCTTAAAATGCCAAAATAATTAATATTAATAAAGCTACTAAAGCATAGAGAGAAATGATAGTATTAACTATGAGAATACATCACAGACAATGGATTGGGTGATTGTAACAATGGAGAAAGCTAGAGATTTATTTTACATTTTTTATTTTGCAAACTTTCCTCATAAATATATATTTCTCATAATTATGAATCCTGTATCTTAAACATAAAAGTATCTATCCTTTCCAAATTATGACCATAATTACATTGCATGGTTAACACTGGAGGATGAGCTGCTGAGACATCTGCAGCAAAAGAATAATGTCCACCATTATTAGGTGACATTGCTGTGGAAGCTGTAGCCAGTAGAAAAAGAAAGACATGTCAATGATGGTAATGAATAATGAAATTATCATCATCTACTCATATGATTCCAATAATAATACAGAAGACTTTCCATCTTGAGAAAGTTCTGACATCTGTAAGTAAAGATAAATAAGTCATACTACAAAAGAAAGCTCCAGAAGGAAGGCTCATAAGGAAGAAGACTAAGTTGTAGCCAAAAATAGAAAAAGAAAAAAATTACTCCCAGGATAAACTAAGATTTAACACATAATAAATAAAGCACTTCACCTTTTGGGAAAGTGAAGAACTTTTTCATAAATATTACTAAGATGACTAAGTAATCAAAATAAATAGTTTCTCTCTGCTCATACCATAGTCCAGAACACTTTTTAAATGGATTAAAATGCCAATATAAAACACCAGATCAAAAACTAGATGAGTAACGAGTTGCAAATTTGTTATATAATCTAGAAGTGACAGGAAATCAGAACTCTGTTAAGATAATTGAGCAAATGTAATATTTCTATCTCAAATATTTAAATTTTAAAATGTAGATTATAGATGTAATACAAAGTACATGAAGTATGGGATAGTTTTACATTTACTTGGTTAACAACTTAGATAAATCGGTAAGAAAAACATAACTCACTAAAAAATAAAAAGACAAAAACACGAACAAACAGACTTCACTCAAAGGTGAGGAAATAAGCTAAACCCCATTGATAATCAAAGAAAATTCTCCCTGTGGCAAAATATATATATATATGTATATCAAGGCTGTGCTAGATGTTTTTGTTAGAGCCATCTGAGCTGCTGCTTAACTCAATTTCAGACAATGACAAATTCCTCAACTCCAAAACATGTTTTTCTTCAAATGAGAAAGGCTGTAAGTCATAATTTCTCAAGTGTGTGTATGTGTGCCTGAGTGTGACATGGATAAGTTCTAAATCGGTACCCAGACGGATGGAAACCACAGGGTGACCTTCATCTCTCTCGGGGTAGCTTCCAACAAAATGCTTTCGATTTGTTTTGAAAGATCTTCCCTGGAGAAGTATTCCCCAGAGGCATCTTGTAGACTAAACCTTTGGCTCTGCTTGGCACAGTGCCTGCATTGGTCAGGCCCTGGGAAATGCTGGGGAGCCCTGCAGGGGGGTGAGGGTGAGATTTGAGAGAGGGACTCCGCTCCAGGCCCTGGACTCTTAATTTATGTCTCTGCTCTGGCCTCAGTGCTGAGCATGACTCGTCTTGCTGCCTCTGCTGTGGATGGGGAAGGAGTTGTGGGTTTGTTTACAGTGCAGCCAATCCCTCCGCTCACACCCACCTGTGTTTTGGAACAGTGGAAGGAATGCTGGAGTTGGAGAGTCCCAGTTTGTTCGTTAAGCAGTATATGATCATGGATAAGTTATATAAGCCCGTGAATGCTGACCTTCTCACCTAGAAAATGGGGTTCATTACTCACTGTTCGTCTGTTACTGGGTTAGCGGGGGAAACTACAGCTGAATTTGAGGTAATTATGCAAGACTCTGAGACGAATCAGGCTTTGGGGATTCACGTCTTGCTTTCACAACTTTGCATCCTTGAATAAGTTTACTTAACCTCTCTCTGCTCAGTTTCACCATATAGAAGGTGGAAATGATCTCTTGTGGAATTATTGTAAAACCCAACTGAATAATATATGCAAACAGGAAAACGAAGCCTAGAATAGTATTGTTGTCACTAGTTCTCCAGGTTTAGGAAGGCCCACTCTTCAAGCCCTCCTCCCTCCATCCTCTTCCTAACAATCATGTCCAACAGGCTCATTCCACTACATATTTCATATTTTCCCGCATTTGATGCCATCTGACATGATCAATGGCATTTTCCTATCATCAGCCTCACCTACCTGAGATTCAGAACCACATCTATTCATTCATCCATTCATTCAGGAAACATTTATCCAACATCAGCTATGTGTCATGCTTGCACTAGGTCTTTAAATACAATCCTGACCACCCCAGTCATTTACACCCTAGTGCTCAAATTCTAACCCTGAAGTCCACAAGTACACAGATCATTTCAGGACCAAGTGATAGGTGGGAAACAGGGGCCAAAACAAAACTCTAAAGGGAAAGAGTGTGGGGTAGGATCAGCTCTTGTCCTGGGGTTAGGAAGCTCCCTAGATCACCTTGTTGCCTTACCCTGGAACTCCTCCCACAAACCACTGATGAATTGGAGTTGCAGCCCTGTTTAGTCTTAGCTGCTAAGGGATTGATACAAGGTATTGACTTTGTAACTCTCACTGAAGGTTGGGAGGAGAAAGTATGTGGAATAGGGATGTGAGATTGTAGGGGGAACAAGCAACTAAAAATCTACTTAAATAAAATGAAAAAGATAGGAAAATAAATGGTTGCAAAGATGTAGTCACCAAAATTTTCATTCGCTATAATTTCCGGAATTGAGTGATACAACTTTGCAAAACTTTTTTGTTGGTATTCTTTTAGCTGAACATCTCCAGACCCTATGACCTAGCAATTCCATTCCCAGATATATGCTCAACAGCTATGTGCACATGTGTGTGCCCACAGTTACATACAGGACCCTTTATATCAGCATTCTTCATGATAGCTCCAGACTGGAAACTACCCAAATGGATAATAGTGGATAAATGAATTTTCCTGTGTTCACACAATAAGCTACTATAAACCGAATGCTCCATATCCATGTATGGATAAATCTCTGCATAATATTAAGGAAAAGAAGAAAAACTTAACAGGGTGCATGCTGAAAAAGTCTGTGTACTGAACACTAAAATTTGTTGATTCTGTTGGGGCAGACATCAGTGCATGGCTGGAAGAGGATCCCAGGGGGTTTCTAGATGCCTGGTTCTGTTTCTTGATCTGGGAACTGGTTTCAAGGATGTGTTCAGTCATAATACATTCAACTGGAAAAAGGACATTTATGATATGTGTACTTTTCTGAATATATTTCAACTTAAAAAGTGTTTACCAATTAAAAAAAAGTTAGAGGTCACCACCAATATTGCTATGGTAGGAATATGGTATCAACTGAAGATTAGTGTGACCTGATCTAGAGACATAACTGTGGTAATTACTCACTGTCCATGTTCTGTTAAGGATCCACCCTGCACCAAAAACTGTACTAGGTGCTAAGGACAGCAGAGCTGCAGTATGTGGGGGAGGAGGGAAGCCATCAACCTCTCCTCCACAGACTTTCTGTAAGGAAAAAACAATCCTTACCCAAAACAGGGGATGAGAAGCAGCGTAAGTGGGCGGGCAATGAGAAATTTTGGTGGGTGGATTACTTTTGATGGGCTAAACCCTGTGTTACTCAGGCTGCTAGGATTACCACTTCTGCACAATTAGTGGTATTCCAACCCGTAAGATCCCTGTGAATACCAAGGCAGAAGATTTCTCACTGGTGGTGAGGTAGGATTTTGACAATGTTCCCCTGAAGAGGTTGTCACAGGTGGCAAGATCAACACATCACACCCTGCTCGCAAAAACTGATGATCCAGGCCTCATAGTACCATAATTGGGCACCAGAAAGTTATCTTTTGCAAAATTCTCAATGAACATTTGGCCTGGGTTTTAGAGGATCCTGTTGCTGCTTTCAAAGTAGACTGTATTCCAAAGATACCTTGAGAGCACATGTAATCATGTCTTCATCTCAACATTCTTTTTCCTTAGTTTTTTTCCTCTATAACTGCCTGGCATTTCTGAACATAATTGGTGTTTCCTTGTTACCAGAGCTTTCTTAACAAACTCTGCTTCTGAAAGATTTCTTTAAACTTATTTTTTTATTTTAATGTCTGAATAATTTTGGATTTCACAGTTAGTCCAAACATCCCACTAACTCTGAGATGAGTTGGAAAGCTCACTGGAAGAAAAGGTGTACATATCTTATTTTTAAAGAAGGGCCAACACTAATATTGAAGGGTTTAGCTTTTAATAATATCACTGGAGCCTCTAAAAATAAATGTGCAAAAAATGTAAAATTCTAATCACAAATTTTCATGGTAGAACTTGCAGCAAAGACAACTTGAAAATAATCTTAGCTTTTCAGAAGGAGTTGCTATAGCTAGATTTGATTTTGTTCGGTCTACACTGGCCCTTCCCATCTACCCTTGTGTCTTCAAAATCTACCTCTTTGAGGATCTGGGCTAGGTACTAGCACTTTTTAAAGCTTTTCCTGATAACTTCAGGGCAAGAGTGCTTTCTACCTTTTATTTATATCTTTCTCAGGAATGACTGAGTGAGGGCATGTCTATCTCCCAACCAGCCTGTAAGCATTTTATGAAAAGAGACTGCTTCTGAGTTAGTTCTGCATCTTTCACAATAGCACCATCACAGTCTTCATCATCGCTGTCTTCAGTGGTAACACGCAGTGAGCACCTATGCTTTATGGGTGGGGGACTGCTCTAATCTCATTTAATTCTCCCAACGAGCGCATGAGATAAGGCATCTCAACTACTTGCTCTTTGCAGATGAGAATCTGGGCATGGAAGAAACAAGTCATTTTCTTCAAATCTCTTGAGTTAGAATTGAAACCCCAGAGAGTCCAGTTGCAGCCTAGGCTCGTCCTGCAGGGCCACTGTGTCTCCGAGTTAGCTCAGAACTAGGTCCTATGGAAATTCATAGACACTCGTTCAATAAGCTAGACCCAGAGCATGACTGTGGCTATAAACTGGGTTTAGACGGGGAGAGGGGGAGCGGGGGCGGGGGGACAGGAAAAGAATCTAGCCTCACAAATGTTTTGTGGTGAGTTTAAGATGGTCTTCATTCCAAACTGCCAGGGACCCCTTGCTGAACTGGTATCTGTGAAATAGGCTCTAAGCACCCTGGTATCACCCTGATCAAACAATCTCACAGACAGTGTCTCATAGTGTCCACCCAGCTGCTGGTTAGGATTCCCCAAGAGGCACGCCGTGAGGACAGGTGGGATTCTCGGGGTGGAACGGATGCTACTTAAGCAGTTGGCAGCCAGGAGCTTTTTCCATTCCCTTTATTAACTCCCATTGGCTTCCATTATAAAAATGAAGGTGCATTCCCACGAGATCAAGCATTTGGCCTCACTACTAGAAAAAAAAATGACCTGTACAAAGAGAACAAATCCTTTTCAATCAGCTGTTTAAAGAGAAAATGATAATGGATGAGAGAACCTGAAAGAATAATAATAACCACCTTTGGAAAGCAATGCTAAATGACATAAAACATTAGATGTAAAAAAATATATCTTTTAGGGGGAAAAAAGTGGAAAAATAGACCCACCAAAGACATTAAAAGAGATGCATACACTCATTTATTCATGTACTTTTTCATTCACTCATTCGCCTTTTTTTTCATTTAGTCAACATAGATCACTGAATGCACTGTGCACACTCTGGTCAACACCAAGGAGAGAAGGAGAAACTAGAAGCCACCCAAGAAGATCAGGAGGACTTGAATTTGGGGAGATATGGACCTACAGCCCAGCAGTTACCATTTGGACAGCCATGTTTGAGAAGAACATAGCACACACTCTGGGCTAGATCCTGTTCTACAGCTGACCCACTGATGCCTTGAGCAAAGCGTAGCATCTGCTCCATTTCCCATTCCTGTCTGCAAAGCAGAGAAGAGAGGGATATCTGACACAAGAAGATGGTTATGGGGATTAAATGAATTCTTATTTGTAAAGCACTCGAAAACAATGCAAATGCTGATCGGCCCTTTGCAATCTGCATGAGCTTGAGGATGATGAAAATTATATATATGTACCACATATGCATGTATATGTACATATATACACACACACTTACACATACATATGTACATAGGAGTTTAGAAGACCCCATCCCCCAAATCTGCTGCTCTGCCATAGTGACTATTAAGTTAAAGGCACTTGAAGAAGTACAGATATAAGGACATTCGGATCAGCCTTCTATTTTCTTAAAAACAAGAAACAAAGTTCCCATGTAAAAACTTCCCTCCCTTATACCAGTAAAAAAGAAACATTCTTATCATTGAGGACAGGAAGTTGAGGCCAAGAGAATTTTATACAAATAAACCTTGTAAAATAATCCTTATCTTCTTTTAACCTCCCCACATATTTTAGTTACTTCATGATTTCCTCTGTAGCATAAAAGAATTCACTTGTGCCAGTTCTTGGGGCCTTCACATCCTCAAGAGATCCCATGTCACATAAAACTTGCATTCAAGTTGCATGTTTTCTCCTATGATTCTATCTGTGCCAAATTAATCCTCAGGGTCAGCCAATGACTTTCAGAGGGTAAAAGTAAAGTTTTATTTCTGCAACAATATGCACCATATATAAATAAACATACGTACAGAGATGAGTGTGCATTTGTAAAAAAAAAAAAAAAAACATAGTATAAATGTATAAGCGCTGTACGTAGTACCTCATCCCTAGCAAACACTCAAGTAGCTATTTGGTAAGCATTATGCCAAGCTCTATCTATGTAATTTATATACCTTTCTTCTTATTATGATTATTTAGTGTCAAAGGGGAAAGAAGGGAATAATGAATTTTTATACGTTAAAAAAATGATATGCTGAGCCCCTATCATGCGCAAGACATTGGAGTTTCCATAATGAGAAGAGACAGGTGTGGTCACCATCTCCAGAGTGCTTTGATTTTAGCCAGTCACTATGGCTGGGCAGATGAGATACAGACATGCTCAGCTAGAGCAGATTAGAGAGAAGAGGAACTTGGTGACCAAGTTCATGAGGTCAGCAAGAGGTGTTTGAAGGTAACAGGAGGAACTGACAATAAGATACATAGATTGGAATTTGGTAGCATGTGGACTTTATCATAGACTTTGGGGTTATCAGAGCTGGATTGGGAGGGAGAGAACAGTCTCTCGGATTGAAAAAATAGGGTGAGAAGCAATGGAAGGTGAAGGATGGAATTCTTAATAACTCTACAATTTTTAAGTTGAAAATAGAGAAATTTTACAGTGATGGATGCTGGGAGGAGAAAGGAAACATTTAGAAAAAATAAGAAAGCAGGGATCATCCAAGAATGTAGAAATGCAGAGAATACAGAGACGAGTGGAATAAACAGGATCCCTGGTCACAACCTAGGAAAGCAAAGACATTGAACCCAGCAGCCCAAAGGGTTGCACAGGTTTTGTTACATACACATTCGGATAGCAACTTAACAGGCCAGGCTTCGAAATACTTCCTATATCATGAGGCTCTTGCTGTCCGGCAGAATCTCATTTCCTGAAATTTGCTCACATTCTGCTCATAAGAACTCCAACCTTACAGTTTATAAGCACTCTCTCACATTGTGTCTGGGTCTCCCCTGCAAGACTCAGGCAGAGCCATGATCATTATCTCCATTTACAGACAAGGAGGAAATGGGTTCAGAGAGGCTAAATAATGTGTCCGAGGTCCTGCAGATTTATTGACATCCTGCCACACAATTGGTATTCTCTGCCTGACCCTGGCCTTGAAGAATTGTGTCTTCTGAGACATATTTTCAGAAATTATGCTCTATGCAAGGTCTTAGAGGGGCATTTTGGATCCATATAATCCATGACATTGGAAGAATTAACATCCTTAAATCCTTTGGGAAATGAATAAATAAAGAATAGGTGGTGGAGGAAACCAGGTATTGGGGCATTTTCACAGTGTACCTTCTTCAACCCCAAAAGACAGACACTTGGAATGGGTTTCCAGTTGCCTGACTGGAGCCTGGGCAATACCCGCTTCCCCATGGGTGCTGCACTTCCTCTACCCAGGGGCCCAGCACACATGGCATCTCTCGTGTTTGCATTTTGCTGCTGCTGACTTAGGATCTTGGATCCAACCCTGGTTCCCTCTCTCCTGTCCCTCAGTCAGACCTTCCCATTTCTAAATTCAACAGCTTCCCTAAAACATTGAGGCACAGGGTGTCATAACCCAGACACCACCAGCAAGAGCCAACAATGAGGGAAAGGAGGAACCAAATGGAAGTGAGGCCAAGCAGAGCGAGGCCTGGGAATGGGAACCGCGAGGAGGATGTAGCAAAGGCCTGAGACCGAGGGTGTCAGGCACAAAAGTCACTGCACTAGGTGTGCAGTCAACAGCTCCTGTTGAAAGCCCAGTGTGTGTGCAAAGGAGGTGGAATTTGAAAGCTGACCATCAGAGCAGCGGGGCAGGAGGAGCTAGAACCAGCCCTTCCCAGTCAGAAATGGTCTGGAGGTGAGCAGGGGCAGGCTGCAACAGGACACTGGAGCACTGCTGTATAAGCCAAGGTTAAATTACCTGTGAATGAAAGGAGCCATCAAAACGGAGGTGGGGGAACTTTCAGGCTGAACAGTAATACCGTACAAATGATGTCAGCAGACTCCTTTCATATTCCACAGCCTGGTGGGCCTGTGAGGTTGCTCAGGTCAGGATTGACCAATTTGACCCTGCAGTTAATAGCAGCCAGGATTCAGCAGGGAAGAACCATAGGCTACAAGGAAGGCCTCAGATAGCGACAGGGGCTGAAGTCATGTAAGATGCCCAGAGAGATCCCAGTGGACCTACTATCAGATACTCCGGAAGGGAGTCAGAGGAATCTTCTGGAACTCTCAATTCAGAGTATTAGGATGTGTCGAGATGTTTTGGTCTGGTATCACAGATCTCAGACTTCTGGCTGATTGTGGCTGAGTACTTTAAATTATGCTACATGACTATATTATTTTTCCTCTTGAAATTTCAGGTTTTAAATAGCTTGCATCATTCTTTTTAAAAAAACACTTTAGTGCTGGGTTTGTAGCTCAGTGGTAGAGCGTTTGCCTAGCATGCATGAGGCATGGGTTTGATCCTCAGCATCACACACACACACACACACAATAAATAAACAAAATAAAAGCATTTTAATATACAGATAAAAGTACATGTACATATGGAAGTATAATATAAGTAAGAAAAGTATAATGTGCATACATAAATGTGACCAGCACTCAGATTCAGAAACAGAACACACCAGTATCCAAGAAGTTCTTACAATACTTAAATAAATACTCTTTAATAAATACTCTTTAAAAAATATTATCTCTTAGCAACTCTGCCAACTCCAAGAAATACAATTCTGATTGAAGTTGCCAACAAGTAAGGAAATTCCAGGCAGTATGTGGACTTTCACTCTCTGGAACACTTTCCAAACAGATCTATTCTGCACAGGGAATTACAGCTCGTTTCCAGCCTGCCTAGGAAAACCCATGGAGGTTCACTTTCTATAGACAAATCGGATGCATAGCTGTTGGCAATGGCTGTTCTCCTGTACTGTTGTTCAGGAGTCATCCCTGTGTCTGAACAAATGGCCTGAGTCCTTGGGACTGATGGATGTCCTCAGAACTTAGAATTCTGAGGCAGCAATCAACATGGAAAGGGCAATTTCCACAAGCAGCCAGGATCTCTTTACCCGCAGATCCTCAGAGTGCTTGGCATCCTTTCCTTCATGGGGCATGCATACCTGGAAATTACTAGGCGTCTGGTTCAGGTTGAGCCCAGAGTCTCTGCCGGAGACAAGGCTGGGGCAAGGAAGGAGTGCAAATACTCCCTTAGAACTTTTTGCAAGATTTTAGGTAATTTTCTGAGGATTATTTTTAGGATAATTTTCTAAGTTATTCAATATTCCCACTGCCTACCATTCTACAGAAAAGTTAAGAACCTTTCTATTAAGCTGTGTGTTATTCGAGGGCAGAGACATTGACCTTCTGTAACCTGAGATGTTTTTCCAACATGACCAGCCATCAGCTTGTAAATAGGAAAACCTGGGAATTTGGAGTCAGACACACTGCCCTCCCCATAGGTGACTCTGCCCACAATATGAAGGGGTTTGGAAAGTCCAGCTACTTCCCCTTGTCTCTTGGATACCTCATGAGCAAGATGAGATGGAGAGGAATGTTGGGCTCAGAGCGATCTGGATGTTTCCAGACGGGTAGCCAATATGAAGTCAAGGCTGGCCACGGCATGGTAACCTCACCCAGAATAGCCACAGAAGGCAACAAGAGCAGGGTGTCCTTGCAGGTCTCAGTTAATTAATTAAGCTTTTCACCACCTCCAGTCAAACTCAGCCAGGAAATTTTCTCCCCACTAGGGACAGCCTATAGTCCTTCAAAGCACCCCACACACACACACGTACATACGCACACACACATCATGTGGCCCTGGCCACTCTTGGTTCGCTGTCTTTCCAGTTCATGGTTTACCACCTTAACACAGCACCAATGATCTGAGAGCATGAACCTTGGTCTGCTGCCACCACTGGAACTAGCGCAATGCCAGACACCCACGGGTATTCAGTAAATGATGGTTGAATGTAAAGTTCTTAATAATGAAGCCTATGGCCAAGTTGAACTTGAAATTATAAAAAAGAATTGTATATGTAAAAACTTACATAGTTCCCTCTGCTCTCCTGACCCCAGGAGATGACAAATAGCAGATACCCAATTATCAAGTGTGAGAAGTATTAATTGTGGGTTCCTTGATGGTGGACCTGCTCCTTAGTCATCTCTGAGTCTTTACATACACCAAAAGCTTATTAGATGTGTGTTTTATCATATCCTCATATCAATGTCATTGACTTGAAGGTGCTAAATGGACAATTTGCCCAATAAGTTGTCCTGTCCCTCTTAATGACCATCCACAGTCCCTGCCTGGGGACAGGTGATTCTTATGCCAAGGTTCTCTCCAACAGGAGGGGAAGAAAGCATACAGTTAATATGGTTTAGATTTTTACTTGAAAATCTAAACCCCAATTTGGTTTATATTTTCAAGTATATAACCACCAGGGTGGTAACTCTAAGAGGTATAGAAGGAAGAAAATATTCACTCATTTAAGAAATGGTATTACTAAGAATAGTAATATCAATAATATCTGCTATTGAGGAACACATTTAAAGTGCTGAATGTTAAGCACATGGGTAATTATTAATAATCGTATACTTTCTCAAGAAGGCAGTAAAATGAGTATTACTTTTATCTCCACTTTCCAAATACGGAAGTTTGGTTGAGAGAAGGCAAGTAATTTGGCCAAGGACACAGCCACAGAGCCAAACTCAAGCCTAGTTCTCTCTGATCCTGCCACCAGTGCTGAGAACTGAAAGCAAACAGACCACAGCCAGGTGTGTGGTCCATAACCCAATGGTGGCACATTGACATGATCTCTAGAATCCCTTCCAGAGCTGCACAGATCAATTTTATTTTAAGTCAAATCACACAATGGTTGGGCAGGCATCCCCCAAAGCTGGCAAAATTTTCCATTGCCCACAAGATGGCGTTGAGTGGTGAACCAAAAACCTCCAGGCCTAGATGTCCCAGGAACACAGCACCGTTCCATGGTGACATAAAGGCACTGACATTTTCCAGCAGGATCTGCTGACTGTGATGGCCAAGGAAGGAGAAGGGAACTAGGTAGACTTAACATTTGCCTATCTTGTGCCAATTTCTATATTAAGTGCTTCGTATCTGTTACTCCAAAGTCTTAGAAACTCCCTGGGAGTTCCCTGGCAGGTGCTACAGGCGCTTGACATTATGGACTAAACTAAACAAATTAATTGGCCTTGGTCATATCTTCCATCAATGAATTTGTATCTGACCAAGATTGATGTTTAGTAGGTGCCCAGTCTGCTAAAGAATCAATGGATGTTGTTCCGTGCAGTCATGAACACTGGATAAGACTTGGATAGATTTCACATTCAGATGATAGAGCTGTTGCCCTTGAGAGTTGAGGTTCTGGAGCAGGAAGAGCAAGGTCTTTCAGAAAGATACTTGGACCATGAGAAGCCCTGATGTGCAAGTGAAGATCTGTTGCATACAAGGGTCCCATGTTTGTCCTGTGTAGTTTATTTTATTGAAACAGTCAAGTATGCTAAGGAATGCAAACTACGGTACAAATAAAATCACTATTCTGAATATCAAATTCTATCCACGTGAAGAGAACCACTGCTGCTTACAGAAGGCAACATGCTCACACGTGAAGACTCTAGAGTCACATCTGAACTTCAACTCCCTCGTTTTTTACTAGTATGACCTTAGATAAATCATACAATTCCACGAGCCACAGTCTCTACATCTTTAAAATGGGGATAAAAATAGGACAAATTTTTCAGTATTCTGGAGAGGACAGAAATAAATTTACTTAGTAAAATTCTTAGCACATAACATCAAAATGGCACTACTATGATATTATTATGTATACAACTTCTCATTTATGCATCTTATAAGCTATGGCACACTGGACATGGCTTGTGCTAACTCACATGAGCCAATAAGTAGAGTGCCTCTTTTTTCAGCTTACATGGTGACATTTCATTGGTGGCTTGCAATCAATGTAATGGGAGATATTTACACCATGAAAAGTGAAGATAAAAGTAATTACTTATTTTACTGCCTTCTTGAGAGAGTATGAGATTATTTGTAATTACCCATGTGCTTAACACTCAGCACTTTAAATGTGTTCCTCAATGGCAGATATTATTGATATTATTACTCTTAGTAATATCACTTTTTAAATGAGTGAATATTTTCTTCCTTCTATACCTCTTACAGTTGCCACCCTGGTGGTTATATACTTGAAAATCTAAAACAAATTCTAGAAGTTATTAACTGATGTGCTTTCTTCCCCTTCTGCTGGAGAGAACCTTGGCATAAGAATCACCTGTCCCCAGGCTGGGACTGTGGATGGTCATTAAGAGGGACAGGACAACTTATTGGGCAAATTGTCCATTTAGCACCTTCAAGTCAATGACATTGATATGAGGATATGATGAAACACACATTTAATAAGCTTTTGGTGTATGCAAGGACTTATAGAGATGACTAAGGAAGGTAGGAAATGCTATAAATCAGAGTTGGTGTTGGTTTTTCTCCTGGAAAGTCGATTTACCAGTATTCCACTTAGGAATATTGAATGTGTCTTGGTTTGGTTCACCTAAAAGCAGTTCCTAAAATGAGAATCATATGCAAATGAGCGATTAAAATGTGTTCCCAAGTAAAACTTGTTAGGAAGTAAGGGAAGCAGAATAGGAAGAGGCAAAGCATATGGTGTGAGTGTCCTCCAGGGGCCCACTGGGATTGGAAGCTGAGTCCACAGGGTGGTGCTATTGGGAGATGGTGAGACCGTTCAGAGGTGGAGCCTAGTGGGAAGTCCTCAGGTCACTGGAGGCATGCTCTCGGAATTGGTAGTTCTCACAAAAGAGTTGTTACAAAAGGAGCAACCTGGCCCCTCTGGTTCTCTGTCTGCTTCCTGGCTTTAAATGTCATTGCTCACACCAATAACCATTCTGTCATGATGTGACACCATCCACCTTTGGCCCTCACCAGAGGCTGAACCAATGAGGTCAACCTGTCTTGGACTTTGAACTTCCAAACCTGTGAGTTAAATAAACCTCTTTTCTTCATAAAAATCTTGTGCCAAGTATTCTGTTCCAATAATGAAAAGCTGACTAATGCACAGATTCACTCTCAGCTGACCCCACAGACAGTCCAAATGGCACCATAGACACCTTGAGGCAAGAGATCTGACTCTTTTACCCCCATGAGTTTCCCATTGGCTACTCACCAACTTCTGGGAACAACATGGCTCTCAAGCACTTCTGGGGCAGACAGCCCCTTATCCCAGCTGTGAGTCATTGACATGCAGTCCTGCTGAGACATGGTTGCACCACCTCAGTAAAGAGGATCTGAGAAGGGTGCCAACAGCGTCTACTACAGCAAGAGACAGATTGTTATTCTAGACATTTAAGTAGAATAGATTTGGGAAGTCACCTCTCCTGTGTGTATAATCCAATACAGAATGATTGTTTATGCATTCAGCAAATATTTATTTAATATGAACTACATTCCTGGTAATGGAAAGGATGCTGGAGATCTAAGAGTGAAGGCAGTCAGATGTGGGATCCCTACACTGAAGGAGTTTACATTCCAGCTAGGGAGACAGACATTAACCAAATGCTCCCATAAATAAACACTGATTTTCAACTGTGATGGTTACTGTGAAAGGGAAAAGAAATATAATATAATGGATACAAAGAGAAGGGTTTGACGGACAGGCAGGCTTCCCTAAAACAGTGACAATGAGACAGAGATCTGAGGCCTGAGCTGCAGCCTGCCAGGTGTGTGTGGAGTCATCCAGGAGTAAGAGGGATTGTGAGCAGCTAGGAAGGCAAACCTCTTGGATCCAGCTCCAGAACAAGCTTGCGCATGGAGATTAGTCCTTGAGGGCCAAGGACTGGGATGGTTCTTGCAGGACATGGAGGAGTAGGGAAATGAGGAAGCAGGAGGTTATCTTTGCTCTTCTGAGAACAGTTACTTAGAAGGCAAGCCGGCTGTTCTCTGTTCTTCTGAGATTCTAGAATCCTCTATTTTGAAAACAAGGCTATTTTTATGCTCTTCATATTTTCTCAGCTTGGTTACTTTCTGTTTTCCTTTGATGTTTAGAAAAGGGCCTTTTGCAAATCCCTGCCTAATTTAGCTGTGCCAAAGAAAGGGGGTGTGTTCTTACCAAGTCCCCAAGCTAAAAGGAGGGGGACGATGGGTGTGTATACTGCTTATAAATGCATGTGATCCTGTGAGCACATGTGCATGCATGTATGTGTGCATGCTTGTATGTGAGTGCTGCATGGATGTGTGTCTGAAACATGTACATGTGTGTGGGATGCGTGTATATAGGTCTGCTTGGGTGATCAGGGCTGGGAGGTGGAGATCGGAGGTGAAGGAGAAGAATGCATAGGGCCAGTCATGGAGGGAGGAGGGGAAGTTCTCCTTGCTGCTGCTCAGCCCATTATTAAAGAGAAACAACATTCCCAGCAGGAGGCAGAAGGGTAATAAAACCAGTGGCTCCACAATTTATGATGCTAACTGAGATTCCATAGTTTGAAGCAAGACTATCCCCCGAGCATCAAGGTCAACAAGCCAGCAATGCCCTGGCTTCCAAAGAGCTCCCCCGTGCCCACCTATTAATCAGCCCATTGCTGAAAATGCACCAATGAGCTTTGCTCTGGAAACATCATTAATAAGCAGGGACAGGCCAAATTGCTAAGAATTTCAGGATAAGGGCAGGAAGGCAAGGAAAAAATATTTATATACACATATGTGTGTGTTTGTGTATGGGGTGTAGCTTATTATGTATACTGGGCCATCTATTACAGAGGTCATATATAAGTGTGTCTATTTATTTTCCATATATTTTATACTCTAAGAGAAATTTTCAGGCTTTAGATCCTTGCCAGATGGAATTAGAGCAATTGTTCTTCTGCAGAGACGTTGGGAAATTAATGAGGTTCGCGCGCAAAGCCATGAGAAAATAGAAAAAAAGAAAAATTTTTTAAAATGCTCTCTTTCCAAAAATACAGCAGCCACAATCCCAGAGAAAGATCAGTTTAGTGGCTAATCTTGAGCCCCATCAGTGGCCCCAGCATATTTCTGGGGTTATTGCAATTCTGAATGGAGCTTTAATCGGCTTAGCCCAGCCTGGACACCAAGGGCCTACAGGCAAATGGCATTTCTCTGTAGACCCTCTGAAAACCGTCTTCTCTGCTCTAAATAAATGGATCATTCTCTTCTCCAACTCCAAACTAGAGTTCAGAGCTGAACTTTCTTTTGTGTTTAGGAAAGAAAACAGTAATAGGAAGGAAATCTATGCCACCTGAACCCCAAAGGGAAGGGCTGAGCATTTTCTTGGTACAAAGGCTTCAATATTTGCTGAGATTTTGGACCGCAAATTGCAAATCTCAACCCCCCAAATGTGTTTCTGTTTCTGTGTTCTATTATCAAATCTCTTCCTGGATTCTCTGTTCCCATCAGAGACCACCCTGGAAAGGGACTCTGTGCCACTTTTGTCACTCTGCAAGCCCTAGAGGATAAGCCTTTGGCCAATATGGCGACCTCCCATTCTGATGGCTTCCCTCACAGAATGCAAAGGGTGGGGAAAGGAGAGCCCAGCACTGGGTCCCCGCCTGGCTCTTATGAGCCAGCTGGTCCCAAACAAAACCACTGCTGGCTTGCTTCCTCCCTCTGGTCCAGTGTTTGCCTCCAGTTTGGAACAGAAAGGGCTTTTTGTGTCAGCATTCACCCCCAAAGGGTGTTTTCCTATTGCTTAACAGACCTCAGGATCAGAAACATTGTCTGCTTTTCCAGTTCCTTGGGCCCCTGCAGCCCTGTCTTCTGTTTGGGGCTGCCTCAGAGGAACCTGGGGAATTTACAATATGTTCTATCTGATCTGAAACCACAGAAAATCATCGGGAGTGGACTTTCAAGGGGATCTTCTTGGTAAAAATGCAGGGAAGGGAATATATATTATTTTATATCCCTGTGCATTAAAATGATATTTAAGGAAATTTTGAAATTGTCATTTGTTGAGCGTATAATATACACTAGGCACCATAAGTTAAGTATTTATATCCATTATACACTGTCCTTTGATAAAATGGAGACTCAGAGGGTACTTTCCCAAGGTCTAAAACCTGAGAAAAGAGACCAGAACTCAAGTAGTACAGGGATCTTTGTCCTATGTCTCTGTGGTGAAAAGAGTAGATGGAGAGGGATGAGGAGGAGGAAAGGGCCTCTTGCTTCTGCCTAGTCTTTGCAAAGGGTCTTTACCTTCCTCCCTGAAAAAATCCAAAAGGTACTTGGTCAACTACCAGTAGTTGGTAGTACTGTGAATTCATTCTATTTCCCTAAACACTTTTGGACAGCAGGAACTCCCCGAGCTGGGAGGATGGCAATCAGAGGACCAAAGAGAAGGTCCATACAAGAATCAAGCTCAGTACTCAGCTTGAGTCAAGTGCTTTGGCTTGGGAGACCCTGAGAGGACTGAGTACTCTGCACACACAAGAAAGCTAAGTGCAGTATCCTGGGCCTGGATCCCCAAGAATGGATCCTGACTCACAGATTTTCCAGAGAGAGAGAGGCCAAGCTGTGGAGTCAAGGGAGACTGAGAGTAGAGTAGCTGCTATTACAGTCTCTCTTCTGATCTTGGTGAGGCTAGGGATGACCCTTGAGCTCCTGATTGCTATTGAGAGGTGAGTTGACTGAATGGAAGCTTCTGGTTTTTTATCAAAAACACAGACTTTCTGAACTTAACAAGATGAGCTAGAGAAGGTGGAACCCAGAGTCAACTCTCAAAGCAGCTTTGGGGAATCTGCACTTGAGTCCCACAAAACAATTCCGTGACCTCAAAGGAGTTGTTTTCATGCTAAGCCTTGATTCCTCCATTGTAGCTGGTGTCCACTAATCCTTACTGATCTAACTTGTTACAAATATGGGATTTTCCAAAGTAGCTTTAAGCAGAGGCTTTGGCTACCACAGTGTCTTCATTTTTTCGTATTGTTCCTTGGTATTCTGTTTTTATTTGTTCCTTGTCGCTTCTGTTTGAAAACAAACCCTGTTCACTCAACAGGGCCTTTCACTGACAAATCGATCTTTCCACATCTAATTGTATACCCACCCAAGTCCAAAAGACTGCGGGACACTTCTGCTTTCTCGTTCTCACTTGAAACTAAATGCCCCAAATCCCTCTTGGCATTAGGCCTTGGGCCTCTAGTCAAGTCCATGGAGTGGACCAGGCACCCAGTGCTGGTGGTTTGGTGCAGAGAATGCTTATGCTTCAACCCATATTCCAATCCACTTCCCCTCTCGACTTGCCATTTTTTGGTCAGTAGAATGATCCTATCATCTGCTGGGGTTACTAGGGACAGTGCTATTATAAGTCCTCCCCTGGCCAGGGTCTGGAGCTGGGGAGCTGCCCTGATGATCCCAGGGTCATCCATGGAGGTAGCTTAGCAGGTGTGATAATTTAGAGGTACAGCAACTTCAGGAAGGGAAAATTAACTCAGAGGTTGTATATCAAAAGGCAAGTGGTCATTCATCAATAAAAAGGCATTAGTTGCTTGGCCTTTCGAGATAAACGAGCTACCAGTACCTACAGGAGAGAAGACTAAGAAAAAATAACCTCTGAGTACAAACGGGGCAGTTCATCACTCTCCCTGGGCTTCGCCCTTCTACCTGTAGATTTTTCATTGGCCTCTCTACTCCTTTTATTGCCTAGGCTCAAACTTATTTTCCTGTGATGGAGAGTCAAGGCTTCGGGGTTTCAGGGCCATGTGTCTATTACTTTACCGTTTCCTGGGAGATAGCATAGCTCAAGGGACTCTTGAGTATTTAGAATTTGATTTTTTTTTTCTTTCAGAACAACAGGCTCCTGCCCTGCTGGGCTCCCTCCAGTTCTGTCTGGCCACGATCTGTCCTCTGCAATAACTTCCTCACTTCTTCGGTTCTCCTTCCTTCTGGAGCTGGAGCCTCATGATGTCTGTTCCAGCTGTTTATAATTACCTCCCTTGGCTGCTGGAGGGAGTGACTCAGCGTTCTGCCGTGTGTGTGTGTGTGTGTGTGTGTGTGTGTGTGTGTGTGTGTGTGTGTTTCCTTTTTCTTTTCTGTGTGTTTCCTTTTTCTTTTCTTTTCTTTTTTTTGTTTTGTTTTTAAAGAACTAGATATTAACCATAGATTTAACCATAGTATTAACTAGATAGTAACCACCAGATTTAACCACCGTAAAGAGCTTCAGGCTGATCCAAGTCTGGCTGACCCTCGTCTGTGCTCCAACACTCTCTCACCCTTGGTACCATTTTTACAGTCTGTCCCGAAATGGGATGATTCCTCCTGTGTCCTTGATACATCTAATAGCCCAGCCATTGAATGCTCATTTGTGTTTTCATATGTAGGAAGTGCCCACAGTTCTCAGATCACTATGGGAATAGGTTAGATTTTGAAGGTAAAAGTCGCTGGACTTGAATTCTACCTCTAACTATCTGTGCCTATCACTTAGCCTCTCTGAGCTTTAGTCTCCTCTGCAAATACAGGCCAGGGCGTGTATTTCACAGGGCTGTTAGGAAGACAAGATGAGATAGTGAAGGCAAGAGCCCCAACGCAATGCCTACCCATTGTTATTATTGTTACTCCAAATATTTCATTTATGTTTTGCCTCAGAAATCCAATCAGCAATTAAATTGTACAAATTCTTCCTTATATGTGATTTTCCCTTCATTTCTACTGATGTTTTCAAATCAAAGTCAGAATGTTTATTTTCTGAACTTTTTACAATACCCCCCTACCCCCACCTCCATCTGGCTTTTCAGCTTATGAGCTTGTCTTTTTGACTCTGGACTAAGTGTCAGCACTCAATACTTCCAGAACATTCTGAGCCGCAGGATGGAGTTTTACTCCTATGGATTTAGTCCCTTGTGCCAGCTTTGACCTACAGGGCCCACCTCGTGGCTAGGCACACCTGAGTCCCATTGGAAGAGTCTCCCCATTGCCACAAAGACTTCACCCTGGTCTTTAGACTTTTTGATATTGACCTTCCTCTCTTCTTTTTACCTCTCATTTTATGGTGTTTTGTTGCAGCCTGGAGCAGCTTCCATCTTAAAATGGTAAAAGGTCACCAGTACAATACAAAAAATGTATACAATACAAATAGAACATGATGCTGATACCTTTCTCCGACAGTGCTATAAGTGTTAATAGGGCCAAAGAGCCCAGCAACCAACAGGAAACACTCAAGGGACGCCCGTCTCTCCTTGCAGCTCCATGTTGCACTCTGTCCATCGTGGCCAGGCCAGAGTCTCCGTTGCTCCTCATGCTGTGTCATCTCTGATTTACCTCCATCCTTCTTGGCCATGATCTTTCTTTGCCACTATGTATATATCCACCCACTCCCCTCTGCAAGGACAGGGGGCACAAGTAAAACACAGAGCAAATGCCCATGCAATGCCAAACACCAAGTAAGATAGTATGAAAATGAATAATGAAGCAACAATGGAAAAAAACAAGGAGGCATCAATAGAAACACATTGGCAAGAGGAGACAAGCCCTCACCTTCGTTAGCTCAATGTACCTTTGTTGGCAATACACATAGGCAGAAAGTAGAAAATATTGGTTTGGTAAAATGTCCATGTAACATCTTCAAATATCATGCAAATATTAGCCCACATGGACAATCTCAATAAGCTACAAATTCAAACAACAATTAAATAACAAATTGTGTTTAGAGTTCAGAGCTCAACTCAATTTTTCTTTCAGTGTAACATCTCTTGGAAGTTTCCATGCAAAATGGGCATAATTACTTCTCTGAAGCCCAGTTGGTTTTGCCCTTCATTTAAAGGACTTCCATAGCTCCTAAATGCCCTCCTCTCTTGTGCTCACTTATTCATTAATCCATTTGCTGGTTTGGTCATTCTGTCATTCAATCATCCATTTAGTGCATTCACACATTTAAGTTAAATAACACTCAAACTCATTTTTGAGCCTTAATCCAGCATCCTGATTCCACCCCATGTATGGCTTATAATTTAGCAACTCTCTGTAAGTAATCCATACACAACCCAACATGCTGTACAGATTTTAGAATATTCAGAAAAGCAAATTAAGATCCATCTTTAATGAAGGAATAGTACTTTAATTCTTTCTGCCATCTGCTTTGTTGTGTGAAGAGCACCTTGACTCTTGACCCCTTCTCTATAACTGCAGGGACCCAAGTTGTCCATGTGGCCTCTCAGTGCTCAGTGAGTGAGCCCTGACCGGCTCACTTACCACTAACTATATCAGGAAGGACTCTATGCTCTGCAACTCTGAAAGTTCTGCCAGAGTCCTCTGTGTCTATTCTTCCCCACCCTTTCCAGGTACTAACTCTGAGATTCATCACTTGCAAATACAGCCTTGCCTACCCTGTGTGGGTTTTAAGCAAAGCAGGTTCAGCTTCACCAATGGGTGGGCTCTCAGATGAGTTTTACACTCTCGGGGCTAGCTCTTGCTGCTGCAATAAGCCCTTATCCATTTGTCAGATAATCAAGCATCACCTGTAAGTGCCAGAGTGCCAGCTGGTATTAAGAATCTTGAGTTCAAGGATGACCAAGGCATAACATGTGCTTTGCAAAGAATTATTAGATGAGTGGGAAAGATAAACACCTTCACAGATAATGATTTAATAGACATCATACAGCTTGATAAAGGCTAGGATAATGAGATATACACATTATTGGGCCTCTTCTACCAGTTAGGAGCCACATCTGCTCCTAATTCTCACTCCTTATTTCATTTAAGTGTTTATTGAGCACCTAATTTAGTCTAGGTTTTGAGGCTGCAGTAATGAAAACATAAACATGGTTTTCACTCTCATAGAGCTGAGAGCTAGTGTAGAGACACATAATCGATGGTTAAATACATAATTACAACTTGTGATAAATTAATTCATTAATTCAGCAGGTATTTCTTGAGTGCTAACAATGTTCTAAACACTGTACATATAGTAATAAAGCTACATATACCTCCTGACTTCCTAGATCTTCTAGAAAGCAGTCAGAAAACAAGATGACAAGGTAATCCATATTACAGATTAGTGATAAATGCTAAGAAGAAAAAAAAAAGTGAAATGTTGGGGGAGGGAAAGACTTAGAAATTTTGAATGGAGTGACTAAGGAATGCCTTCTTGAGCAGGAGATTTTGAAGAATCTTGAAGAAATGCGGAAGCAAAGACATGAAGGTATCTGGGAGAAAAATGTTCCTGGAAGAGGAAATGGGAAGTGAAAAGGTCTTGGGAGTAGATGTGAGTTTTAAAAAATACAGCTCTGGAATCTTGAGGAGCAAGGGTTGTCTACTAGAGTCCAGCAAGGAGATGGCATTTACCTGATTGACCTGAAGTATCAAGGTTTGGGAAGTATTTCTGCCTGGGTTATATGACTGTGTGTCCCATTTAGGATTTCTATTTTTCATCCTGGCCCCCTCCTGTGCCTCAAACTCATTCCTGAGAACCAGCCCACTCTAATGGTGGCCAAACCCTTCCAGCTCCTTCCTCCTAAGGGCCTCTACTCAGCATCCTGCTCCAAAGTAGGATGCCACCCCTACATAATCATGGTGTAGAGATTCCTGACTCCTCTGCCCATGTTCCTCCAGCCTCACAATGTCCCTCAGTAGAGATAGAACTAAAGTGGACCCTCTCCATTCGCATAAATGGGGCTTCTCCCTCCACCAATGGCCAGTGTTCCAGCTCGGTTTTAGTCCTCATACATCTTCCTCTTCTGTGCTCTTGAGGTCCCAGCATGCCTTGCAGCTAGTCCTAGCCAAGTTATCACACAGTCACACTTCCCTGAGAGAGAAAAAGGGCAGCAGTATAGCTTCTGGAGACTTGATTATTTATGGGGCTTTGGCCTACTTGGAAAGCCCACAGAGAAAAACGACAAAAGAACTTGAGTGATGACAAGTGTGTTCAATTCTCTTTTGCCATTTACTAGCTGCATGTCTCCAGGAAAGTTAACCTCACCGAGCCAATTGTGAACTGGGATTTCTTTTTCTGCTTCACAGGTTTTGAAGGATTCAATAAAATTAATTAATTGAGGTACCTGACATATAAGAATTGTCCCAATGAATGTTTGTAGAATCTGAGACTTCAATCTCCTCTTTGGTTTATGCTTAGTGTCAGCAACCTACTGTCTATGGATCAAACCCAAGCCCATGGCTTATTTTTATAAATAAAACTTTATTGGGACACAACCACACCAGTAATTTTCATATTGTCAATGAATACTTAGGTGTTACAGCAGCAGAGTTGAGTAATTGCCAAGCAGACAATATGACTGCAAAGACTAAAATATTTACACAGAAAATATGAATCCCCTCATTTATATTGTCTAGGAACAAGATCTGGGATGAGGACAGCTGGATTCAAATGCTGGTTTTATCACTTAACTTTGAAATTATAAGCAAGTATTTTAACTTTTGTGTACCTTAGTTTCTACATCTATAGAACAGGAATACTAATTCATTACAAAGGGTTGATGAAAGGATTAAGTGTGCCAATCTAGTAAGGTATGTAGCACACTGCTAGTCAAATGGTTAGTGTGAATCAGCACAAGGACTATTATTGTGAATATTATATAATATTATTGCATATGCTATCCAAGAAGTCTCTCCATTAAACTGGGACTACAGATGAGTTTTCAAACCAACCTGAAATCCGCAGATACTGACTAAAATGCTTTTTTGCCACCAAATGACTTTTGTACAGCTCAGGGATCCAGGATCTCATCCCAACCCACCTACTCCTCCCAAGGCTGCTTTCTTCCTTCTGCCTCTTCCATAGGACCTGGTTGTTAATCTGACTGGAAGATTTAGACTTTTAGATGAGGCTTCCTCACCATGCCCTTGGCAGGTGTGGGCATGAGTCACAGCTGAGCCCAGGGACTTTTGTTGGTGAGGAAGTGCCTCCCTTCAGTCTGGCTTGGTAAGAACAGCTGAAACAATCACCTGGCGTGCCCTGCACGCCCTCCTTGGGCTGTAAAGTCAATGATACCAAGAGAGGGAGGAGCATCCTCCAGTGGCCCTTGTGTGCTCTGAAGAACATGTCGAGCAGAACGTGCAGCTAGCTGAAGGTCAAAGGCTGAGGCGACAGCTCAGGTGTGGAGAAAAGCTAGGATAGACACGCAAGGACACAAGCCTAATGGCCTGAGTGACACTGCCTCCTGCAAACTGGAAACCCAGGTTTTGAGTGCCCCAAAGTCCCAAGAGCCTCTGTTAAACAATTGGGATTAGTTTAAATGTTTTCCCTCATCTGTGGAAACTATACAGAATAAAGTAATAAAAAATGGGATCTCACAAAAATACTAGGAAGGGCAGTAGAATAGAAGAAAGGGACCAAAGAAGAGGGAGCGGGAGGGAAAGGAGTGGAACTAGGGAATAAAGTTGATCAGATTTTGCTATGTGCACATATGAATATATCACAATGTGTTCCAATTTTATATAGAGCTATTATACCAATTAAAAATAAATAAATAAATAAATAGCCAGTAAAGTAGAGAAAGATGATCATGGAGAGGGAAGAGGAGAGAGAAAGAGCTAGGAATGGAAATGGAGAAAACTATGCTATAACCATTTATAAATTTGTCAAAATGAGCATCACTATAACTACAATACACTAAAAATGTAAAGGAAGGGAAAAGGAAAGTACTGGAGAATGAGATTGATCAAATTGTTATGTGTATATACAAATATGTCATAATGAATCTCACTATTATGTATAATTACAATGCACCAATAAAATAATAAATAAATAAGTAAAAATAATAAATAATTGGGACTGGGTAGATGTGAGTCTTTAGCTCCAAAATGATCAAGAGTCTGAGAGTTGTGTATATATGCAGAATTAATTTGTAAGAGAAAATAGAAGACCATCCAAGGAGCCTAAGAAGAATCGTGTGCCTGGTGTATTTTCACGCATGTGTACAAACATCTATACTCTAGCCATTGAGAAATGACATGGAGTGAGGCAGCATTAGAACATTTGTTTCAACTACAATGTAAGATTTTTAGCATTTCTAAAACAGTTTGCTCCATTTTGCCTACCAAAATAACACTATTTCCTAAATCATTATAATCTAATAATTTTTTTAAAAAAAAATTTAGGATGATACTATACAAAAAGTGTTACAATGTTACACCATCACACAGACTCACAAACCATTTTTGTTGGAGAGCTCACAGCTCATGCTATCTTCTTATTCTCACAGTGTCCACATGGACAAGGCATACTTCTGAGCAGATATCAGCAATTCCCGAAGAAAATGTCCCATACGAATCAAAGGGGGTTTGATTAAGAGCCAAGCCACCTGTGGGGAGTATTGCAGAAGCTGCCACCACCTCATCCTGAATGGATAAAGATATTCACTCTTTAAATTAAAGGCCCCAGCACACACCCCAGGTGTGGCAATACTCAGGAGCAATAGTCCTGTCCAGGAATGCAGGTGACTGTTGAGTTGATCAGCTGAAGCCAAGAAATTGTCTTTGCCCAATGATGACACCTCTTTGAAAAACATAGACCTCAGCCAAAACTACCAAGAACTCTCTTGCTCCCAGAGTAAGATAATTTTCCATCTTACATGGCCAGCCAGGCCCTGGAGAACTTTTCAAGCAGGTAACTAAGTCATTCACTAAGAATAAAAAAGTCTATTTCTCATATGGATGTACTCTTTCTATCACTTTATTATCAGTCCAGACACAGAGTCGAGTATAGGAAACTAAATCCCAGCGATGGAGCTCTCTTGTCCCAGAACAGTAGGCTCTCAATAAATGCATGCAGATTGACTGTTCCTCTTAGGGAAAAAAAAACATCCTAAGACATTTATGCATTAATTGATGGTACCCCTATGGATTATCATTTAAAATCTGTTTCTATAATATTCTCTTTGCAAATAGGAAAATAAGATATCAACATACAATGTTCTAGTTGATTTTTTTTCTTAAATTATCTAAAAGAATTACCTATTCCAACTTAGAGATTGATGAAACTCATGCTTTTATTTCAGCCTGGCTTTCTTTCTGCCTGACAGATGGCTAGCATGTTTGCATCACATGAGCCAAACATTTTGTAAACCTGGCTGTGCCCAGAGGTAGGGTTCAGTTTGCTCAGGAACATGAGCTAGGAGGTTCAGGATGAGCACTTTTGGGAAAGCCATCCCTTATTCCCTTCTCATAAGCAGGGAATTCATCATTAGAGGAGGAAGGCTTGGTGTGTCTTTGCCTATACACCATACACACATTTATTAGTTCTTTGCTGCCCACAATAAGAGCAGATAAAGGACAAGAGCAGACTCTAGAGAGTATCTAGCTAATGACAACAGTTTGAGGCTAGCGGTTGAGTCCTCTTATTTCATCAGACTCTGCAAACACAGAGGCTGCCAGAAAGAGAGGAGAGAACATATAGCCCAGAAGCCAGCCTCTTTCTTCTGCTTCATGAGGCCATTTAACTAGATGGCACTTCAGAGATTTTCTGCTTTGAGCCTAAAGTTGAAGATAAGGATGGACTTGGTTGCTGAACAATAATGGAAACTCCTTCTCAAGGCAGAAAAATGGTCTGGGTCAGCTGTCAGGGTTCAGCAGTAGGCACTTAGGGAGATCCAGCTGGAGGTAACTCTTGTGAGAGAAGATTAGTGAAGTCCATGATTCACAGTGCTAGGCTGCCTGAAAACGGGGTCCTTGCCTTTTTCCAACAGATTCTTCCAATGGCTACCTTCATCACTGATCATGCCTCACAGAGTCACATCTCCAAGAATGAAGTCATTCACGGCCCTGGACCTTGTCTGTCCCAAACGTCAACATTTCCCAAATACCTACAGAGAGCCCAGAGTGGTCCTGGGTTATTTCCCAGGGAACTATCTTTTATTTCAAGTTCTTTATTGATCTTCCTGAAGCCTCTCACACATGTACTGGGGGAATCCTTGTTAGGTCCAGAGCTGGGTGTTGGCAACATGGAGAGGAACAGAAACCAAAATGAAGAGCTCAGAATACAGAAAACAAACATCCATCAAACAATCACATCAACCAATGGGCTATTCCAAATTGAGCTAAGTGCTTGAAGGGAGAAGACCAAGGTTCCAGGAAAGTCTTAGAAACAGAGCACAGTGATTATTAGAGATGTCAGTCAACTGCTCAGGGTTCAAGCTCAGTTCTGCCAGCTGGGCCATGAGACCTTGACCCAGTGATTTGATCTTTCTATGCCTCAAGGGTCATATTAGCCTCTGCATCATACAGTCGTTATAGGATTAAGTGAGATGGTATTTGTGAAATGCCTGGAATAGTGAAGAATAAGTGTTCTGCTAGGGAGCATGCAGTTCAGGAGCTCTGATAGAGGCCGACCATTATTACCATTTGGCTAATGAGGAAACCAGAGTCCAGGAAGATGATCAGTCTACCCCCATGGCATGTGCTCTGTGTCTCAGGCAGCCACACACAGTGCCCCTTAAATCTGGCCATTCTCTTTCTTCACCAGGCTGCCTCCCAACTTGGCAAAGAAACATGTCAGGGAGCCCCAGCCTTGGGCAGGGCGGGGCTGTCACCGCCACAGAAGCAGCCTTGCTATCATAACACATCTCTGTTTAAGAAACATAAACCACCCTTTGGCAGCTTCTCAAGTATATGTCAGAGCCATTAAAGAGTTCCCTCCCCTCACCCAACTTTGTAGCCTTGACTGTAAGAGCTAGCCTTACAGGGAAACACACAAGAGCTTACCCAACAGGTTTCCCCAATAGCCACACCAGAGCGGGCAGGCCCCAAGGAGCCCAGGCCTGGGAGGGCCTGCTCCCCTGGCTGCCAATGCCCCCTCTGACCTGGCGCAGGCAGCCTCTCTGTCCTCCTGTCTGAACCTGCTGCCTGGGAGGGGCTGATGTCACTAATCCTGCCCTTGTAGCTGCAGGCCATCTCAGGCTTCTGGCAGTGATTACCCACACCAGCTCTACATAGGCCCTGCCTCCTTCCCACTGGCATTTCTCCAGTGGTGGCCGAGATCCCAGCTTGGTGAAAGGATGGCCTGGCCCAATGGTGAAGGTCCCGGCTGAGGAACTTGGCCCAAGCCTGACAAGTAGCATCTGTACTTGTCTATCCTGGCACTCAGAGTCAGGTCAAAGAGCTGAGCTCCAAAGCTGGGCCTTCAGAGGACAGAAGAGACTTTAGAAACTGAATGACAGGGACAGAACAACCTATAAGTCTCCAAGGAGTTATTCTAAGAAGAAATCACACCCAGTTCCCAAACCGTGAGTGTAAATGGCTACCTAGAAAACCATTAGCTGTACCCAGCTTTCCATTTTTAATTAGCAGCCTCCTGGCACCCCCAGACTATATTGGGGGCATATCATGTTCACATTCTCCTGTGATAGGAGCTGGGGCCATACCCAGAGCTGCCTAAGGGCTCCTGAGGACAACAAAGGTGGAAAGAAAGCAGGTGCCTGGCCCCAAGTTGGCACAAGCCAGGCACTCCAGAGGGCAATCAGATTTAGCACAAGAAAAAATTAAAATAATTAAAGTAATAGCCAGTGTTTGATAAGCTATCACTGTCGCAGGTACTGTGCAAAACATTGGACACACACAGAATCATTCAGACCTCACAACCACCCAGGAAGGTGAATATTGATATTTTCTACTTTACAGATGAGAAAACCTGAGTCTAATGGAGAATAAGGGACTTAACCAAGGCCATGCAGGTATCAAATGGCAAATCTGGGATCCAAAACCTAAAATGCAGACTTTCCCATGCATAGTGAGGGCCAGGGATCTCGCTGCTTCTCCTTGTGGTCTATAGTGTCATGGTCTTACAAACATCAGGAACTAACTTCATTGTTTCTGATGGCTTCCCCTGGACTGCCAATGCTTTGATCCAATACTAGGTAGGTCAATTTGACATATCTGCCTTGGGTGGTGTGAAACTAACCAGACGCTAATCATTGACAAGGTAAAAGTCAGTGTGGGAGTTGTGGGTCAGACATACAGAAGTTACCTGGCTGTGCAATGAAGAGTCTGGGTGGTCTTGATCATGTTCATATCCTTCTTTGAGCGACAAGCTTCTTATCTAGAAACCAAAGGCAATCATTATTACATTAATGGGTAGGGGAGGGATGGGGACAAGATGGAGTGTCTACTTGAAATGCAATGGTGCACCAAGTTGCAAACTCTATGGAAGTAGGAAGCAATTGCATCTTGTCCTGCTGTATTCAAAGCAGCCAGTCCTTCACCTGATAGATATTTTGCTCAATAAATTCCTCTTGAAGAATCCACTTTAAAAATTACTTGAAAGTGTACGTGAATATACATGTGTCGGGTTGCATGCACAGCCAACAGGAGGCAATGTGGAAGCTCATGGATAGGGCACAACTAAACCAATGTGAATACTTGTATGAAACAGAATATTGGACAGTCATTAAAAAGAATGAGGCAGCTTTACCTGTAATCGTGCAGAAGAAAAACTAGGATATGTAAATAGGATAGGGGAATTGCATTCACATTTATGACAAAGTATCTAAAAAGAGTTAAGAAGGGAATCCATACCAGTCTGTAAAAAGTGGTTACTTCCACTAAAGACCCAAAGTCCAAGAAGGAAAGTGAGTGGAGAAGGTATGGGTGCTGATGTGGGGACATTTTTCCTTTTGCCCTAAGCCACCTTTGCATTGCTTAATTTGTTTTGGCAATGAGTCTGAGATTCTTTTGTTATAGAAAAATGAGAATTATTCTTACATCTCAAATAAGGGAATAAAAGAATAAATAAACGTCTCAATGACAAGCATAAGTAAGACCCATAAAGGCCTATCCTTTTCTCTCCATTCTCCTGAAGAATACTTACCACATCTCTGCCTCTCTGTGTTCAGAATGAGACCTTAGAAGAGACACAAAGTCTTGTAAGAGTTGATTTTGTCCATCAGTGTGTGTGGCCCTGGAAAATCACACCCAGACTTGCAAACTTTTCTGGCTACGTCTTAAAGGGACAAATGGGGTTGAAAGCAAGCCACTGGTTTGCTCCAAAGTAGAAACAAAAACTTGGCTTCTTTGACTGAATGTGAAATAAAAGGGTGGGTGGGCTCCTGGGGAATCTGGCTTAGGGATAATTCTCATCTGAGATTCTGCCATCACCTCAGTGCCAAGGGATACTCATTATCATGGACCTAGTGTCTTACCAGAGTCATTATTCCAATTAACAAAAACCTTATGACCAAAGAAAGAAGCATACCAGGGTAAGTGGCAAGGCCAGGAAATCCTACGCAAAGTCAGTTAGCAGTCACTCAGCATAGCCAGGTAGGTTCCCTTGCAAACTAAATGGACTCTGTGGACAGCATTTGTCCATCTAATTAATCAGAGAATTGGACAATTTCCATTTTGAATCCTTGCTCTTTAGACCCAGCCATCCCTGAATAGACCTTGAACTTGTTGGAAGAAGACATAAAAGAGTCAGAAAAGAAAGAAACAAACATTTAGGAAGGGCCTACTTTGTTTCTGGAACTCCTCCAGGTGTTTAACATAGAAGGTCTTTTTTTTTTTTTTACTCCAAAGCCCATCTTTGCCCAACACAACACATCCAACACACCCAAAGACAGGGTACACATGAGCACACACACACATATACACATCCCCTCTTTTCCTCACTGTAACTTCTTATCCGACTAGACCAGATTGAGAGGGAGAAACTTTCCTCCCAATGTTTCATATGCTCTAGAAACATTAAAGACAGGGGACAGGCCAGGAATGTCCCCTTGTGACAACGCGTCATGCTATATTATATTCTTAGAAAATGCTTCTGATGTTGTACTTGGAGGCCCATAAGTGTTCATATTATTAACCTCCTTATGCCAGTAGGCACAATCCATTGCTTATAGGGGGCTTTAAGCAAGATGTTGGCAGGGGATGAGTCCCCGGTCTCTGCTGCCCCCCAGAAGTTGAAAGCCTGGTAGAAAACTGGGCCAAAGTAATCATGGTATCTAGTCTCCTTTGCTTCTTGGGTATTGTTGGGACTTAAAAGGGACTTAAAAGTTCCTGAGAAAGCATCAACTCAGGGCCCTCAACCCAAAGAGGAGGAAAGAACAGACAGACAAATGAAGTCCTTTCTTAATATTATCCAGCTAATCAGTGAAGCAACTTGTCCCCCAAGGCTCCCTGACTCCAGGAAGTCAAATCTCTTGACAAACAGATAAGTCTATTGCCTGTGTTTTTAAACAGCTTTATTAAGGTATAACTTACACAATGTTATTTTAAGGGTAGAGTTCAACAACTTGATAAATATATAAAGTTGTATACCTATGGCCACCCTTTAATTGTAGGACATTTCCATCATGTCCTAAAACAAACATTGACCCCTTTTGCAGCCTATTCTTTTTCCCACCCTGAGCCCCAAAAAACTACTAATGTACTTTCTATCTGCATATATTCGCCTTTTCTGGACATTTCATTCATGAAGACTCATCCAATACATGGTTTTATGTGTCTTTTTTTTTTCATTCGGAGTAATATTTTGTGATTCATCCATGTTGTCATGTGTACACACAATCCATTTTTTTGGGAGGGGGCAAATAGTTTTCCACTACATGGATATTCTATGTATCTATTCATCAGTTAGTGGACTTTTGGGTTGTTTTCACTTTTTGGCATGTTGGATTTTGACACACATTCTCAACTCCAAAGGCCTAGTAATGTATGCCATGTATATCAAGGACTTGGTGGCTATAGTTATTCTCAATGGAGAGAGTACCTCTAAAAGTTGCTTATCTCTGTCACTATGGCATGCATGCAAAGGTGAATGACACTGTTTCCAATGAGATATCTTCTTGTTCTAAATGAAGAGTCACATCTCCCAACAAAGGGGTTGTAAGAAGGCAAGTCATTGTGACAGGGAACAATCATGCTCATTTTTGGTGAAGAACATACTTTGTACAGTGCAATTATTAAATCCCCAAAAGTGGTTGGGACTTCTTCAACATATTTTTCTGGAAAGGCAATGGAGCCACACTGTCATGCCTACTTTAGGCCAACTCCTTGCCAGGCTCATGAGTGGCACTGTTTATGTGACTAAGGACTGGCAAACTCAACCACAGTTACAGCCCCAACTGACAAGCGAGTTAACATTCTTGGCAATTGCGTCAATGGCCAAATTGGGTGTTTAAAATGTTTTATTTTCTTAAAAGTGGCAATATTTATTCTCCACTTTCTTTTTGGGAATGGAAGTATAGACTTAACTGTTTCAACTCACTGGGTTTGATAGTGTCCTTATATCGTTGGTTATGAGAAAGGAGATAAAAATTTGAGAATGCCCAATGACCAATGGAAAAACTGTAGTTTGTGTGAATACATCCCAAGCAAAGACTGTGGTGTCACCTAAAGATAATGTAAAAACACATTCTTAATTCCATTGGAAAAGCAGGTAGAAAAAGAATAAATAAAAATTCAAGTATTAGAACATTTGGCCTTTGATTTTGGGGGATTGGCTTACTTCACTTAGCATGATATTCTCCAATTCCATTCATTTAACCTGTAAATGCCATAATTTTATTCTCTTTTAATGCTGAGTAATATTTCATTGTGTATATATACCACGGTTTACTTATCCATTCATCTATTGAAGGGCATCTAGGCTGCTTCCACAGTTTAGCAATTGTGAATTGTGCTGCAAAATGCATTCGGCTGTCATATATACCCAATTAGAATAAATAAATAATTTTTTAAAGTAAAATATTAGAAAATAAAGAGGAGGAAGGAAGAAAATGATAAACAAAGGATAAAGCCAACCATCAATGTCAGTTTGGTAGTTTTTAAACCAAACCCAGTCCATAACCACGTTTCAATTATTCCAATATTCTTTTCAAAAGAAAATGAATTAGTTCCAACATTTAAAAATGAGGAGACTTTGTACACACATTTCCAAGTTTCCTATTGGTTTGATTTTGAAACTAAAGGAAATGTTATAGAAGCATTTGCTATAACAGAATACTGGTGACTCCTTTTGGACCAGGCATGGATGCTCCCACTTGCCACAGTCCCCACCATACTTACACTTAGTATCTTCCAGTTTATATTTGTGCCTGAAATAATTCATTTTGACTCCATCGTCCCAGCCATCCTGTGGGGCCCCTGTGTTAGCTCTCTGTACATCAGAGGGTTAAATGAAACTTGTAGGAAGGAGTTAAGTAATTTGTCAAAGGTCACCATCGGTAGGGGTCAACACAATTTGTCATCTTAAAACATCTGCTGGGTTTTATTTTTTCAGTCTATCATAATGCCTTGATAAGCATAGAAAAGAATTGATTAAACATAAAGCAAAGAATGGGGAAAGGAAATGACGGGAAAATTGAGGTACAGGGACAGATGGAAGGATTTAAAAGAAAAGTTTGTTAGTTGATTGGAAATGAAGCTATAAAAAGGATTCTTCAATGAGAGGACCAACACAAGCCTGGTTGGACATATATTTTTTTGTCCATGTCCTGAAAACAAGTCCAGGCCTCACAAACAAAAAGCATTATTTTTCTTGACTCATGAAGACATCCCTGAAAAGCATTTTGGAGTTGGCTTAGAAATAAAATAACTCATTCAAATTTACAAAGGTTTCCCAAATATTTCTTAGAGGAAGAGATGCTGCCTACCTCTTGCTCTCAAGTCTCACTGAATTTTCAAGGTCCCCAGGTAGCTCCAGAACTGTAGCTTAGGCCAAAATTCCTGTTTGGTGGTATGACCCATCTCTAAAGTAGTCCCTGGAACAGACCTGAGCACTATTTTCTATCAGAGTTTATTGGGGCAAAATACGACCCTATTACCCATTTCTTTGGCCCTTGCCAAAGAACCTGAGATCTCCCCTGAGAGTCCCCACGTGTACAGAAATAGAGAGAGCAAAGAAAACAAGCATTTCTTCAAGCAACTTCACGATCTATTTCTGGGGTTGAGCAGAAGCCATTAAAACATTCCCATGACTCTGTGCCAAGCCCCCAAATTACTAATGACGGACATGCTGGCTCAAAGGGAGGCACTGCTGGCAAATATCCCTCTGGTATCTTGTTAACATAATAACTCTGAGCCTTTCATTGAAAGATCTCAAAGCACAATGCAAGCCTTAATTGACTCTCCCCCCAACTCTGTCCCTGAAAAAGGTCATTATCATTATATTCCTCAGACAGTTTACACAGGGGTTAAATGGATGACGGAGGTTGAATGATTTACCCTTGTTCCATATTCCACATTGAAAGGAAAAGTCTAAATAATGTCATAACTTGGGGTAAACTCAGCTGTCTGACTTGCTGGAACCAGTGCGACTAGAGAAGGAGACAGAGTCTGGTGAGGCCTACGACTTTAGAGATGCCTCTGATGAGTGGCCACAGGATAGCCACCATGTAGAGAGGCACTGATCTGAGCTTGCTGTTGCCTAAGGACGTGATCCATAACTGCCTAGTCAAGTAGAGTCACAACCAGAGTCCCAGAAGAGAGAGACCCTCAAATTCACATGATCAGAGTCTACAGTGAGAACCTATGCTCAGCAACTCGGAGAGATATCACGGCCCTATTTCACTGGCAGGACAGCATAGCAAGTGCTGTGTGTCTGTGTACCACACACACACACTCACACACACACACACACACAACTGAATGACAAAATAGATGGGATGGGATAAAGGAAGTACACAGTCCTAAGATCATTACGTCGTACATGAAGTGATATAGAATAGTTTCAAGGTAGGATGATATAAGTGGAAGGTGTCTGAGGCATTCCCGAGAGCAAGATTAAAAATAAAAGACCAGAGATTTCAAATAATCTGATAATGGAAATAAAGGTAAAATAATAATTAGCACAAAAGGAAGCAGAAAAAGAAGAAAAATGTAAAACAAATAGCAAGATCAGAGGTTTAAGTCTACCCTATCAATGATCCCATTAAATTTTACTGATCCCAACTTTCCAGCTAAAAGATCATCAGAGTAGATCTAACGACACTACCCAAATTAGGTATACAAAGCCCTCTTTAAATATAAAGTCATAGAGAGGTTAAAAGTAAGAAGATGAAAAGTTATATGCCATGCAAGCACCAGGACTAGGCTGGAAGGTCTATATTAATATTATACAAGGTAGACTCCAAGATGAGCAATATTAACAGAGATGAAGTGAGAGAAACAGCTGTGCATACAATCAGAGGATGTAGCATTTCCAATATGTGCATGCATCTAATCACAACCTCCAATAATAGCACCAAAGAGAGAATAAAGTCAATTCACGGTTATAGGTAGAGATTTCAACATCATTCACTCAGAAATTATTAGAACAAGCAGAAGAAGTGTGGACAATTTGAATAACATCACAAGCCAACTGGAACTAAGTGACATCTACAGCAAGTGGCACTTGACAAGAGAAGACACATTCTTTTCGGGTGCACATGGGAGGTTATATAATGTTGGATTATACTATAGACCATAAAACAAGTTTTAATAAATTCAAAGTCAAAAGTTATGCATGATATTTTCCGTAAAAAAATAAAATGTTAGATTTGAGAATAGAAATATATATCAAAAAAATCTCCAAATTTGGAAATTGAACAGTATGCATCTATATAATCTATTAGTAAAAGAATAAGTCACAAAGAATAGAAAACGTTTTAAACTGAATGACAACAACATCAGAAAATATTTTAAATTTTTGGAAAGCAGCCAAATCAGGGATTATTAGGAAATGTTTTAGTTCGAAATGGTTATATTTTTAAAAAATGGCAAAAAAGTGAATGACCTGAGCTTCTCTCTTAAGAATTTATACAAAACATGATAAGCAAACTCAAGGTGAGTAGAAGTGAGAATGGAATAAGTATGAAAAGAAATTAATAAAATAGAAAAGATAAATAATACACAAAAATCAGTGAAACCAAAGCAGTGTCTTTAAAAATATCAATACAATTGAAAAATTCTAGATAAAGTTTTTTAAAAAGAAGGCATATTTGCAATACTTAGACATGAGCAGAGACATCATTATAATACCACATATACTTAAAAAAATAATAATGAATATAATAAACAATTTTGTGCTAACAAGTATAACAATTTAGCTTAAACAAATTCTTTGGAAGACATCAATGATTACAATTGACTCAAGAAGAAATAGAAAAATCAAATAGCCCCATATTGAATTTTAAAATAAGTTCTTAATTAAAACATTGCCACAAGCAAAACTCCAGGCCAAGAAGACTTCATAATGAATTCCATAAAACAGTTGTGAAATAAATAATCTCACACAAACCTTTTTAAAAAGAAAGGATGGGGGCTGGGGTTGTGGCTCAGTGGCAGAGTGCTTATCTAGCACATATGAGGCACTGGATTCAATTCACCATATTAAAAATAAATAAATAAATAAATTACAAAAATAAAGGTATTGTGTTCATCTACAACTAAAAAAAATTTTTTTAAAAAAAGCATGGAGGAAGATCTCTCAAATTATTTTATGAAGCAACTTTTATCCTCATCCCAAAAACAAATACATTATAAGAAAAGCAAACTGAGAGAAATAACCTTTATGAAAAAGAATTTCTTAATACTTAGAAAATCATAATCCATCTACTTGTAAAAAATGTTGTACATGCCAGGAGAGTGGCACACGCCTGTAATCCCAGAAGCTCAGGAGGCTGTAGAAGGAGGATCATGAGTTCAAAGCCAGCCTCAACAATTTAGTGATGCCCTAAGCAATTCAGCGAAACCCTGTCTCTAAATAAAATATTAAAAAAGGACTGGAGATGTGGCTCAGTGGTTAAGTGTCCCTGGTTTCAAACCCTCGTACCAAAAAAAAAAAAGTTTTTACATTATGACAAAATGAGGCTTAACTCAGGGATTCATGACCATGTTAACATTTGAAAATTATTCACTGTACTTCACTATATGGTCATATTGAAGAGCAAAGAACACAATCACGTTGAGCTTCCACATGTAACCCTACCTGTGGCAAAATTTAACACAGTTTTATGACAAAATCCTTATAAAACTAGGAATACAAGGTAATTGGCTCAATATTATAAAGATTATCCATGAAAATTCTATACCTAATCTCACACTCAGTGATGAAAGAAAAAGTTTTTATCTCCTAAGTTCTAGAAAATTGTTTCGAAAAGAAACAATGGAGAAAGAAAATAAAAAATATTGTAAATTTTAAAATAGTAAAATTATTATGAAATCTCATATTACAAAAATATATTAAAATATATTATAAAAATTTAACAAAATATATGCAAAAGTCTCTAAACCTAAAAGTATAATACAATGCTGAGAGAAATTAAAGATCTAAATAAAGAGATACACCATAAATTTATAGACATACAGGGATATAAATAAATACCATGTCCATGATTAGATATGGTATTGCTAACGATCGTTCTCCCCACATGACCTATGTATTTAAAACCATTCCAATCAAACTCCTAACAGGCGATTTGTATAGAAATTGACAAAACATTAATTTAAAATAAATGAATTTTATTTTTGCAAGGTTTATTTTTTTTTAAGTACACAACAAGAACAGTAGTGACTACAAAAGTAAACCTACCATGAAGTTAGAATACTTTTTTATAGGAAAAGAAAAAGAAAGCCTAGAAGAACATTATGAATTTAAGTGTTTACCTAAAATGAAGTAAACTTTAAAATGAAAGTGATGTGTTACCTTGAGTTAGTTAGAAAGCATTTCTTGCCATCAAGTAGAAATGGGTGCTAAAGAGTTAAGGTAATTTCACCAATACAGAAATTAAAGATAAACTCGGGCACACCTGAGAATTTTGTCCATGAGAATTACTATCTAGTCCTTCGTTGATTAGGAAAATATCTATCCCACACACTTGAGAAGATTGCTATGTCCTTGGAAGACCTGATTCCAGTAATCTTTAAGCTTACTTGTGTGGCTGTGACGAACAGGAACATGGAGGGAGAACTACATTCTGATGTGAAATCACAGAACTTGATAGAACCTAAAACATCATTTGAGCCTCTGAACTCTAAAAATGTCTAACAGAGGATATTTCAGCTTTCTGTAGACTAGAGAGAAGCTCTTTGTTTTGAATGGAAACCATTTCAGTTTAGGCATGCTTTCTTGTGATTACTCTATAAACTCACAGTGCTGAAACGTGAACAAACTTT
The DNA here is from genome assembly GCA_028644305.1 of Xerus rutilus. Classification (NCBI taxonomy): domain Eukaryota; kingdom Metazoa; phylum Chordata; class Mammalia; order Rodentia; family Sciuridae; genus Xerus; species Xerus rutilus. The sequence goes on from CM053401.1 coordinate 163,270,688, forward strand.
GGCCTGGCCTAGACCACACATAGGGACTATCACTTTCCTCAAGCCTGATACTATTTGTAGTTGATTTTGCCTGCGTTTTATGGAAACCTCACTCTCCTATACCCCAGAAGTTTATTTCCCATGCATACTTGCAAGGACAGCTCTGTGCAAATACTCAGATGTCATATATGTATAAAAACATCATATGTATGTCTGTTTATGGGTATGGTGTGCGTACACCATCCGGCCACACCACCATAGTCTTATTGTGTGCCAGGAGAGTTTGTATGTTGGGGAACATGGTGATTCATCCACGATGATTTATCAAGTGGTGAATGAGGAAAATAAACACGGATCATTCTGAGAAGTGCTAAAATTTTAGAAATGTAGAGCTAAGAACCTGGAGTTGGAGATAAGGTAGGCTTCTTGCAAGAATTGGCCTTTGACCTGTCCATTGGAAAGGGTGATAGACTCTCTGTCATGAATTAATCACAAGTGGAGATAGGGAAAGTGTCTTTGTTTCCAGCAGATACAGGGGCTAAAAAAGTTGAGAAGATGTTCAGGCCTGTTGGACCTCCCAATGGTGGAAAATGTGCTTGGAAGCTAAGTCAGGAGAGGTTGTTGAAGGCCTATGTTAGGAATTTGGACATGGAATGTGGCTTCTGGGTGTTCATCTGCAGGTGATAGAAGCCTTTCATGGTCCTGAGCAGGATGGGGCTGCAGCTGACAGAGGAAGGGCAGAGCGAAGAGGGCAGGTCAGGAGGAGAGAAGCAGATTAGCCAGCTTAATTACTAAAGAGATGATGAAGGTCAGGAAAAAAAGCCTTTGGAATCCTCTTTAAAAGAAAGTTTCTCAGAAAGATTACAGAGGTAGGTATCAGAAGGGTTAGAAAGTTAAATTCTGAATCAATAAATGGGATCGTATCAAATGTAAAAGCTTCTTCACAGCAAAAGAAATAAGAATGTAAAGAGAGGCCTAATGAGTGGGAGAAAATCTTTACCACTTGCACCTCAGAGATGGATTCAAACTAAAAACCTTCTTCTCCGCAAAAGAAACAATCAATAAAATGAACAGAGAACCGACATTCTGGGAACAAATCTTTGCCCCACGCACATCTGATAGAGCCCTAATCTCCAGGATATATAAAGAACTCAAAAAACTTAACACCAAAAAAACAAACAACCCAATCAGTAAATGGGCCAAAGAGCTGAACAGAAACTTCACAGAAGAAGATACAAAATCGATCAACAGACATATGAAAAAATGTCCAACATCTCTAGCAATCACAAAAATGCAAATCAAAACTACCCTAAGATTTCATCTCACGCCAGTCAGAATGGCAATTATCAAGAATACAAACAACAATAAGTGTTGGCGAGGATGTGGAGGAAAAGGCATGCTCATACATTGCTGGTGGAACTGCAATTTGGTACAACCAATCTGGAAAGCAGTATGGAGATTCCTTAGAAAACTTGGAAAGGAACCACCATTTGACCCAGCTATCCCACTCCTTAGTCTATACCTAGAAGACTTAAAAACAGCATACTACAGTGACGCAGCCACTTCAATGTTTATAGCAGCTCAGTTCACAATAGCTAAGCTGTGGAACCAACCTAGATGCTCTTCGACAGATGAATGGATAAAGAAATTGTGGTATATATACACAATGGAGTATTACTCAGCAGTAAGAGAGAATAAAAGTATGGCATTTTCAGGTAGATGGATGGAGTTGGAGAATATCATGGTAAGTGAAGTAAGCCAATCTCAGAAAACCAAATGCCGGATGTACTCGTTGATGAGTGGATGCTGATCCATAACAGTGGGGAGGACACGGGAACTCTGTTCACAGAGGTGGAAGTGGGGAGGGGGCATGGGGACAGTAAAGGTGGTAGAATACAATGGACATCATAGCCCTAGCTCTATGTATGACTGCATGTATGTTGTGATTCTACATCATGTACAACCAGAGAAATGAAATGTTATCCTCCATCTGTGTACAATGAATCAAATTGCACTCTGCTATCATGTAAACCTAAATAGAACAAATAGATAGATAGATAGATAGATAGATAGATAGATAGATAGATAAATCAATCTACTCATAATCTGACCTTAAAAAGAAAAAAAAGAGAGAGAGCTTTAATCTCCAGGACATATAAAGAACTCAAGAAACTGAACACACAGAAAAACAAATAACCCAGCAATAAATGGGCAAAGGAACTGAACAGACACTTTACAGAAGACATACAATTGGTCAATAAATATATGAAAAAATGTTCAACATCACTAGCAATTAAAGAAATGCAAATTAAAACTACACTGAGATTCCATCTCAATCCAGTCAGAATGGCAATTATCAAGAATGGCAATTATCAAGCAGTATGTAGATTCCTCAGAAAACTTGGAATGGAACCATCATTTGGCCCACTTATCCCACTCCTTGGTGTATACCTGAAAGATTTAAAATCAGCATACTGCAGTGACACAGCCACATCAATGTTTATAGCAGATCAATTCACAATAGCTAAGCTATGGAACCATCTTGGTGTCCTTTAACAGATGAATGGATAAAATAAATGTGGTGTATATACACAATGGAATATTACTCAGCCATAAAAACAAATGACTTTATGACATTTGCCAGAAAATGACTGAATCTGGAGACTATCATGCTAGGTGAAATAGGCCAACCCCAAATACCAAAGGTTTACTATTCTCTGATTTGTGGATACTATCACACAAAGGGGACTGTAAGGAGAAGAATAGAAGTTCATTTGATTAGACAAAGGGGAATGGAGGGAAGGGCACGGGGCTAGGAATAGGAAAGACAGTAGAATAAATCAGACATAACTTTCCTCTGTACATATATGAATATACCACAGTGAATCTCCACATCATGTACAACCACAAGACTGGGATCCTAATTAGAATAAGTTATACTCCCTGAATGTATAATATGTAAAAATACACTCCACTGTCTTATATAGCTAAAAAGAATAAATTAAAAAAAGAAATGTGACTGGCTCAGTGGTTAAGTGCCTCTCGGTTAAATCCCTGGTACCCCCCCACCAAAAAAAAAGAGAGAGAGAGAGAGAGAGAGAGAGCACTAAAGCTAAGCAGTGCCTGGTACATCTGCTTCCCAAGAGTAAAGAACTGTGATTCACTTCTGTTACATGTTTGTACTGAATGTGATCAAAACACTGTTTGAAGACTTCTTTTAGCTTTTTAACTTCCCTGTCCTTTTCCCTTGTCCTCCAGGTCAAAGCCTGGAGGAACCTAAGGAACATTTCCAGAAGAGGCTAAAAAGAAGTTGCCTGGAGTCACTTCCAGCTTGGGAGCATGGAATCCTAACCGGAAAGGTGCAGAAATGACTGGAAAGCAGGCAAGTACACCTAGTCCCCTGATCCTGCCAGAGAAAGAGAGCTGGCAATGAAACCCACACAGGTGCAATCAGGCAAAGGGCCTGTATTTCCTAAATGTTTTTATCTGCATGGGCTTCCATTTGTCCCTCTCCTACCTCAATTTTTCTGCCTGGACTCTTTTTCAGTGGTGGCCACAGTTGAAGGGACAGATATTATGTGTTGATCTTGGCAAATATTTTAATATTGTTTCTTATCATAGGGATTAATTAGCCAAAGCTCTAAGTCTAGCTTGTAATGAGTTTTCCAATGTGGGGCACATAAAATTAAGATGGTATAAATAAGCCCCTCCTGCTGCCTGGGCTAGTACAACTTGTTATATGAATTAAAAGGAGATACTCCATTTCAGCTCTAATGGTGTCCATTCCAGCTTCTCCAACCCTGCAGCCTGTATTTGGTGCTCTGTATATCCCAAGAAAGTAGGTGAGCCTAGAATTACTTTAGCTGCCATAACCTTGGGATCCCAGAGTGGGAAGGCCTATGGCCACACCAGCTACTCCATGTGCTTGGGGTGACTGGGCTTTGCATCAAGCCTGCTTTGCCCTCAGGTACCATTTTTAGAACTAAAGCCCCATCCTGACCTCCCATCCACTTGGCCAGTGCTCTGACACCTGTCTAGCCTTAGGAGCCTCTCCCACACATTGGTACCATTCCCCAAACCACGCAGCCTGCCCAGAGCCTGACCCGGCTTGACTGCCCCTCCTGAGAGATTCCTACTGTCCTCTTCGGCCCTCAGATCAGACCCCTTGGGATTTTCTTTCTGGACTGGCAGGAGTCAATGCCAACATGCCCCTTCCTCACTAACTAATACAAGCCCTGTCTTGTCCTGGCTGCCTCTCTTTCCGATAGACTGTGTTTCTGAATTTCCAGCTGGCCCCCACTTACAGCATGAGATGGGGATCTTGGAAATCCAAACTCTCCGATTATAAACAAGGAACTGTGACTCAGGGAGGGGAAGTACACCCCCCCAACCCCCATGTCACACCCTAAGTGTGTGACAGATGCAAGATAAAATGCCGCCCCTGAGAAACATGTGTCTTGGAATTCTGTTACAATTCCAAAGGGCTGAAGCTCATTTCTTCATCTGTCCTTGCACAATCTATCAGGGAATTTCTTTGAGACCACACACTTAGCAGGTGATTCCTTCTCACAAAAGTCATCAAGCCTTTTCATTTTAAACACCCCTTCTCTCCTTCTAGCTTTCAGGAGTTGTTAGGACATTATGGTCTGACAGTCAACTGTGGTGGCTGAAACAGAAAACAAAAAATCATTGGACTCCTTGAAGCAGGGGAAAAAAAAATCAAATGCTTCCTTTCATTTTGTTTGAACTGGAGCAGGTTTAGGACCAAGGTACCCACAACATAGTTTTAATATTCCTCATCTTCTTGGCTTTTTGGCAGAGCCTATTCATTGATTCTTTGGAACACTTGATTCAATCTTAGGAATTCTCATGGCCACTTCCAGAAAGAGAGTGGAAATAAACAAAGCCAGCACACGTAGGCCTGGGACCTGGGGCTCCTTCCTTATCTCCATCTGTGCTGCTGGACTGTGCCCCTGGGCATTTTCATATGTGACCAGATTCTAAATTAAGGAATAAGTCCAGGATTGAGATAATCTTGAACTCCATCTCTTCCATCTATTGGCCTGTGGTTTTCAATACAACATATAAACCCAATGGACTACAATGCTATGCTCCTAAAATTAAAAAAAAAAAAAAGATGAACACTTCTGTCTTGCTTTACACACAAATTTCAACCATCTCCTCAGTGTTGAAGCACTTTGCACAATTGTGAAAAATGTAATCAAAAGGCTCAACTTCCTTCTCAATGCACCTCAAAGGCCTCTAAGCAGGGCAGGAAACGTAGGATGTCAAGTGAGGATGGGTCGTTGCCTGGGTTCACCCCCCTGCTCTATGAAGTGGGAGTCAGGGTAGTGCCACCTCCTGAGGAGGTATTAAGATTCAGAAAGTAACGATGGTAACGATGGGCTCCATAATAAAAGAAGTTCTGTAAGTAACAAAACAAAAATCATAATGATGGGTATGTGGAGACTATTTTAAAATACAGCCATGCCTTCAAACATGAGCTCTAGAACATTCCTTGCTTCCCCAGCTGCTCTTGGGAGACATTACAACCTCTTACTGCTCTGCTGTAATGACAAGGTGAGAGCCTTCCCTGCATTCAGTGGTGTTTTAGAGACCAGTTTCTAAGATTCCGGGAGTTGCTTTTTTGACAGCAGGCAGGTCTCCTGAAGGGGATGAAAACAGGATGACAGGCAGACACACGCTCACCTGGAAGACAGGGAGGCTTCCCAGCTCCACTGTGGCACATGGCCAGAGGCTGGAGGACCTCTTCCCAGTTCCCACCACACCTTCCCCGTTAAGGGGGCCATGAGTCCCTGACACTCTGCAGCACCCTCCAAATCTCACAGCTCCTCAAAGTCCGAGACTGAATTGGAAAGACCAAGAGGATCCTTGCCTAACCTTCTAAGATCACATTTTTCTGGCTGAGCCTGGCCTTCTCTCCAGACAATGAACACTGAGTGTGTCTCTCTGCTCCACTGGGTGGGAAGGCTGGGCCCACCCACAGGGACACAGATTTACCAAACAGGCCAAATCAGACAAATTACCAACTGCATCGCAGAACACAGAACACATATGGGGGAGGGAGGGAACAGCAGTTCCCCAGAGAAGTTCCGTGCTAATGCGAGAGCTGAGATTGCCAGCCCTCAGGTATTTCTAAAAATTTTCTCCACAAGAGACCAAAGTGACAGAAAATACCTCCAATGAGAGAAGCCCTAAGGTAAAGGGTAAAGCCAAAAAGGTAAAGGGGAAGGAGGGATTATCAAAAAACAGAAAAGGAAATCTACCCTCCAGTTTGGGTTTCAACTATACTCATGTTCCCTGTGGGACAGGATTGTTCCAGAATGTGAGGGACTTGTCTGTGGAGCTTCCTTGGCCCCTCTGCTAGCCAGTCCTGAGTCTCAGGATATGCATATATGTATGTCTACCGCTGTCCATCTTTACAGCAAAGAGAGATGAAGGAAGGCAAGCACTCCAGCCAAAGGACTGTGCTGGCATCCCCGCATAACAGTCATGATAATGACCCCATCACTCATCAAAGATGCTTTGCAGGCTGGGCCTCACCGGGCCTCAGCAGCTCTCTGATCCTGCAGTCGGCTCAGCCTGTAATTGCAAACACCCTGCCCCCAGGAAGTGTCAGGCTAAGTGAAGACACTCAGGCTTTGCTGGTGTCTGTAAAATGCAAGTTCAAGGGGACTTTTTAACATCAGAAGCAAAAAATATGAGAGTTAAGAGACAGGTCCCCTGTGCCCCATAAAGGATCACAGTAGAGATAAGAAGTGGGAGGCAATTGCTCTGAAGGTGGGGAAAATAATTTGAAGGCAGCAGAACAGACGCAAGGTAATTACCGCTCAGACACCACGCAGGCAAAGAGGCCCTTGCTTTTAGGAAAACAAGAAAGGAGCGAATAGAGGTGAATCAGGAAGAGAGGACCGGATCTTCGGAGTAGGTGTGGTGTTTTCTGATGGTAGGGTCGGCAGAGATAGGAAATGAGCCCCCAAGAGCCAAGGTAGTGGTGGATTGTTCTCGACTTTTCTATTGGGTTTGGAGGGACAATGTGCATTTAAGTGTGTGTGTGTGCACGCGTGTGTGTGCATGCATGTGCATGTGTGATGTGGAGAGTACAAGAAAGAGACATCAAAAATGCTACCTTCTGTCTGATTCCAATTTTATGACACCCTGGAAAAAGCAAAACAGTGGAGAGTGAGGCTGCCAGGGATCAGGAGAAGGGAGGTAAAGGAGGAATTCATGGTGCACAGCAGGCTTTTAGGGCAGGGAATCTCTTCTGGATATGCATTATTATATATCAGCCAAAACCCATAGAATGTACAACATACCTATGAACCTCAACATATCCTGTGGCCTTCACCTATACCATGGACTATGCATTAATACCGCATCATCAGATATACACACCGGCAACAAGTGTACCCCATTAAGGCGAGATGTCAATAACAGGGGAATTGTGTGTTGCACAGTGAAGGATGGATATGGGAACTGTACTTGCCACTCTATTTGTGTCTAATCTTAAAACTGCTCTAAAAACTAGAGTCTGCTATTTAAAAAGAGAAAGATGTACATGGGAATGTGGGTTAAATATTTCAATAGTCCCTCCTTTTCCAGAGGAGTGGGGGAGTTGAGTTGTGTAATCACAGGAAAATTGAGTCTTAGGGCCTAGAACACACTTCCAATCTAGATGTGTCTGGAGTTCAACCAAAATCATGGAGTAGAGCAAAAGTCCTCCTACCCTAGCAAAGAGAAAGAGAACGAGCTTTGTTGGGTGGCGGTACAGCCAGGTGTCTTCTCATGGTGGTGGTGCAGATGGAGGGGCAACCAGACTCTCTTGATGAAGGGCTGCTCTTAAGTTGTTGCTTGGTGTTTGTTTTTATTTAATTTATTACCTACTGATCCTTTTATAAAGTAAAATAAGAATGAATTACTAGAAAAGAATGACACTATGCTTAGATATCAAATTCTTGTGGAATTTCATAAATGCTTGTTCCCGTAACTGCCTTGGAGGAGAGTGGATGTACCAAGCCCCTAGCACTGCACAAACCCAACAGTTGGAAAACAAAGAAATACAGCAGGGAATGTGCTAAGTATTTACAAAGCATGTTTCTCGAAAAACAAGGGCACCATCTCTTGTCTGAACAATTGTGTTTTTCTCTGGCTTTTCTATTTTCCAGTGTGTTCCCTGCACAGCCAGAGGAGAGAAATCATTCTAAAATGCAGATGGAACTGGGCCACTTTCTTGCCTGATGCCGGCTCATTTTTCTGGTATCTCAGAAGATCTGGGCATTATTTAGCATCTCATTCATAGCACTCTAATCTCTACTTACTTCAAGGCTAGGGACTTGAAGAAGGTCCTAGCTGAATTGATCATAATAAGCAGGGGAGCTAGAGTTTCATCCAAGAAGTCACCCCCAGGAATTGGCACTCTAGGTCACCAACGCATCCTAGGTGTGGGTAGCTGAGCCCAATTTAAAAGAACTGAGTCAAGGGCACTCAACTAATTCCAATGATGGGGGACAAGGGTGGTGAGAGGAACTGGGAACATTCAAATGTTTCCTATGAGAAAAATGGAGTCCAGGTGGCAGGGTCAGCACTGAGGAGAGCACAGAGGCTTGGGGTAGTCTAGAATATGCAGGGAATCTCAAGACATCTAAGCATTTCACCGTGAAAAAAGTGCACCAAATCCTCTTCTATTATAGAGAATGTCAATAATTATTGCAGAAAACCTGTGTCTGGCATGAAGATGAGCTCTTTGTGTCTCAAATTGGAATATTTTGAATATGCTTTAATTCTAAGAAATTGCCAGAGACTGGGGCAGATCTACTGAGGAAGGAGAAGCCAAATGATCTGAGTTTTAATCTTCACATTAGTCTGATGTTGTGGACTTTTTCCTCATTTTGCAGATGAAGAGACTGAGGTTCAGAGGAGATGGTTATCCCAGAGAGTCACAGGAAGAATGAGCAGCGTAGCTGAGTTCCCAGTCAAGTCTACTAGTCACCAAAGCTGCACGTTTTGAACAAACTCACCACTCTCTGCACACATAAATATGTCAGAAGGAGGCAGCTAAGAGGAGAGAGAAGGGTGGAAGGGAAGGACTAGCAGATCTTAATCCTATGCTTGTATATATTAAAAGCTAATTAATAAGAATCAGCCTTTAAAGTGTTTATTGTCTTGACACTTTTAGTTTCTTTGTATATATCATTCTCTTAATTTCAGAAATAACTCTTCAAGGTACATGGGGCAGATAACATTTCTGCCCTCAGCTATTCACTCTTCCTATAAGATTATTCTACCCGCCTGCTCACTTTAGTGTGATGCAGGGTGCTTCCCTGTAGGTGGAATATACTTTCCTGTCATGTGACTTGCCTGGCCAATGGCATGAGAAGAGATATGCTGCTTGCTTTGTCTTTGTAAAACTCTAAGAGGCTTGTAAGTCTCTGCTGCTTTCTTTCTTGCTCTTTCTTTCTGCCCCAAGAGTGGCATGGCACATGACATGCTCACAACCTGGCTTCTGGCATGAGAAAGCACATGAAGCAGAACTATTGCAGTCACCTGCAGCTGAGCAACAAAGGAAAGTCAGTGGTTGGTAAATCACTGAGATCTTGGGGGTGTTTGTTACTACCGGTAAGCTGACTGATATAATTGGTATCTTACAAATAAATAACTGAAGCTGGGAGACTTATCTTCCCCCAACTCGTACGTGAAGCCTCAACTTAGACCTATTTTGATTTGTCTTAATGTTCTGTGTCCTTTTAACCAGAGTTTCAAAACCATCTTGCAAAACTCAGGTTGTTTAAAGTAGATCATGTGAGGCCACTTTCAGGCAAGACACCAAGACATTGCCTCTGGATCCCCTACCAGTTCCATGATTCCTGGGACTCCTCCATCCTCCAAGCCCTGATGGATCTAGCAGATGTCAGCTTGAACTATAATCATGCATGACATGAGAAGGAAATCTTTGGCCTACCACCTACTCTAAGCCACCATCCTTGTGAACATTCTGCAGCAACCTCTCTGCTATCACCCCCAACCCCTGCAAACTCTACTCCACACTGCCATTTGGATGAGCTTCTGAAAATGACCACAACCTCCTGGTAGCTTCTCACAGCTGTCAGAATCAAACCCTAAATGACCTGGCTCTTGCCAGCCTCTCATAATTCCCATCATAGTATTCCCCTTGCTTATTGGATGCTAGATAAAATGACATCCTTTTAGGTATTCAATGGGCTGCTTTTTTCTCAGCTTATAGCCTTCCTAGGCAGGATTCCATCTCATGAAAACTCCTCCACCCCATCTCTACAGCTTCATTTCCCAATGGCAGAAATGATACTATTTTTGGTGTGTCTCAAATCTCATTTTATAGTCCCTCTTCTGGTCACCCAGGAAATGTACAATATAGCCGATCCCACTAGGTGTGGTCATGTGACTTGTTCAAGGCCAGTGAAACGTAAGTGGAAATAATGTGTCTGGAGGCTGTGCCTGCTCCAGCCTCCCTCTTTCGTACCTCAGATCCTGACCACACCATCTACTTCTCTATCATGGCTCTGTCTTCACTGTATTTGACTTTTCCCACCATCTTAACAGATCTTTTTCTCTCTTCCATGCTAGAGTCCAACGTCTAAGAAAGCAGGTTCTTTATTGATCTTATTCACAGTTATATCACAATGCCTATCAGAGTGGCTGCATGTAACAGATGCTCAATTAATACTTTTGAAAAGCATAAATATATCAGGGAATAAATGACTAGAGCTCTTGTGAAAACAAAACAAATTAATTGCTATAAAGCATCTGGTCCAGCATCTGATAGAGTCTAAGAACTCAGCACATAGACCTAATCATGAACTTGAAGTAGTGAGACCGAAGGCCTTTTCTTTCACTGTCATGTTATGAAGAGGAAAGAATCACACATGAGGTGAGGGCTCAGAACACAAGTACACAAGAGTGTGTCTCAACCTTGAGGATCAAAGTCATATATGGAGGCAGAAGAGAGGTTGCCTTGAAGGGCAGCCAGGCCCCAGGGAGAAGGTACTAAGCATGAGAGAGGACTGAGCACCAGGAGTCAGAACATTCTCTCCTAACAGCAGCAGGACAACAGAATCATCAGTAAGGGTCTGGTATGCCACTACCCACCTTCTGCATGGCACCATGGAACCCTTCGTAAGAATTGCTCTGTATGCTCAGCACGTGCTCTCTGAGGTTAGACAGTGTGCCGGATTTGGGCTGGGTTCTGTAGTGGAAAGATGCATAAATCACAACTCCCAACCTCCACAGACCAGAGGGAGAAACAGACAGGCAGACAAATAAATGTGACCAGCAGCATGACAGAGAAATGAGCAACAGGGCACTGGAGTGGAGAAAACTATAGGTGTACCTCGGCCTTAGAAGTGTGAAGTCCGCAGGACATGGCCTCTCAGACGGACCTCCAAAGGCAAGGTTATGATTCCTGAAAAGACGTAGTGGGAAAAGCATTTTAGCAGAGGGAACAGCATATACAAGGTCTGGGGTCATGAAGATGACTTCATAAATCTTAAATTGGGAGGTTCTAACAATTGAAGTACTAGGTGACCCATCTTATGCATATCAGAGTGTTATGTTTTTACTTTCTGCATTTGAAAAATGTGTGAAACAGAACAACAAAAATTATACACAGAATTAAAACAAAGGAATATATTAATGAAAGGTAGAATGACAGTTTGGGGAATATTTTGTTTTGTTCTAGTGCATTTGTTGTTGTTGTTCAAACTGAACTAGATCATGGCTGACCTCTGATCCCTTTCAGGTTCTTTTTTAAAATGTAGTATTCAAGCAATGTTATGCCAACGATTCAAAAAGCTCAAAATTAGAACAAAAATAAAATGACTCAGAATGCCACTAGCCGAATAATCACCTGTTCAGATCCCTGTGTCCTTCCAAGGCTTTGGTGTGATGGGCCCCTCCCTTTCTCAGGAGCCTGAACAAATGGAAACAGGACTTGACAGCATTTCACCATGACAGAGGCCTGCAGGGGCCCCTGAGGAGAGGCATGGAATACCTGTCCCTGGAGAACACAGACTAGTGACAGGTTATGTGGAAACCTGCCTAAACGAGGACTACCCGCTGCTCACAATGGTTCTAGAATAAGGGAAGTCAGTGCAGGTTTCTAGTTCACAGATATTGAAATCTTGACTCCAAAGGCACATATGGCCCTCCTAGTCCACTGGGCGTGGGACTGGGAGTGTATCCATGGAGGAGTTTCCTCATCTACTAAATGGATATTAAATAATCCTTTCCTTATGCTGTTGCTCGAAGGGTTAAATGACACAAGGCCACTGGGGCTCCACCCAGCCTCCTGGAACTTTCAAGAAGCTCAAGTTCAATTGAACTTTCAAGCTCAATTTCTAGTTCAAACAATTCATGCCCATCTGCCTAAAAGCCAGTTTGTCTGTTTTTAAATTTTAGCCAAAACTGCAGAAAGCTCCACTGCCTGTATGTGGGTATGTATGTATGCATGCAGATGCACACAAGGTGGAAGTGCTAAGGCGTCACACACCCAGCAGCTGGCTTCAACAGTGACCTTGATTCCTACCTGCAGATACCCCACCCCCTCACTCTTGGGGGGGATCTTGCTGAAGAATGCATACTTCACAAGAGTTCCAGAGCTCCCCGCACTGCTAAGTTCCAATCATCCAGTATGGTAGCTGGCTGGATCACACACTAAGGCAATGGTCTCCTTGTATAATCTCCCTACTTCGTGGTCTGTGTTAGACTTCCCATATGAACTACTGCAGCAAATGCTTTGGTGTTGGAATCTGCTTCTGGAGAACAATCCCCAAGACGAAATTCTCAGCACAGTGCCAGTTTCTCTGTAAGCCTTCAGTATTGGGCTTAGCTGGTGTTTTTCCAAGAGGAGCCTGCACACCGTCTCAGTGGGCAAGACCTCATTCCAGGACACCAGAGCACCAACAAGAGAGCGCACTGCTCATCAGAGGGAATAATCAGCCCGGACCTGCCAGCACATCCCGGTTCCCTGCTGTGAGCATCACCAGCCATGGTGCCTCTCTACTGTGAGCTCACAGCCTTAGAAAGAGAGCAGCAAGTTTCTTCTTTCTGGCACCTGTCTCCAACCTCTGGGGAAGCTGACATCAGGGTCAGAAAATAAGCCTGCCTCTTGAGATGAGCTGAGAAGCCTCCCTGCCTCACCACGGCTGGCCAGAACAAGTCTGGCCAGTTGTCGTTCTGTTGGCAAAGCAGCACAGTTTGCCTTAAACTTGGACAAAGAACTTCAACTGGACACAAGCAACTCCCTTGAACCTGTCTAGGCATGTCTCTTTGCCCCTTGCCCACGGTATATTCTCAGAAGTCACTCCCTATAACTCATCTTCTTTTAAAAAATTGTAGCCATTACTATCACCAAAGGGCTTTCTGCAGACAGGCTACAGAGTCTGCAAACTCTGAGTCCAGCCCCCTTCCTGGCTGTGCATCCTTTATTCTTTCAACAAGCCTTAAGGCTGAGCTCCTACAGACACAGGCTCTATAGACTGTTTTTGGCCCACTCCAGCCTCAGGCCTCCTAGATTCCCTCAGCCTTAGTAAAAACAGAGCCACAAAACTCTTGGAGCCAAATGATTGTTTTCTGGCTACCCTAAATATTTTCAGCTATGAGGGCACAAACTTTTTTCTGCAGAGTCCAGACAAGGAATTATGGGAAGAGAGAACTCCTCCACTCCTCTGTGGTCTGACAGCATCTCACCCCTGACCTTCTCAAGTTCCTGATCTGCAAAATCCATGTGCTTACTGAAATGGAGGTTGCTTTGTGTCCTTAAATTGTGTGACAGTTTGTTATGCAGCCAGAGCTAACTAGAGCATTCTCTAGGCCTTGTTTTCCTTATCTGTAAAACGGTGCAATTATTGGTATAGGCATTATTATCCTCACGCTGTTTTATTTAACTGAAGAACGCATGGGCTAAATATCTTTGATGAAAATCCCCTGGCTGATTGCTGTGCAACCTGTCTCCTCTAACTAGATGAAAAAGAGATATTCGTGAAAGAGATGAGACTACTTTAAGTCAACAATAATCTGTCTACAAGGTTGCAGATTTCCACTGGTTCTTTAGAAGATGCTGATGCGGGTTTGGTAGGAGTGTTCACTGTTGGGGGCGGGGGTCTGAGTATGTCTGTGACTTTGTCTTTGGTGTACCTTCTCGCCCATGCATGCATGAGCTTACAGATGGATGGAAGTGGGCATTTCAAGGGGCCGAGGGAGCCTGTGCGTGGACACACTCTCAGCCGGCGTGTGCAGTCCGCAGTTGGGGAGGACCCAAAGTGGTAACTGACACTCCCATTAATCGGCTTCGGAGTCGTTCCCTTCCAAGTCTAAATGCTTTCATTTTCTCGTCCACAGATCGATACGGCTGGCAGGTGAGTGTCTGTCTGCCACGTCAGAACAGGAGACCCTAACTGGTCGGAGGACCTCCGTCCCTCCTGGGGGTCCTCAGGCCCAGCCGCGCTGAGCAGGTAGCTGAGAAGTGAGCCAGACCACACTTGAGCATCGAGCCGTCAGTGTACCAAATCAGATCTGATGGGGCCTGCAGAAGATAAATGAGCTGGAGTCCCCCCAGCCCCAGATTTGGTCATCTCTTTATGAGCTCTGAAGGGCCTATTAGCAGCTCTGATGAGTGCTGGGGGAGATGAAGTCTGCCTCGAACAACGTTAGCCGGCAGAATCAAATCACTCCCAATCCCCCTAGGGGGAAGGAGACGGCGGGCTCTCAGACTCTGCATCCTCTCCTCTCCATTGTCCATAAGGTTTATATGAACACTCAGTTGAAAAAAAAAAAAAAAACTGATAAGCACTTTTTTGCTACTAGAATCGACTAAGAATTTCCTCATATATCTAATAGCTTCTCCCCGGGCAATTGATGTACCTGCCTGGGCAGGTGTGCCCTCATTTCCCCCTCTCAGTCACAGCTAGTGACAGAGGGGGCTGTCACTAGCCAGAGAGGACAGCTAAAGCCAGCTTCCTGGTCGCCTTCTCTAAACCCTAGGTCCTACTCAGCTGTAAGCAGGGCAGCCCGTGGGGTGCGGAGTAGAGCCCACTTGTGAGGCTATGTGCTCCAGGGGAGTGACAGGGCCAGGGACTGAAGCTCAGCCCTTGGTAGCTGGGTGACCTTGTGCAATTAACCTATGCAGGCACAGTAACTCCTCTAGCCAATGGACTTTGACCTGATGGGAATGCAGAGAGGAGTAAATGGAGTCCAGTGTATTCAGCTGAGGAGGGGCTCAGGGAAGTCCCTGCTCTGCTTGTCTCAGCCAGCAATCCAGGAGGGAAGCCTTCCTGTACCTCAGGATGGGATATCTGGAAAGACACAGACCACAACCCTGAGGATTTTGCTATCTTAAAAAAAGATCAAAAGGAGACTCATTAAGTCTAGGACAAAATTCAGGGAGAAGGAAGCACATTCCCAAAGAAAAGAAAACTGCAGACTAATAAATACCTTGTCTCTGCCATACACCTCTCATGATAGGAACTGGATGGAAGACTACGCCCACCCGCCCATATGAATCCTGACTTTCTAGCTGTGGGACTTTGGCCTGGTCACTAACCTTCTCTGGGCCTCAGTTCTTCATCTACAAAATGGGAGCAACAGTACTATGTGTATGGAAAGGTTGTTTTGAGGAAAATATTGGAAAGTACCTGGGAGAGGAGCTGAAGCCTATCATGGACCTTGAGGGCCAGCTACCTGCTCCCCTCTCCTCTCCTGTTTGTGTCTGCTCACTGCAAAGGTGTTTGCCTGTTACCTTACCCCAAGCCCACACCCCTCGCTTCTGAGTAGCTCTTCCTTTGACTCTGGTTTCACTCTTCCCTTTATCTGGGCTAACCCAGGCTTTGGCAGCCTCAGGGCTCAGCAGTCTTTAAGCCCTCTGTTACTCATGCAAATGGCTGTCAAAGCCCTCTCCTGTTCTGGCTTCTGATTGTTCCCCAACTTGGTTGCAAGATCTCTGAGGTTGGGGGTGTCCTTTATGGACCAGATAATGACTTATCAAAAGGTTTTAAACATTTGCTTTTTAAATGAATTGTGAGACCACTGTGTACCTAGCACCATGCTAAGGAATAGGAGAAAAGAGAATGAGTCAGACAAGGAACCTGATCTCCCAAGTTTAAATTCAGGAGAGGGAGATTAAAAATAATAATTAAAATGTAAGTAAATAGTAATATAATTCACCTCTGTAATAAGTCCTACCAAGGACTGAGATGAGAGAAACTGAAGGGATTCACTTTAGGAAGCTCTATTCGGGGATCATCACGTAAGACACAAAGGAAGAACCATCTTTACCCAGAGCCAAAGGAAGAGAATCTCTTCACTCAAGGGGAATAGGATATGCAAAGATCCTGAGGCAAGTGAGGACATGGTGGTTTGGGGAGAGCAGTGGCTATTTCTCCTGGAGTGGAGTGTACTTTGTACGGTAGGAGGAGCCTGTAGGGTAAATGTAGGGTGCAAGCAACAGGTGACAAGGCTCAGGAGAATCAAGTCAGATGTTTTGATTGAGGGTCAGCAAACTATGTAGCCCCCACCAGGTCCGACATGCTGCCTGCTTTTAGAACTAGCCGGATGTTTCCTGAGAACACAGCCACATGCATTGATGTGTGTGGCCCGTGACTGCTTGCAACCCTTGATGGCAGAATTGAATAGCTGCAGATAGCTCATAGGCCACAAACTCCAGAATAGACACTATCTGGCCCTTTACCAAAAAAGTTTACTGACCTCTGGTTTTAAGTCTGTGACAGAAAGCCAGCTGGAAGGGTTTTAACTAAGGAAAGATGCGATCTGATCTGACACCTTGCCCAGTATGCACCAGATTCTCAAGGTGCTTGTCGAATGAATGAATAGATACTAGGTGAATGACACTTCATTATAACATTATTCCTTCTGTTAGCACGAATGATCAGGGGTTTATAGGACTGAGTGGGAGCCTCCTATCCATCCAGGCAGACTGTGTTCCTCACAGCACTAACAGTTGATGGATACTTAGAAAATTGAATGTTTTATGCAGCTTCGGATTGGAAATAGCAGTGTGGTTTTCACCACAGGGAACCCTCTTAATGTAAATCCAACCCAATTACACACACACAGGCAGGCGCCAAATTTGCAGCAAGACTGAGTTTTGCCCAGCAGCCATTGAAGCACAGCCCAGGAAAGGGAAGGGTGGTCTGTCACTGAGGACATCAGAGCTGCGGGAGGCACCTCCACCCCAGGGGCTGCTGCCTGTAAGTCATGTGGAGGGTACTGGGTGGCTTACAGGGCCCGAAAGAAAAAGGACGAAGTGTCTTATGCAAATGCGCAGCAGGCTGCATTCTGCAATTGCAAAATCATGAATAGAGGAAATTGCTGGAAAACCAAAACTCTTTTCTTCCTCTGGCCACTTACAAATGACCAAAGTCTTAGAGATTAAGTCATTTTAAAAAAATGCAGTGAACTCTGTGAGATAAATGCATGATTAGAGATGTAGAATGAAATGATGAAGCAAAGAGATTGGATACAAAAATTAGGTGAATTAACTATCTGCTTCATGGTCAAGGTCACATATCACAATCAGCCACACAGTTGCCCTATGAGAGTTATGCCTCTTTGAGTACTAGAGGGTCCTCCATTCAATGCCTACCTTCGAAAATACAGATATGGTGGCCTTTGCCACCACTGTCTATGTCTCCAGGGATCCCCTGAGTTCTTAGGAATTTGCATCCATTTCCTAGGGCTGGCATAACAAACTGTCAGAAACTGGCTGACGTAGAACAACAGAAAATCATCTCTCAAGGTTCTGGAGGTTAGAAATCCAAACTCCAAGTGTTGGCAGGGTTCTGGAAGAGGACCCTTCCTTGTTCTTTCCTAACTTCTGTTGGTGACCAGTAGTCCTCAGCATTCCTTAATTGGTAGGTAGCCTGACCACTCCAATCCCTGTCTACATGATCACACGGCTTTCTCCCTCTGGGTCTCTGTATCCAAATGTCTTCTTATAAATATACCAGTCATTGCATCAGGGCTCACCTTCCTCTGGCTTGACTTTCTCCACACTGGCCAAGACCCTATTTCTTAATAAGGTCACATTCACAGGTGCTGGTGGTAAGGACTTGAATATATCTTTGGGTAAGGGGACACAGTACTACCCACTCTGGAGCTATAGATTGAAGTCTCCTGAAAGAACTGTTTGAAGCAAAAAGCTCTGGCATGGACCAGCTTTGTTCCCACTGTCTAGAAGGCTCACTCGGAGAAGACAGTCACATTCCCTCTCTTGGGAAAGTTCTGGGCATAGGCAATCCCATGCCTCTGCTCATAAGGATGACTAGATATAAGAAGGAGGAAAGTCCAATCCGATGCTGCCATTGGACTCCTAAATCACCTTCATCCTGGAGCACCTTGTCTCAGCCCTCTCTCCCAGCACCTCCCCAGACACCTCTTCTCTGCTTCTTGCCTACTCTGGATCTCCGGCAGTTGGACCCTCCCATCTAGACTCTTTTCCTCCCTAGTCTATCTGCCCCTGTCATCTATTCCAAAGATAAATTCTCTTCTTTTCCTTCTGTAGACACTGATGGGCCATGGAAGAGCCTAAATAATGCTCAAAATTTAAGCCCTAACTGGTTCTCTTTCATGAAAGTCAGAGTGCTCTATCACTAACGATGATAGCAGTTGCTAATCATCGTTAAACTAATCCATATTCCTGGAGGGAAGATATCTTCCTTCCATCTGAGGGAAGGCCTCTTTCTATTCAAGAAAAATTCCATCAACAGTTTCTAATGTAGCCAATAAAAAAAAATAGATTGAGAGCCACACGGATGGAAGTTGGAACTTCTTCTGCCTCTGCAAACCTTTGCAAGCAGTGTGGTCAGCACCTTACCTCTGTAATCTTGTGTAGGCAGGTAGATTTCCTAATAGGCCTATAACCTAATTTTAAATGGAAGCTTTCACTCAAGGCTAAGGGATAGAGGAAAGCAAAAGCCATCCACATCAGCTTATTCCAAAGTACAATGTGCATACAGATCACCTGGGGATCTTGTTAAAATGCAGATCCTCATTCAGGATGTCTTGGATGGGGTCTGAGAGTCTGCATTTCTAACAAGATCCTACATGATGACAAAGACTCTGGTCCCTCATCCACGCTGTGGGTAGCAAGTGTGAGTATCTATGAGCCCCTCAGATTGACAAGATTCTTTTTATAATTGCCCGTCCAGAAGTACGTATGTCCCAGCCAGGAGAAGGCCGGTTGTCAAGCTCATCCTTCTTGACAATATAGGAAATTACCCAAGGCGAGTAAAAATTCATTCTCGGGCTCCCATGACATTCTGAAAAGCTATCTGCATCTTGAACAACAAGATAAGAGTTTGTGAATGAGTTTCCTAAACGGACATCTGTGCCAACCAAATTTCACCCTATCTATGTCTTTATTAAGTATTAGGATTCTAGAAGAAATAAAGATTTTGTAGTTTCACGATAGATCTGATTATGGCAGGAAGTGGAAGAAAGGCTTTCTCTGAGGTTTGCATACACACAGTTGCTTTAACACTTGCTATGAACCACTCAGAAAGGTGAAGAAAGAGAGTCATATCCAAATTTGGTGCTAAGCTTCAAAACGATTTCACTGGAACACGATGACCTTCATGAACTCTGGTGACTGATTTTCTGTCATTGATGCTAAGTCCCAAGTTCTCCTTGTGGAGACTCAACATGGAGTCAGACAGAAACAAATTTGCGTGCCTGATCTTCCCAAATCTCAACTTGCCCGTATTAAAACTGTATGGGCCACCTCACAGAGATGATGGGAGAATCCATCTAAGGGGAAATGGCTCTGAATGGCCCCTAACAAAAGGAAGGCTCAATATCCATTTGCCATGGAGGCAGATGGAAGGGTAGGACAGGAGTCCTCAGTAGCTTGTCCTGGAGTCCCCTGAGAGCCACTCACTTCCTACATGAGCCAACTTCCTCTCCACCAAGCCCAGTTACCAGGCTCCTCACCCTTAGAAGCTGGGCAGGGAGTGGCCAGGGCTGAAATCAAGTAGTGACTAACATCTGAATAAACCATGAGGATGCCGGGATTCGGATCTCCACCCCCATCCCAGAAGTCCCTGACCTTTTATGGGTGAGGATGAAGGGGAAGTGACCACCAGGGACGCCAACACAGACCTGAGGTATATGGAAGTCCCTGTCCCTCAAAAGCTGCATGTGATGTGATTTCTGCTGAAGATCCTAGATCTAGAACCTGGCTGAGAATCCTGGTTCTACCTCTTTCCTGGTACCAACTCTTAGCATCTTCTAACTAGTTCTAACTGGCTGAGTCTCTAGTGCAAGGTACCTACCCTCTCTGTGTCTCAGTTTCCTCTTCTACAAACCTCATAATGTTACCTTAGGAAGAAACATAAGTGATTCACGTCTTGCACTTATTTACATCTTTGGCTCACAGTAAGCACTCGATAAATGGCAAGCACTGTTGTTTTTAGTTTATTATCAATGGCAGTTCCTCTCACCAATACAGTTTCCCTCCTTCCCCCATAATGTCTATGTTTTCATAGTCTGGGTTTAGGAAATCAAACATTGCTCAACACTATAGTTTTCTTTTTCTCTTCTCTCCCCTACTAAGTAAGATCAGGATTTCAGGGATTTCAAATGGAAAAGACACTGGAAGTATATTCTCTCAAGTTCTCAAATATATTCTCACATTCAAAATTAAATGTGTTAATTTTTAATGGAAAATAATAAGAAAGGCTGATGTGAATGCAAAATCTGATAGGAAGATAGTATGTTCCAGAAACAGGGTATTGATGGAGACTGAGGCCTACTTGGTCTCAGTGATAAAAAACAGCTGTTGTGGTTGATGGCTGATGCCTGACATGGCTACATGGGAAGTGGAAACCAAGCAAGTATACCCCTCATCTGCTTTCCATGATGTGTAAAGCAGAGCATCAGTCTTGGAGTCAAAAGAGTTGGATTCAAATCTTGACTTTGCCCCTCGACGGGTAATGCGAACTTCAATTTTATGAATAGGTGATCTAATTATTTTATGAGGAAAAAGCACACAACTTAGTTCTAGACACAATGAAAGGACTACTAGCCTCAAGGACCTCCCCGTCCCTATTCTTCCTTCTGTCTTTCTCCCTTTCTCCCCCCTCTCCCTTGCTCCCTTTTTTTTTCCTTTCTTAACCCTGGCTGGGCTCCCCACTCTCCCTACTGGCCTATCCCCACTCACTGTCCACTTGGATAGGGATATTTCAACTATGACCAGGGCACATGTGTTGACCCCAGTGCTAAACCTACAAGGTCAGGGAATTATACCCTAGGGAGGGCCACATTTTCTAAGCAAGCTTCCATAAAAATAGCAAGTTTACTTTAATTCCTCCAAGTCAATGTGAGCTGTACTGGGAAGCGGGGGAGCTTTTCAGTTCCCATCACTGATGAAGCACTTTCTGCACACCAG
>CM053401.1:163292617-163431239 GCA_028644305.1 Xerus rutilus
AAACTAAATGCCGAATGTTCTCTCTGATTAGTGGATAAGAATACATAAGGGGGGGTGGGAACGGGAAACATAGGAGAAATGCAGGAACTCTAAACGTGGTTGGGGGAGAGGGGAGGAAGGAAAGGGAAATGGGCATAGTAATGATGGTTATTTGAGATGGTCTTTACTACCCCTGGCACATCTATGAAGACTCTAATGGGGTGACTTTATTTGGTTTGCAATCAGAGAAATGGAAAAACAGAGATCTGGTTATGTACTATGACTTGAAATGCATTTAAATAAAAAAAAAAAAAAAAGATGAGTAGGGTTTTCCTAGTGTGAAAAACTGAGTCTGATTAGTCTGGCTTTATTTCCACACTCATCCCTGAACTGAGGCCAGAAGCATGGAAGATATTCTGGCCATAAGGTCACATACTCACCCTTGGAACTAATAGTGAAGGTGTCCCCTTGTGAAATTCATCAACTGAAAGTAGGAGAGAGACAGTTCCCCAAGGAAGTAAGAGAAGAATCCTATTACCAAACAAGGGAGGAGAGATACTGATAGGCTAAAACAGGGAGCCACTTACTGTGCCAACAGAGGCCATGCCATCTTCCAGAGCTGTGTAGATACATCCACAACTCCTCATACTTGTCCTCAAAGGGAGTTACTCCCAGGAAAGTGAGTCTCAATAAACCTCAGTTTTCTATATCAAACATCCCAGTTCTCCTCAGGATCAAAGGGAACTTGCATCTCTAAGACTCAAGGACCCAGAACTTTTAAGGAAAAGGACAGGTGAAAACTACCTTGGCATTCTTTCTGGCTTCCTCAGAATAATGTAAAGGAAAACAAGACCAAACTGAGAATGTGAAGAAACTTCCAAGTTACATTAATAATAATAATCCAGAAGAGAGTAAATGTATACAATTCTAGAAGCCTCAAGACAAGAATGATTAATTTTGCAAAACTGTGAGTGAGGAATCAAGCAAACTTACAGAGAAAAGATCGTGGTAGGAGCTAATAGAAATAAATCATAATGAATGGCACAAGTTCAAAGAATTGATGATCAATTCTTAATTAGTATGAAGCTTCAACATTTTTAAAAGTACTCTCAGCATATGACTTCATTTAATATTGCAAAGAAGCCCAAAAAGTGGACAAGGTTGTTATCTGATAAAGAGGAAACCTGGAGTCTTGAGCAATAAGCAAAACTAGCTTTGAGGGATGGGCATGGAAACCATAACCAAGAGGATCCATTAACGTCTATTGCATTAAAAGGCTTACAATGAACAGCCACATTTTCCAAGCAGTTTGGTGTGGGCAAATACTGAAAAGTCCCTTGTTGGCTCAGACAGCTCCTTAAGGAAAGATTCCTGGTTGAAGCAAGAGAATTAATAAGTCTGTTTGCAACACCAGGCAGGAATGAAGAGTGGCCAGAGAAGTAAGATGGACAAGAAAGAAAGAGACAGCCCAGAGTAGCCTCAGCTATCAAAGCCCTACAGTATACACAATCATTTGGAGAATGGCAATGCTCTTGTACCTTTAAATGTATGTTCCTGGGGTGGAACGCCCGCTCTCATTCTGAGTTTGATTAAAGCACATGGTTAAGTTTTCTTTGTGGTTGTTTTGATTTGTACATCAATTGATTTTGTTTGGTAAAAAGAAATGAAGAGACAGACCATGTGTGAGATTTAAATCAGTGTGGGTCAGAATAGCACAGAATATCAGAAAACAGGAGCCCATGAGTGGAGCAGATGATGAAAATCCAGGAAGATCTTGGAGAGAACATGGAAGTGGGGCTTTAAGGCCTCTGTATCTCAATCTCCCAATCTCAAAGGGCCAAGAGGCCCTGACTGACACCAAGGTTACAAAAATCAAAATGAAGAAATGGATGAACAATGAATAAGTTACCGCAAGTTCAAGGTTCTTTCCAATGTGATATAAAATATCTTCTGCCAAATCTGGGCAGTTTTTATCTTTTATGTTTTTAGAGATCAGGCTTCTTAGTATCTTTAACTTCATATATATCCAGCCTCTCCAAAAGCACTTCTTTATTCAGAGATAATGCTTTCTGCCCTATATTATTCTATCTTTTCATATCAGTGGGTTTTTTGGTGTTTTTTTTTTTTTGCAGCAGCAGCAGCAGCATTTGTCCAAAACTTACTGTGACACCTCTAGCTACTTGCCATGGGCCCTTGGACCCTACAAAATTGGATAACATTAGGAAGAAGGAGAAGCCACAGTTGATTCTGAAGAGAAGAAAGATTTTAGGAGATGTTAGAAACAAAGTAGAGCTTGAATTTCATAGGGTAGAGAGGTGAGAGCCCAGTCCCCAAGCTCCATGCTGGCTGGAATCCCATTCACTCCTACGTCCTAAGCACTCAAGAAGAAAATGATTGGCAAAAAGTACAGGCACTCAATAAATATTTGTCAAGTGGATCAGTCAGCTTTTCATTATTATGACCAAAATATCTGACAATAACCATCTAGAGGAGGAGAAGTTTATTTTGAGCTCATGTTTTCAGAGGTTCAGCCCATGGTGGGTCAATTCCATTCCTCTGGGCCCGAGATGAGGCAGAACATATGGCCAAAGGGTGAGAGAGAAAAAGGGAAGAAGCTTCAGGGAAGAAGAACCCTTCCAGGACACACCCCCAGTGACCCACCTCCTTCAGCCCTGTCCCACCTGACTGCAGTTACCACCCATTAAGTCCATTCACACTAGCGTAGACCGATTAGGTTACAGCTGTCATAATCTGATCATTTAACCTCCTGCATGGACACAGGAGCTTTGGAGGACACCTCATATTCAAACCATGACATCAAGTGAATAAATGAATGAATGAACTCATCTGAGCACTGTGAACTAAGTATTATAATTTATAAATATGAAGAAACTGAGCCTCCAAGAGGTAAAGTGGACTTTTCCAAGCCACAGGGCTACAGGGCCAGCATAGGAACTCAAGGGAGTCTGGCTGCACAGCCTGAGTCATTTTCAGTTGCACACACAGTTCTGTCTTCCCATTTAAAGGGCTATGCTTCCTGTTCCCTCATGCCCAACTTGCTATTTGCAGTGATAGCAAGTCAACCTCAACCCATTGCAACACTTAAATGGCGGTTCTGTACCATAGAAGGGAGAATCATGCACGGAGCTGGGCCAGTGTGCATGCTTCTTGAGATCTGTTTTCAGAAATATTGATTATATAGTGCTGGGTAACATATAGGAATCTACAGTTTTAACCTGAGTCTGTTACATGACTTATTGCTTTCAGAAAAGACCTTTTTGGTGATCCACACTGATCCGTGAAGATGCCCTTTTCTGTTTCCAATGGGTCCTTTGGTATCTTTGGTTCTTCTTTCAAGGGACCACCTGTGCCACTTGAGCCTACTCTGTCCACATGCACAGGAAGGAAAACATCCCTGGGAAAGTATGTTCCTGTGGAAACCTGTAACTACTGAATGTGAGATGACATTGTATGGAAACCTAGCTTCCTGACTTCAGGTCAGGATACCTCTGAGGTTCAAATTTTATTACATTTTCTCTGTGGGATTGAGCTGAACTCAATCTCTGCAAGACTTTGCTTGAAATCATGCACTTGCTTGACTTCTTACCTCCCCCTTCATCTTTTCCCTACCTTGCCAATTTTCCATCATAAATTACCTGCAAAAGTTTCCTCATCTCAGGGTCTGCTTCTAGAAAGTCTAAAACACACCTTCTGACTTCAGATTTTCATTGCTTGTGCCCTTCCCTGCTTACACCTGGTCCTTCAGAAGGCTGAATGTGAATACCCCATATCTGTACAACTGAAGACTTAAATATGGTTTTTCTTACATCCTAGAGACCATACAGATTTTGAGTTGACTGGTTTTGAAATAATTGGAGGTAGACCAGAGGTTGGAAAAATGTATACCTCTCTTCTAGAAAGGCATAAAATCCTGTGCTCTGCCATTAGGGCTGGAGGAGTGGGGTCTAAATTGCCTTTGGGGTCTGATACAGGCCATCTCCTTCCATAAGAGCTCCTCTTCTTTCTGGAAAACCTGAAGTCAGACTCATCTCCATAGTTCTCGCTAGATTTAGACCCCTTTCCTCCTCTGTCTTCTGTATGCACATGCCTTCCCCATAAAGACCCAGAAGTTTGTCTTTTTTTTTTTTTTTCATTTTCAAAATAGAATAAAGAGAAGAAAAGAAAATTATTTCTTCATGGGGAACTGCATGACTATGTGACACATCTCTGTTGTGAAATCCAAGCTACTGTCATAAAACATCTAGAAAAAAATAAAAAAGGGAAGAAATGGACAAGGTGGCCTGAAGAGGAAGTACTGTTGTGTATTTGCATTTCTATGGAAACAGGCTTAGGCTGTCATGGCCTTGGTCTACTGTGGTCAGAGGGACGTGAGGTCAGGTGCCTGACAGCTGGTAAGAGGCTGCTGCAGCAGCAGTTTGCAAAGGACAAGATGGCAGAAGACAGCAGTCTCAGAGGCCTCCACACCTCCCACCAGCAGGGACCAGAAACTTATGAACTTCTCTCCCCACGTGTTTACTTAGGCCCATGATGGTCTCCATCCATGAGCACTTGCAGGTGGGTGCTGCTTTCCATTGTCTTTTCCCTTCTAAAATGGCTGTCTCAAGGAACATGAGATGCAGACATCAGAGAGACAAGATGAATAGACTGCTATAGGACCAGCAATGGGAATAGAAGGAGAATGGTATTTTACATTTACTAAATGGGCCAGGTAGAGTTGACTTCTATAATGCAAGGATGGTTAAGCATTAGCACACCAAGCATGCAGACTAGTAAATAGCAAGAGGAGGAGGAGGAGGAGGTGGAGGAGGAAGAGGAGGAGGAGAAAAAAAGGAGAAAGGAGGATCATTTTGAGAACTGATGAAAAAGTCATTAATAAGAGTCAATACCAATTCCTTATTAGGAAAAAAACCATATTAAATTAAAAATAGAAGGAAAATATCGAATATTATAGTGTTACTAGGCATTTGTAATAACAAAGTCATACCTAACCATAAATTATCAGGACCAGTCCCACTGAGGCAAACAAGAGAGGAAGTATTCAGAGAACTTTATGTCTTATTGTTGTAAAAGTACTAATATCCACAATAAGGTTAAAGTAAAAAGAGGAGCAATTAATAAAGAATGACTAAAATTGCCATTTTCAGATGAAGCTTTCCATATGAACAATTAAAAAGACTTAATTAAAAATTAATGAGATATTTAAGAAAAAATAGAAAAATAATCTTTAATATACATTTATTTTGAATATCTATGCATACCTTTGTATCATAGTATATCATTTTAATAGTTAGTACACACTAGCAATTTAAGTGTAACTGTCAATTTTTATAGATGATGGAACTCAGACATATAGGCATAGTACCTCAGTGAAAGCCACACAACTTCCAACAGCTGGAATTTGGAACTCGCAATGACACCCCTACAATTCACATTCTTCATGTACTAGTCCAACCTGACTCTTACGACTAATATGTTACTATATTAATAATATTAATAATATATTTTTAAAATACCCTGCATGAGTACTTCCTATGTTCCATGTATTGCACTATGAATGAAGGAAGGATCTCTGTCTCCTCAAAGGCTCTTTAGAGTTTCCAGAATCAAAGTAATTTCTTTAATAAATAAAATATTCACACTACCAAATTTCTTACTTTCCCTAAATAATATTAATCATATGTAGTTCATGCTAAGAGATGAATAACTTTTGAAACTAGCACAGCTAAAATAAATAAATAAACAACAAGAAACTAAAATTTATAGGGAGAATAACATCAGCAAGATGGTAGAATCAGACTTTTCGGCATCTTTTTGCAGAAACATCAATTTGAATAATTATCCATGCATGAAAACTATTTCACAAGAGCTAAGGCAACCAGTCAAGAGACCACACCTGAGAGTAGTAGAGAAATAAGAAAAGATACTTTGATGAGGAAGGTAAGAAGGAAAATTTTACATTACCTGTGTCATCTCCCCCTTAAAATGGACAGCACAGCATGTTGAGATATCCTCTATGTATGGGAAATAAAGTGATGAAAGCACCTGACTTTGCCTCAGACCCCAGGGTGGCCCCACTGAAAGCCAATCACAAGCTGGCCTCTACAGCTACAGGCTCCAGGCTGGCACCCATGGACTTAGCTTCTAGTCCCTCCCAGCACCAGGCCAGCACTCATGACCCCAGCTCCATATTGGTTCTTGAAGCCCCGGTATCAGTCCAGAACCTGCAGCTCTAGATTCCAGGCCAGGCTTCATGGTCCCAGTTTCCAGGTTCCAGTGTTGCATCAGTGTCATGCTGTTCCCCACAGCCCTTGAGTGTAGACCAGTCACTGTGGCCCCAGACACTAGACTGATACCTGCAGACTTAGACATACATCCACTCCAGTAGACCCACCTTACAGGGCCCCCTTTAGCATCAGGCCAATCTCCAGGGACTCAAGCTCAAAGCCAATATTCTGAACCCAAGTGCAGAGCCCATCTTATTACCAGGCTGGCCCACAAGGACTCAGGCTCAAAATCCCTCCCAGTACCAAGTTGGCTCCTATGGACCCAAGGACTAATCTCATGGATTCAGTCATCAAGAAGGGTCCTATAAACCCAGGTGCTGGGCTTGTCCATGTGCTAACTCAGGTATCAGGCCTGCCTGTACAAGGACTACAGCAGCAAACCCACTCATGGATTGTTCTGACAGCCAACCCAGGATCTCTAGACAGGATGACTTGTGAATGACTCTCCCTACCAAAATCCCTCTGTAAATTATGTAATAAATTAGAAGTTCAACAAAGAGACAGACACCATAGAAAGGGGAAAAAAATAGAATGAACAGTAACTCTGAAGCTAAAGAACACAATGACTGAACAGGAAAATCCCATAGAGAGTTTCAATAGCAAACTTCATCAAATAGAAAAAGAACCAAAGTGAGACTGAAGCAAATCACTGGAATTTTCCTAGTCAGAGGAACAAAGAGGGAAAAAAAGAATGAAAAAGAGTAGAGAATGCTTAAAAGAAGTATGGATACCTTCAAATGAACCAACACACATTTGAGGAGTCTCAGAAGGAGCAGAAAAAGACAAAGTAGAAGAAAGCTTATTAAAGACATGATAGAACACTTCCCAAATCTGAGAAGAAAATTAATATTGAGAACCCTGAATTCAAAGAACTTCAAAGAGATAAAATAGAAGTCTCCACTGACCACGTCATAATCAGATTCTCAAAAGTCAATGACAAAGAGAGAATTATGAAAGCAACAAAAGAAACTCACATACAAGGCAGTCCCAATAAGACTATTAAAAGATTTCTTAGAATAAGATTTGCAGGCCAGGAGAAAGAGGATGATATAGTCAAAGTGCTGGAGGAAAATGCCTGCCAAGGGTACTATTGGGGGAGAACAAGACTGCCCTTCAAAAATGAAGCCGAGATAAAGACTTTCCAAGACAAACAATAGCTATAGGAGTTCTTCATTGCTAAACTTGCCTTACAAGAAATGTTAAAGGGATCTTTTCAAATTAAAACAAAAGGAACTAACAATAAGAAAACATGTGAACTCATTCCCAAAGAGAATAATATAGTCAAATTTGAAATGCTATAATACTGTAATGGCAGTACATACATCACTTTTAACTCTAATGTAAAAGGTAAAAGCCAAACATGTTAAAAATAACTGAAGCTCCTGGAATTTGGCAATGGATACACAATGTAAAAAGGTTATATATTGCGACAACAATAACATAAAATGTGAGGGGGGATTGAAATGTAAAGTTTTTGGTATGTAGTTGAAATTGTTAAGATAGATTGTTAGATATTTTATGTAAGCCTCATGTTAACCATAAAGAAAATATCTATAAGAGGTGTACAAAAGAAAAAGAGAAAGAAATCAAAGTACATCACTTTAAAAAATTCAACAAATGAAGGAGGAAGACAGCAAGAGTGAAACAATGGAACGAAGGAAGTAGAAAACAATGAAAAAAACAGCAGGAGTAAGTCCTTACTTGTCAATAATTACTATAAATGTGAATGTATTAAATTCCTCCATCCAAAGGTAGACATTAGAGAAAACAATATTTAACTGTATACTGCCTACAAGAGTCTCATTTTGGCTTTACAGATAAACATGGGCTGAAAGTAACAGGATGAATAAAGATATCCTAGGCAAATGATAATCATAAGAGAACAAAACTGGCTCTATTTATACCCAGAAAATAAACATCAGGTCAAAAATTCTCATGAAAGGAAACAATATTTATATGATTATAGGAGGGGTCAATTTTTAAAGGGAGATAATAATTATAAATATATACATGCAACCATCATCAGAGCATCTAAGTATATAAAAGCAAAAAGTAATAGAACTAAATGGAAAAATAAAAATACTTTCAATAATTGATAGGTCATTCAGACAGAAAATTATCAGATAAACTGCAGACACAAATAATACTATAAATTCACATGGACTTAACGGATATATAGAGAGCATGCCATCTAAAGCAGAAGAATATACATTCTTTTCAAGTGCACACAGCATTCTCCAGGATAGATTGTGTGTTAGACCAAAAAACAAATTCTTAAATTCAAGAAGCTCAAAATCACATCAATTATCTTTTCTGACTACAAGGCATGAAACTAGAAATCAACAACAGGAGAAAAATTGGAAAATTCACAAATAGGTGGAAACCAAACAACATAATCCTGAACAATCAATAGGTCAAGAAAAAATAAAAAGAGAAATAGAAAAGCATCATGAGACAAGTGAAAATGTAAATATGACATAGAAAGTTTATGGGACACAGCAATAGCAGTTCTAAAAGGGAAGTTCAGAGTGATAAACTCTTACTTACATTAAGAATGAAGATCTCAAATAAACAATATAATTTGCATCTCAAGTAAGTAGCAAAACAAGAGCAAAATAAGCCCAAAGGCCACAGAAGGGAAAAAAATCATAAAGACCAGGGCAGAAATAAATAAAACAGAAACCAGAAAAACAATAGAAAAAATCAATGAAACTAAGAATTAATTTTTTAAAAAGATAACAAAATTGACAAACCTTTATCTAGGTTAAGGAATAAAAAAGTGACACAAATAAAACTAGAAATGGGAGAGCAGATGTTACAAGTGATATCAGAAACAAAAAGGATCACAAGAAACTTCTATGAACAATTATATACAACAAATCAAACAACCTAGAAGAGACAGGTAAACTTCTAGATACATACAACTTACTAACACCAAATCATGAAAGAGTAGAAAATATGAATACACCAATAATGAAAAAGGAGGTTAAATCAGTAATCAAACCCCCCACCAAAAATGGGCAGCACATAACTGCTTCACTGGTGAATTCTACAAAATGTCTAAATAAGAATTAAAGCCAACATTTGAAGATAAGAGAATGATTCCAAATTCATTTTACGAGTCTGGCAATACCTTGATATCAAAGCCAAATAAGAACACAAGGAAAGAAAATCGCAGGCCACTGTTCTTGATGAATGTAAATGCAAAAATCCTCACCCAAATGCTAGCCAAACTGTTATGATTTGATTCTAGAATATTCCTGGAAGGCTTGGGTTCCCAGTGCAGTGGTGCAGTGTTCAGAGGTAGGACTCTTGGGGAATGATTGGATCATGAGGGTTCTATCCTTATTAATGCATTAATTCACTAAATGAATTAGTCATTTGATAGCATTGGGGGAAGTGATAGAAACTATAGGAGATAAGGCCCAGTTAGGGGCATCTCCTGGAAGGTTATTACTTGTATTGCTTGTTCCTAGCCCTCCTCTCCCTCTTCCTCCTCCTCCTCCTCCCACCTCTTCCTCTTACTTCTTTATCTCCTCTCTCCCCTTTCTCTCTCTTTTCCCCACCCCCACTGCCATGCACTAAGTAATTTTCCTTTGCCATGCCTTTTCACCATGATGGTCTGCCTTGCCTCAGGCCCAAAGCAATGGAGCCAGCCTACCATGGACTAAAATCTCTGAAGCCATGAGCCAAAATAAGTCTTTCCTCCTCTAAATTATTTTTCTCAGGCATGTGTCACAGCAATGTAAAGCTGAATAACATAGAAGCCAAATTTAAAATCATATTAAAATCACACCATGATCAAGCAGTACTTATCCCTGAGATTCAATAATGTTTCAACATACACAAATTAATAAACACAACACATTACATTAATAGAATGAAACATACAACTCATATGATCATTTCAATAGATGAAGAAAAAAATTTACAAAATTCAATATTCTTTCATGGAAAAAGATCTTAAGAAAGTAGCTAAAAATAGTTTGCATATAAACACAATGAAGGCCATCTATGACAAGCCCACAGTTAACATAATATTCAAAAGTGAAAAGCTGAAAGCTCTTTCTCTAAGAACAAGGTAAGAATGCCCATGCATACTAACACTTCCATTTAACATAGTACTTGAAATACTAGCCACAATAATTAGACAAGAGAAAAAATGAGAAACATCCAAATCCAAAAGGAAGAAATCATATTGCCCCTATTTGCAGATAACATGATTTTATATATAAAAAATCCTGAAGACTCCACAAAAAAACTGTTAGAACTAATAAACAAAAATTCAGTACAATTGCAGAATATAATAGCAATTTACAAACATCAGTAGAGTTTCTATAGCTAATAAGAAAAACTAAGAAATGAAATCAAGAAAGCAATCACATTGGCGGTAGCTTCAATGAATAAAATACTTGGGAATAAACTGAACCAAGAAGAGGAAAGATCTGCACATTTAAAAGTATAAAACATTAAGGAAAAAATTGAACGACACAAATAAATGGAAAGATATCCTGTGTTTATAGACTGGAGAAATTAATATTATTAAAATATTCACACTAAACAAGTGATTACAGATTCACAATATAATCTATATTGATGGCAGTTTTTTCATTCAAAAATTCATATGCAACCACAAAGTATTGCAAATAGCCAAAAGAAACTTGAGTAAAAAGAAGCTGGAGGTATCATTCTCCCTGATTTCAAAATATACTCCAAAGTTATAAATAGCATAGTACTAGCATAAAAACAGACACATATTCCCATTGTGAGAAAAAAAGAGAGCCCAGAAAAAAAATCACATATTTGCAGTCACTGATCTTTGACAAAAATGCCAAGAACACATGTTGATAAAGCAATATTTATATGCAGATGAATGATGATTAGACAACATGGGATATAGATATAAGTGTAAGAAACAAATTTATAAAGCAACTAGAAGAAAATAGGGGAAAGTATTTTCTTTGTTCTGGGAATTTTCTTTTTTTATATAATACCCAAAACACAGGCAATGAAACAAAAAAATAGACAAATGGAGTGGCATCCAACTAAAAAGCTTCTGCACAACAAAGAAAACAATAACAAAGTGAAGAAACTACCTACAGAATGAAAGAAAATATTTGCAAACTATACATCTCAGAAGATGTTAATACCGCAAATATATTACCACCTCAAACAATTCCATAGCAAGTAAGCAAAAAAACCAATTTTAAAAAGGGGCAAGGACTTGAATAGGTATCTCTCAAAAGAAGACCAAAAACTGGCCAACCAGAAATCAAAATGGTTCAACATCATTAATCACCAAGGAAATGCAAATTAAAACCATATTGAGATATCACCTCATACTTGCTGCAGTGGATCAAAGAAACAAAAGATAACAAAAGTGTAGGCAAGGATGTGCAAAAAGGGAACACTTTACACTTAGCTCTTCCATTATCAAAAACAGTATGAATTGCTCAAAAATTAAAAATGGAACCACCATATGATCCCATAATGTTACTTTGGAGTATATATTCAAAGGAAATCAAATCATGAAGTTGAAGAGATACCTGCTTGCCCATGTTCACTCTAGCTTTACTCATGGTAGCCAAGATAAGGAATAAACCTCAGTGTCTATTGATGAATGAATGGATAAAATAAATGTCGCATATACAGACACACACACGCACCACATAGTGCACACACACACACACACACATGGTCAGCCTTCCCTACCTATGAGTTTTACATTCATAAATTCAACCAACTAGGAATTGAATATATACAGGGAGAAATGATTGTGTCAGTCTGGGCACGTGCAGACCTTTCTCTTGATATTATTCCCCAAACAACATAAAATGACAGCTATTTGCATGGCATTTACATTGTGTTACATATTTTAATTAATCTAGATGTCAAGTACATGGGAGGATGTGAAAATACTACACCATTTTATTTAAGAGACTTAAGTGTGCTCAGATTTTGGTTTTCTCTAAGGACCCTACAACCAATGTTCCTTGGATACTGGGAGACAATCGTATAAACACACACTCACATACCAAAACATTGGAATATTAATCAAATTTTTAAAAAGAAGGAAATTCTGTCATGTGACCAACATGGATGAACTCGAGGACATCCTGCTGATTGAAATAGGTCACAACATGGAAAGACAGATACTGCATAGTCTCACTTACATGTGAAATCTACAGAAGTTGAATTCAGAAGCAGCGAGCAGAACAATGGTTTGGGGATTGTTAACAGGGGTCAGAAATGGGAGATGTTTGTTAAAGGATATGAAGTTTATTGGGCAAAACGTCCATAATCCCAGATGCTCAGGAGGCTGAGGCAGGAGGATCACAAGGTCAAATCCAGCCTGGCCAACTCATCCAAACCCTGTTTTAAAATAAAAACATAGGGGCTGGGGTTATGGCGCAGTGGTAGCGTGCTCGCCTAGCACGCGTGAGGCACTGGGTTCGATCCTCAGCACCACATAAAAATAAAATAAAGATATTCTGTCTGCCTACAACTAAAAAATAAATATTTAAAAAAAATAAAAATAAATAAAATAAATAAAATAAAAACATAAAATAAAATAGAAAGTGCTGTGGTATAGCTCAGTGGTAGAGCACCCTGGGGTTTAATCCTCTGTATTGGAGGTGGGGGATGCAAAGTTTGTTTTCAACAAGATGACTAAGTTCTAGAGATCTATTGTACAGCACAGTGACCAGAGTTAATAATTATGTGTTGAATACATGAAAATACTGAGAATACATCTTAAATATTCTTGTAACAAAACAATGATCTATAGGTGAGATGATGAGTGTATTAGTTTGATTTAATCATTTTACAATATATACATGTAATCAAAGCATCATAGAGTTCACCAGAAATATGCACAATTTTTATTTGTTAATAATACTTCAATAAAGTTGGAAATTTTTTAATAAAATATTACCCTTAAATAAACAAATAAAATGAAAAAAGTTTATAGATGCTCAACCTGATATGTCTAATAAAATTTCAAGACAAATATAATTTTTATAGTGATAATAAAGGAAATTGAGAAGGATAGAAAACTTTGGCCAGAATTCTAACCAAGCTCTGCCTGCCACCTCCTGCTCCCTCCCAT
Source organism: Xerus rutilus (assembly GCA_028644305.1). NCBI lineage: Eukaryota > Metazoa > Chordata > Mammalia > Rodentia > Sciuridae > Xerus > Xerus rutilus. Next base: position 163,306,010 of record CM053401.1, read on the forward strand.
GAATTAGATTTCACCGTTCTATTCTATTATCTCAAATTAGTCTTACAGGGAACATATTCTTCTAGACTCCAGGAACCCATGCATCCCAAGAATCACCCAGAGAATTTGGCCCCCAGACAGTGAAAACCTTTCCCTACCCAATGATATTTACCCCTAAACCACACCAATAAGGCCACATGTCATTTAGGGAGCATTTACACACCTCAGGCACCTTCCCTACACAACCTGGATCTATGTTCCCAGGAGTTCAGGTTGGGAGGTCCCGTTATTATCCCCATTTTATAGCCGAGCAAACCAATACTAAGCTAGGAAAGGTGATTTGCCCAGAGTTCCATACTTGGTAAAGAACAGAGCCAAGATTCCTATCTACAACCATCTGAAGCCAAGCCAATTCATCCACACAGCTGTTGTAATCCTGTTGTAAGGGCAAATGTGCTATCCCTCCCCACCCCTAACCTTTACATCGTGCAAAAAATCCTAAGACCTCCGTCTGGAGGCTCTGATTCACAAGGGCTGGGTAAAACCCAGGAAGTTGGAGCTTAGCAATACACTGAGTGACGTTGCTGTTCTTTAACTGAGACAGTCAGGAATACTCCCCACTGGGCAAAGAGTGAGTTTAGTGTGCTTTTCTCTAGAAACCAGCCTTCTGGGTTCCCTGCCCACATGTGACCAGGGAATGACCTGTTCATTATATGACCAAAAGTCATATAATTTGGAGGCAAGAAACGTAATGGAATATCTACTATGGAATGACCCTCTCTTGGAAGATGGTCTCTCTCAGTAACTAGAGACATAAGCCTGTGTCCACCTAGGGAAATGGCAGATTGCTTTTCCTGCTCAGCCATGAGTTCCAGTGAGATAGGTTTAAAAACAAGCCAACCCAGAGAAGTCAGGATAGGGAGAGGAAGGAAATAGTTTTCCCTAAATCTGGAGAGTGTATCGAATGTGCCCTATTTATTTGGCAACTTCTCCTGATAAACAACCTTGTCTGCTCTCTCCTGCTGAAGAATTCCTGATATGAACTGAAGAACATCCACATCCTTCCTGTAATCCACCTCCTGTGTGAAGCAGAGATTTCTTCTAGAAGCAAAGCCTGCCTCCCCATCTTGCTGCCAGGTTGGCATTAGAATAGTGGAATCTTGTAAACCGTAACCTGCCCCAAGAGGCTCTGCCACGTCGTGCATTGTGCTGGCACTGCTGTTTCCAGCAAAACGAGCCTGTGTGTGGTTACTGCTTTGCCTGGCATGTCCGGGAGCAGGAAGAAGATGCCCCCCTGCCAGCCTCTCCAGCTTGATTCTCTTCATTCCTCTGGGGAATTTCAATTCATTGAAGTGGCACATTGCTTTCAAGATAATCAGGGATATTCTGTAGAAGGAGAAGGTTAAGGAAAATAGAATGCATGTTGGTGCAGAGAACAATCTCTGAATGCTTGGCCAGGAAAAACCTGTGAGTACGGGGTATGTCTGCAGAAAAGTCGACTCTGGCAAGCACTTCCTGTTGCACTATTTATTTCTAGCCATTGTTATTTCCAACACTGCATAATTAATCTGTCTGGAGCTAGAGAAAAAGGCAGAGTCCCAACTCTGAAAGCTCAGTTAGGAATTTAGGATGCACAACCTCATTCCCCCTGCCCCCTGCCAACATATGCGTGGCAGATACATACAACTATTCTGGTGAGAAGCTGAGTCCCCGGCCCTTCCTAACAGTTAATATCCACACAAGGCTTTGCACTCAGAGAATCAAGTCTGAAAACAAATACCAGAGTGTGGTGGAGACCAGAGAGTCTATTTCTACAGTGAGAGTGTGGTTCATTCAATCACTTATCCATGTAGTCACTAAGAGAGTATGAAATATCCACAGGGAGGCATGATCATCATCCACTCAGCCAATGAGGGTTATGATCAGGATGCTGAATTGCTGTTGGGCCACAGAGTCAGGCATCCAATGGAGTCTAGCTGTGGGGAATCTGGGACAGCTTCCCCAGGGACCAACACCTAAGCTGAGATCTGAAAGATGACCGAGAGCATGTGCCAAGGCCCTGAGGCCAGACCTGAGGAACTAGAAATAGTTCAGGGTGGCTATGGGGCAGCAGTTGCCATAGCATGAAAGGTCTTATCAACTCTGCAAACTAAGTTCTGCCCCAGATTGAACCCAGTGTGGAGTCAGTAAGGTATTTTAAAAAGGTAATGATATGAAAAAACAACAACTAGGTGTTTAGAAGGACTCACCTGCCTGCAGTGTGGAGAACTGAGAACTGATGAAAGAGTAGCTCAGATGCCACGAACCACAGCTGGGAAAGCTTTACAGTGGTGACCTGAGACAGATAATAGGGAGCACAACTGTTTACTGTCAATGGAATGGAGAGAACTAGGCCGATCATCACTTATTTAGGAGATACATGGTTTAAAAACTGAATATATATATAATTATCTACAAGATGATGTGGTAGGCTAAATAATGGTCCTGAAACTATGTCCACATCCTAATCCCTGGAACCTGAAAATATGTTATTTTATAAACAACAACAACATAAAAAGACCTTGAAGATATGAGTAAGCTAAGGATCTTGAGATGAGAATACCTGGGTTATGCAGGTTGGCGCAATAGAATCACAGGTGTCCTTACAAGGGAAAGAGGGAGGCAAGAGAGAGTCAAATAGAGATTCATAGAATCTTCACTGCTGGCTTAGAAGATGAAGGAGGGGGCCGGGAGTGAAGCAGAGCCAGCTTCTAGAAATTAGAAAAGGCGATGGAACAGTCTTCCCTTGGGCCCCAGAAAGAACAGAGCCTTACCAACCCATTCTGGACTTCTGACCTGCAGGACTGGACGATCATAAATTTTTACTGATGTAGGCCATGAGATTTGTGATCATATGTTACAACAATACAGAAAACTAATACAAATGGGGAAACTAAGTTTGGGCCCCTGATAGATTTGAATAATTATCAAATGTTTAGTGAGTGTAGGAGTGTGGCTGGGAGGACTTCAGCGGATGCTCTAAAGTAAGAAGCAAACTCACTCTGCAAGTTCAAGGTGGTCCTTCATGGATGACAGTGGTTGGCTCAAGGTGTGGGACAAGAAGAGAAGGGAGACTAGCTTTTCCCTATAGCTGGTTATAGTGTCTGAATTTGTTTCCATGCACACATATTGCCTATTTAAGAAGAGTTAATGAGCCTGGCACTGTGGCGCAAGCCTGTAATCCCAGTACTTACAGAGGCTGAGACAGGAGAATCACAAGTTCAAAGCCAGCCTCAGCAACGGTGAGGTGCTAAACAACTCATTGAGACCCTGTCCCTACATAAAAGACAAAATAGGGCTGGTGATATGGCTCAGTGATCAAGTACCCCTGAGTTCAATCCCCAGTACCAAAAAAAACCAAAGAAGAGTTAATGACCCTTGTCTTCAAGTCTGAGGGATAAGACAGGTGTATAGATCAAAATGGAAAAGAAAGCAATCCAACTGTCACATTCTGAAAGTAGATATTGTAAACAACTCAATATTTTTGATTATGCTCAATTAATTAAATCTAAATTCTAGTGTCTACATATTCAAACTGCCATTGACCCACTCTCTCTTCCCCATCAAAATGTTTCAGCTCTAAGAATAGTTATTATCTATACCACTGTGTGCCTTCTTAACTCCATGAAATTTTAGAAGAATTTTTCTAGAAAAGAATATTCCATTGCCTTCTCTAACTCTAGAAGCCACCTTTCCTTTACTCCTGGTCCCTTCTTTCATCTTCAAAGTCATTATCACCTCAATTTAATCTCTTCCCTTGTCTTTTTTTTTTCCTTATAAAGGTGCTTGTGATCAGACTGAGTTAACATGGATAAAGCAGCATATTCTCCTTATCTCTGTGCCCTAACAAAATACTAAGGTGTTCATCCTCATGGGATGGTATCACTTCCATGAATTCTACAGACAAGAGCTGAGTGTGAATCCCATCCACCACAGCAGAGTAACCAAAAGGAATTTATTTAAACTCCCTAAGCTTCAATTTCTGCACCTCTGAAACAGGCATCATGATATATTGAGGGAATTCATTTTTTAAAAAATTCAGTCAGGTACTGTGTGCAGAACACTACTATATCAGATCTTAACCTCTTTAATCTTTCCAAAGTATCAACAACTTCAGTCTCTCTTCCTTATCCTCCTACTTCCTTTTTTCTTCCTGATTTACTTTATGAGAGGCAAATTTTATAAAGAACAAGCAAAGTATAGACTGGATCCCAGCATTATGAAATGAAGGTGACATAATCTGGCAAACTGTGTTCAGGTGAGATTCTTCAGGCCATTTATGAGTGCCATGTAAGTACAGACTCCAGATATGCCACAGGTATTTCAGGTGATATGTGTGGTGTTACACATTATCCATGGTAGGCAACTTTTGCCACAAAGATGCTGTGTAACACGCATCTCCAAACTGAGTGTGAGCCAACTCAACTTTTCTTCCCATGTTCATAGATTGACAAGTGGCCTCTGCTCATTGATTGACTAGACCTGGCTCTCTTGGATGGTTCTTCTTAAAACTGCAAGACAATGGGCTTGGATCCAGCCTCATTTGAGGCACAGGCTGAAAGAGCAATAACCTCATGGGCTGTGGTCTCTCCAGGGGATGGCAGAAGCACAGAGGGAAAGCCCAGTCACACAAGCACAATGTGCAATAATAGTCCATTGGCCAAAGCAGCCTCATGGACAATCCCAAGATCAAAGGGGACACTTGACACTTGTGTTCCCAGTGCAGCCCTGGTAACCATAATATAAACTGCTAAAATATCACTCTGCCTGGAAAGGAAAGATATAATCCTGCCTTCTTCCTGAGTGTCCTTCCACAAAATCTATACCAGGAATCCACAGGAGAAATGAGGACCATGATCTGTCTTTATACTTGGGGTTCTAATTCAGTACTTCAGACACAAGTTTCTGGGAGAAATTAAACCCCTGAAACTGGAAGGAAGTATTCACAGGCATGTGACTATATTCTTTTACTGGTGAGAGAGTCCAAGACCTTTAGCAGATTCTCAATACGAATGTAAGAACCTGTTCTCTAGGTAGCCACATATACACCTAGAGCCTTTCTTCCTCACTAACAAGATCTAGTCATGATGCTCGGTATTGGGCCTAGGGTCTTCAATGTCCTGAACCAGTTTGTACCATAATCAACCATCCCATTGGCTTCACTCAGAGCCCCCTGGCTTAAATGTCACCTCCTCAGATCAGTCTTCCCTGATTATCTGAATGGATACAAACCTGTCCATCACCAGTTACTTCCCTAGCCCATGTCCCATATCATTTCCTAGGTATTAAATCAATTATGTACTAGTTACTTGTTTTCTTTCTTTGCCACTCAAATGCAAACCCCCTGTCTTTATCTGTCTGGTCCTCAATCTTAACACAGTGTCTGACACATATTGTGGGGTTCATGGATCTCTGAGAACAATCTCCGCAGAATGGTTATGGGGGGTTTCGTGAAAGTATGTGTGAAAATGCACACACATAAATGAGACAAGCAAGAACGAAGGTAGCGTAACCCTCTTTGCTGAGCTCTGCACTTGACTGCTAAGTGACTGGCTTCTGATGAGAAAGCTCTTTCTCCACCTGGTGATGAACACAGCCACAGCAGCTTGTGATCATGGTGAGAAGTAACCTGCATCTCGCCCACCTCTAGAGGGTTACAGACGTGTGGGGACCCTGCCTGGAGTGGGCACCCAGCCAAAGCCACGTGTGTTGCAAGCCATCAACACTGCAAACAAGTTCTGGCAATGGAAGAATCTTGTGGGCACACCGAGCCCATAGCTGGGCCCAGTCATACTCACCATACTGGAGTGCAGATGAGAGACAGGAAGGCCAGAGACACAGCGTTCTCATGGGTCAGTGTTGTCCACTGTGGACAGGGAAGACCTCCAAAGAACTGTGCAGCTCGAGTTGACCTATGGCATTTGGAACACTGGGAGCTGGTAGACCCACCGTTGCCTCTTGGCTGTGTTGCTTAAACCTTCTAAGCCTTGGTTTCCAAATGGGGCTGATAATACTTTCATCATTAAGAGGATTAGCTAGGATAACATATGTAAAACATCAGCACAGTGTTTGGCACCGAATAAGCTTTCAGTGAATGGTAGTTCCTCCAGCTGCTTCCAACATTACCTTCTTTTCATACTTTTCCCCACAGTTAGGAAATATGTGTGTGTGTATATATGTATATATTTACCTACTCATATATTATTCTTTATTTCTCAATCCAGCTGTTCAGAAAATTTGGCCTCAATTATCAGGGTTGCCATAGGATCTCTTGGTTTTCACAAATGTTCAAGTAAGTTAGTAGACATACCAAGTATTAAAGCTTCTTTCCCATATTATATATCATTGTTGCTTTCTAAACTATACTAGAAATCATGTTGATTTTTACACTATACTAGAATTATCTGACATCTTACTAAATCATCTATATAATAAATAGTGCCTTTATTCAACAACTGTGGACCACATCCTCTTAAAGGATTTAGTGTATAGAAAAAGAAGTGGATCCTACCCCCCCCAAGAAACTGGTAGCCAATGAGGACGCAGCTTTGGACACAGACAATTATACATTGTAAGGAAATGCTGTAAAGGCAAGGTATATTGAAGCTTTTATATAATTAACATCATCCTCCCCAAGTTTTATTTTTAAATAACAAATAGTTTGGGGTGACTTCAAGAAGACTGAAAGTTCAGATTTTGCCTTATTATGATATTAGCACATTTAGTCTTTAACCACCACTCCCTTATCACCCTGTTTGTGTGTGCACACACACAGACACACACACACACACACACACACACCCCAGAGTGTCTTACACGTAAGTTTACCTCCTTGATTTGTGCTTCTTAGAGATAATTCTGTTCTCCAGGAGACATGAGCAATGTCCAGAGACATTTTTGGTTGTCACAACTTGAAGTGGGGATGCTAGTGGCATATCATGGGTATAGGCCACAGATACTGCTAAATATCTTAAAATGTACCTCACTCTATAATCCACAACAGAGTTCTCCAAGCCAAAACGTCAATAGTGCCAAGATTGATAAACTCTGTTCTGGACCCAGAGACTTACATAAGTGTACACACACAGCCATGGCACAGTCAGATCCAAGGCTCATCTTCTTTAGCCAGCCCTCGTGGGTGTCCAGATACCAGCCCTCAGCCTTCTTCCAGAGACCTCCATCTTTCAACAGTTTTGACACATATTTCCTGAACAACCTCTTAAGAAGCCAACACTTTCCATTCTCTCCCTTAAGGAGGATTGCACAATCCCATTTTACTAACGAGGAAGCTGAGACTCAGCAAAGTCAAGTCATTTACTGAAGTTACGAAGCTAGAATTGCAGAGTCAGTATTGAGACACAAATTCCATTGAATTGTGCTCAGATGTCTTTCTTCTGGCCACCAACACTTCATCTTCTTTGGAGCAGTTTAGTATTAGATGAGTTTCCTCCATCTGGAGAGCCCAAGCCTGCTTGCTGTATGTCCATGCTCAAAAATGCCCTCTTGTTGATTCCACTTTCCTGTTCGAAGACATGCAGAGCACCACCCAAGAGGGAGAAATGCTTGCTGCTGCCACTGCACAAGCTTCTCTCTCTCCATTTGTCTTAATCCTTAATTATATTTGTGCTTGCACAGTTATGAGACATTCCAGATCTTTCCTCCCAACCCCATTCTCTTATTCTGGCAAGGATCATCTGTAGAACTCCTAGCTGCAGAGAAGACTCTCTTGGGTCGGCATCTCTAGGAGAATTTCTCACCCCAGGACCGTAATACCCCAGCACTCTCTTTCCAGGGGTGTCCCCTAGTTTGCAACAGGATGGCTCCACTGTAGCCCAAGTAACATGGAAAATCTGCCTGCTACAGAAAGCTATTTTGCTCCCAACCACACTGAGTAAAATCCTTAACTCTTTCCTGCCTGCCATGTGCAAGTTACACCACCAAACACATAGCACATAATAAGTGCAGTTAATCTTTCAGGTTAGTCTTGAAAGTGAGCAAACCAGCAATGAATGAATCATATATTCATACATATAAAGAGCCCAGGAGTGTTGCTATTAGGGTATTTGCATTTTATGGGTAAGCTTTTCATTTAGCTTATCCACTCATTCAATAATTTCTGAGTTGTGCAACTCTAAGCCCTGTACTAGATGCTAAGGAAATAGCCTGAGCAAAGACTGGCAATGCCCTGTCTTCAGAGAGCTTACAGTCCGGGGACAGATCTGGATTTTGGTTAAGTCCTTTATAAAGCGTAATTATGAAACAGAATATGTGATCTGAGAAAAACAGCGTAGGGACTCTGAGAATGTTGATCAGGTCAACCTCAATTGATCTAGCCATGGCTGAGCAGGGACATCTTCCTAAAGGAAAGGGCTTAAGGGACAGAAAACCTGGGCAAAAGTTCCCAACGTGAGGATGTCCATGATCCAAGCAGTTGATAAGAATGACACTGAGACACACTGAGACACACTCTGAGTGTCCTCCTGGGGTGTTCAGTAGGTTGCCAAGTGGCAAAGTTGGGTCAAATTTCCAGCTTGCCAGGAGCCAGCCTCAGAGTAGTGACCTTCACACTTCTCTCTTGCTGCTTGCCAAAAGAACTTTGGAAAGTTTGGAGCTTCCTGGAAAAGGATATTGTTTCTGTTATGTTACAAATATTGAAATTGCTAAACCAAACTGTAAAACGCTCTTTAAAACCAGTCAATAATAATCATAGCAATTTCATTCTCCATCATCCATTTAAGAAATGAACATGCGTTCCTGTAGCAACAGACATTTCACATCCCCCACAGAATTTTAAGCTCATGTAATATATTTTGATGTTTGAAAATCTTTTATTGATCATACTTATCTGCTACAAAAATATGTACATACATTGACTTTAAATCTGGCTTGTAATTCCTAGGACTACACAGTTCTGAGTATTAAATAGAATTCCTTCTCTATGGAGATATCATTATTATTATTACTAAGCCATGGATTAAAAGCAAGTGGATACATTACAAACTTTGATAAATATTTATTTAGCAGAAATAATCCAATTGTATTGGAAATGCCTCTCTTAATGAGATGGATCCATGAGGTTGTTTGTGTTTCTGAAGATGATTATGGCTAATTACATTTAAAAAGAGAATTCAGGATTGAATCTATTTCTTCTTTTTTCTTTTTTTGCAAACATTAAATGCTTAGAAAATTTGTTCACAAAAGTAGGTACATAGAAATGGAAACTCCCTTTTTCTTAACATTGTTACTCAAAATCATTATTGCTACTGAATTATATAACAAGTTACAAAGTGATCCAGCATCAAAAAATATTTCATAATCTTCTGAATTGTCCCTTTGTCTGGTGCCCTAGAAGTTTTTCATGTTAGTTCAAAACATGGTAATAAAATTCCCAGTGGGAATCTTTTTAGTATGCTCTATTTTTTTTGTTTGTTTCTCATGGGAAATGAGAGATTATTAAATGAAAAGGAGCGATTCAAAGGGACTTATCAGTTGGTCCAACTTTAGACGAGTTCATCTGGAAGTTGATGATCCCCAAACAAAGTTTTGTACGTATGTCTTGGAAAATATTTATAAATCTTCATAGCATATATGTTCCAGTTTAAAAACCCTTAGCCAAGCCCAGAGACTGACAGTGTCTGTAAGTCTGAGGTGCTGACCTCCCAATGTGGGGAAATAGGCCATCTCTGGGGGCCATGCTGAGTAGCTCTGCTCTCCTTAGGTGGAAAGGCTCCTTTCTGAATTCATTAGAATATATGCCACTGAGAGAGGAGAGACCCCCTGCTGGGAACTAAGAATCAGGAAGGGAACAGGCAGAGCGGAATGGAAGTGGGTAGTGCAACTCCATCCGGGGTATGGAGAGATGCTTTAGGGAAACAGTGACATCTGCCTTGAGATATAAAGGGTGAAGAGAAGTCAACTAGACCAGGACTGGAAGTAGGGGAGAGAGAGAGAGAGAGAACATTTCAGGCAGAGAGAATAGCACATGGGAAGGAACTGGAGAAGGGAAGCACACGGGGGCCTTGGAAACCAGAAGGAAGAGGGCACATTGTATTCTTTGTGCAGTGGGAAGCCACTGTATGGTTTTAAATCAGGGACTGAACTGGGCATGCTAGCGCAGGCCTGCAACCCCAGCAACTCAAGAGGCTGAGGCAGGAGAATCACAAGTTCAAGACCAGCCTCAGCAACTTAGTGAAGCTCTGTCTCAAAATAAAAACATCAAAAGGACTGGGGATGTGGCTCAGTGGTTAAGCACCTGTGGATTCAATTCTTTGTACCAAAAAATCAACATTAAAACAAAAAGCAGGAACCAACACAGTCAGTTCTGTACTTTTATGAGGCCACACTCTGGGAACCGCTAATGACCAAGCCCCAGGAAGAAGCATAAATTCAAAAGAGCAATAAACTAGCCAACCTAGAGCAGAATAGGGCTATCCCCTCCTTCATTCCATGTGGCAGGCCCTGTTTTGCACGACCTGAGAGAATCACTTCACTTTTTGCAGCCCCTTTACACTGAACTCCAGCCCCTGACATCTCCTTCCTCTCAGTGCCACTGAGTCCCTTCTCCTAAACCCTGCTGGGTTTTACCTGACTCTGTAGTCCCAGAATAAGTCTTCACAGAGCCCCAAGAGAAAATACCAAGTCCAGAGGAGCCAAATGAGGTGCTCCTGGCTGTCCCACCCTTCCACTCCCCAAACTTGGAGCCAGAAGCTGTGGCTTCTTTATACTGAGTCCCCAAACCCACTCCCTCCTTCTCTAACTGCTGGCCCGGGCATGGGTGTCAGATGACCACATTTTTTAAAAAAAAAAATATTTATTTTTTTTTAGTCATAGGTGGACAGAATATCTTTATTTTATTTTTATGTGGTGCTGAGGATCGAACCCAGTGCCCCACGCATGCTAGGCGAGCACGCTACCACTGCGCCACAACCCCAGCCCCTGAGATGACCACTTTTAATATTGTTTTCAAACTATGAAACATTTAAACTTGAAACTTAAGATCTGAAAGGGCTGTGAAGACCTCCATCTCCATGTCACTTTTTCTGTTGACCTCATTCTCTCTCTCTCTCTCTCTTGCTCAACCCCTCGCTTCATGTGCAGATATGTACCGGGTGTGGGTTTGCATTTTCCTGCTCCATATGAGGTAGAGAAAATTCATCAAACCCAGCTGCACACCAGGGAAAGGACAGAGCTCTGTGAAACTCCCCAAGTTCTCTCCTACTTGCTCTGCTCAGGCTCTGAGCTCCCACCTCTGCTCAACACTTCCGTCTGGGGCAGCCTTACCACTTCAGTGGTACCCCATTCCTTCTGCATTGACCCACACAACTCTTTGATGAAAAAAAATATAAAAATCTTTAGTAATAATTTGAGGAAAATAAAGGGATTTATATTATAGCAACAGTAACAGCTTCAAACTGAGCTCGCATTGGTCAAGCTTCTAAAAGTTGCTACAATTCTAAAACTTGAACATCACACTCCTACTTTATCATTTGGCCTATTTTTTTTTAATCTTGACATTTTTTTCTTTCCTTGTTGTCTCTGTCCAAACTCTCTCTCCTTTTCTCCTGTTCTTTTTTTTTTTTTTTTTTGTGCCAGGGATTGAACCCAGGGACACTTAGACACTGAGCCACATCCCCAGCCCCTTTTATTATATATATATTTTTAGAGACAGGGTATCTCTAAGTTGCCTAGAGCCTCACTTAAGTTGCTGAGCCTGGCTTTGAACTCTTGATCTTCCTGACTCAGCCTCATAAACCACTAGGCTTATAGGCCCGTGTCACTGCCCTCAGCAATCTCTCCCTTTCATTAATGACCTTGGTGTCTGATTACCTATACATTCGAGTTTTTTCTTCTCCCTCCAAAACTTCTCCAGATTTTTTTTTCCAAGCAGAATGGTGGTATGAGCTATTAGCCTAATAAATATCATCACCCATTACATATGACACTATCATATGACTTGATATGATACATGTTACATTTTAAAATATATCAACATAATAAAAGAGCTTTGAGAGTTAATCCTAGAATATCTATAATGAATGATAGTCTCAAGTAGATATGTGCATTAAAAATAATTATTAGGAAATACATATTTGACTGAGAGTCTTTTTTGCATAGGGTGATATGCCAGTTTAAATCACTTCAGTGTTTTATAAAATATGATGTGAAAGATACCAAATTCATGGAAGGTGGGTAAATAGTAAGTGCCAAATAATATGCTATAAATCAAGTCTGAGATACCCAGGATTGTGGACACAGGAGAAGGAATGTAATTCACTCTGTTTCCTGAAAAACTTCTTAGGATGCTTGTTAGGTCACTAGAAGCATTTTATCAATTTCCACATTATGATATATAAAGTTTCCAAAATATGCTGAACAACAAAACACTTTTACATAGAACATCCTGCTGGCTGACATTCTGCAGAACCCCTTCAGAAAACACAGTCACCAAGAATGACTCTTAACCATCTTTACTTCTTGGTGCCCTGGCACTGACAGACCCCACACAAACCTGTTAGCTGATATTCTTAGCAAGGAAAGCTGCCTTCCCTCTTCTACCTTCCACTCATTCTCTCTGGCCACCTCCTGTGCAAAAGAATTTGGTCCCAGTTTCAGTGGTTCAGATTGACAAGTCTCTGTAAATTCAAAGCCCATTACGACACGTGAAGACCTACTGGGAATCTTTGTGGGGAAACTGAATTAATATGATTCTTGCCCATAGAGATCAAGTATCAAGTCTTATTCAACTCTCTACATTCTAGTGGCCAGTTTCTGGTAAACACTTAGTAAATAGTTGTTAAGAATAAATAGGAACCAGTATGCATTTGGTAATCTGTAAACTGTACACTTTTCACTCTCCTCCTAAAATATAAAATAATACATTATCTAAATACGGAAACATAGTCCATGGATTGATCTTAAGAAATTCATTGCAAATATTCATCAGTGCTCATGGTCTGCATGCACCGTCAATCTGGTTTGTACATTCTGTGAACTTCATTTCATAGCCACCTGGGAGAGCACTCCAGCATTTCCGTCGCTTTCTGATTTCTTAGAACTTGTACTGATCTTTGATTTGCACACACCCAGTCCAAATTCTAGGTAAATGATTCAGGATAATCCTTCTTCCACCCCGCCCTTTTCTCAAACCCATGCCCAATTAGGATGAAGAGAGTGAGATCCGAACTGAGGAAGTAAAAAAGTCATTTGAACATCCGAAGAAAACCACTATGATTTCTAAATATATTGGCTTTCCTTGAATTACAGTAAAAAAGAAAAAAAAAATAACTTGTAAACCGCTACACATGTACATTGTACAGCAGAGCTCTCACCCCAGGAAAGTCATGAGATGCCTGCAACACATTTTCCAGAAAAGACAGCACAGTCAAATGGGTCCCCCTGGGCCACTGCTTTTTGCCATCTAAATGTTGCAGCTGGGCATTGGAGTTTCTTCTCTGGTCTATTCAAAAAGGCATTGTGTTCTTATACAAAACTCTCTGGGTAGAGAATGTCCACCATGATTGCTCAGAGCCCAGTCTTGGAGCAGAGACAGGAACTGCTGCCACTTTCCTGCACAGGAATAGCCTCCATCCTGACTGGTTCTTACCATCTTCTCTAGGAAGCTGAGCCAGGCCTTGCAATGAAATGCCCCCATCTTTTGCCATGTTTGGTCCATTGTCAATGGCTATCATCATGGAAGATGATAAGAGGAAGAAAATACAAATGCTCCTTCAAGGCCTTGGACCTTTGTAATGTCCAAAGAAGGCTCTTGAGACTTAGACCTGAACTTTAGATCCACTAGACCTAGGTTTCCTGCCCCTCTAGTTCTGTCCAAGAAATAATACACCAGAACACAAAGTTTGCTGAAATAGATCTTCAAGTACAAGTTCCATCCCTTCCCAGGAGAGCCTGGAATGTTTCAGATACAGTAATTAGCAGTAAGTTCACAATGATAAATAAGACAAATTCCTGCCCTTGAACTGCTTCCTTTTGAAGGGAGGCATGACTTTAATTAGCTTAACCTGTGGTACTCAGAAGAGACACACAGATGGAAAGTTTTTAAGTCAGTTGATGGCTCCTCTGTGGGACACCTGGCGGAACAGAGCCTTTCAGGAAGAATGTATGTGCATATCAGTCAGGAAAACTGAAACTAAAAGCAGAGCTGAGATTTTGCAGGAAAGAGTGAAGTGGGAAGTTGTTCAGGGGATTGGGTCAGGGGGATACGAGCTGAGATAACCTGCTGGGGCCATTTCTTTTCTCAAGAATAACCTGTAATCCCAGCACTTTGGGAATCTGAGACAGGAGAATCATGAGTTCAAAGCCAGCCTCAGCAATGGCGAGGCACTAAGCAACTCAGTGAGACCCTGTCTCTAAATACAACACAAAATAGGGCTGGGGATGTGGCTCAGTGGTTGAGTACCCCTGAGTTCAATCCTTGGTACCAAAAAAAAAAAAAAAAAAAGAATAGCCGCATCTGGTCTATATTTCCTGAAAAAGGGACAATTCTGCTCAAAGGATGATTTGACTAAGAACATGAGCTTCTCTTTTCTTTTCATTTTTGTACATCCAGGCAGACCCCAGCAACAGGGATCTAAAAACCTATACACAAGTCTGGGGTTACTCCTCAGAATAGTTTTCAACACCTGAACACCATGCAAAATGCCCACCTAGGTGCACCTGGCAGGCCTACGGGGCCCACCTAGTTCATGGGTCAAGGGTATAAGTAGTTTCCAGACAAATCCCAAATGCTGAGTTCACAGAAGGAAAATAGTATTACCAGGAAAGGCCCAGACTGAGATACAGCTCAGGTGCCTTCACAGTAAAACACTCCAGAAGAGAAAGGAGGCCGTGGCAAGGAGGCATGGTGCCTGCAAGCTGTCTGTGTAGGCATGCAGATCAGACGTGTTGACTGACTCTAACTCCCAGTCTGTCAACAAAAGATTTTTCTTTCTTACTAATTTCTTATGACAATACAAACTTATGACAAATAAAATTTCATGTAATATGGGAAGATATAAAAAAATTCCCCAAAATATTACCATTTCAAAATTGAGCATTGAACAAATCATTTCCTAGATCTCTCTTACTGCATAAAGAAGAAGGAAAGAAGGAGAGAGGGAAGGAAAGAGGGAGGGAGAATAACACATTAGCTTGGCACTGTAATTTTCCAATCTTGGTATAGTATTTTCATGCATTAAAGAAAGCAATAATATTTATTTTTTTTAAAATATTTTTTAGATGTTGATGGACATTTATTTTTTATTCATTTATTTATATGCGGTGCTGAGAATCGAACCCAATGCCTAGCACATGCTAGGCAAGCGCTCTACCACTGAGCCACAACTCCAGCCCAGCAATAATATTTATTAATGATTCCAAAAATAGCCTCACAGAAACTGTCTTTAACTCCTCTCTGTCACTTGAGCATTCAGCAAGGTGATACATCATGGCTGAAGTGCATAGCGAAGGAATCTTCTCACTTCATGGTAGCTAGAAAGCAGAAAGGAGAAGGAAGGTCCACATAAAAATGCCTTTATCTGAAATTTTCCCTGAACTGCCCACAGGAGCCATCATGTCATCCACTATTTTTCAGTCTTTTTAAATTTGTTCATTGACCAAATATTTCTTGGAGTCCTACCAGGTGCCAAGCACCAGGCTAGTTCAGAGAGTAAATGTTAGAAAGAATGACACTGTCCCTGTGCTCACGGAACTCATGTGCACGAGGGTGCTTCTTGCAGCATCATTCTCTATCTCAGGGAGTCTGCTTTCGAGATTATAGTATGAGGTGCAAGAAGCTGTATTTTCTGTAGCTCTTCAGGGCATCTGGATGCTCACTGAAGTTCAAGAATCACTATGGTACCGTTTTGATGTAAAAATGATAGATGATTCATTGACCAGGAAAAAAATGGTAGTTATCTATGACTGGTTGTGTCCAGAAGCCAAGTCAAAAGCAGGCCGTGCTTCAGGCTGATGGAGCTAGAACTGACCTGCTATCATTTGAATAAGTATCCCCCAGAGGCCTGTGTGCTGAAGGCCTGGTTGCCAGACTATCAGGAAGTTGTGGAATCTTCAGGTGGTAGAGCCTAGTGGGGAAATAAGGTCACTGGAAGTTAGGTACATCCTTGGAAACAATATGTGGACCTTTACCCCTTCCTCTTCTCTCTTTTGCTTTTTGACTATGTGAGGTGAGAATATTCCTTCACTATGTTCTGTAGCCATGATGTATCACCTTGCTGCATGTCCAGGTGACAGAATCAAGTAAGGATGGACCGAAACCTCTGAAACCAAGAGCCAAAATAAAACTTTCCTCCCCTTAAGTTGATTATTTCAATTTTTTTTATGGTAACAGAAAGATGACTAACAGTACTATAACGGACAATTCCATAGTGCAATTAAGGTCTATCCTGATTCTTGTGCAGTTCGAAGTTACCACTGAAATAGTAAGGATGCTTTCTCCACAGAAAGCATCATCTTTGCAGGTAATGGACTTTGGCGGATGTTTATAGCAGATGACATCCTTTGGGTAATCTAGTGGATATATTTTTTCAAGAATTTTGATGCAGGAATGTTAACCCCAACTTCTATGAATATCTGCCAGCAGTGACTTATTTGTGCCATGGCAAATGTCATGAGGATTTAGACTCGTGAGTACCCAAATTTTCAGAGAAAGAAACAGTGAGTTGCTGAGGATTGAGGCCAACTTCCTGCAAGAAGCTGAGGATGCACCTTGAAATATATGGCTAAAACACTTGTTTGCCTTTCCCTGTTTGGTTGAAGAGCTGAGATCAAAACTAACTGTTTAGAAGAAATTAAGATCCAGTGTACATCCTGAGAGCTTTCTGAAGAAAGTCTAGGTGAGAGTGAACTTTTTTTTTTTAAATTTCAATGATTTTGCTTAGCAGAATAACAGGAAGACAGGTGGGAATCTGTTTAGTGATTCAGGCAATTTGGTAAATTGAATAAATACAGTTTTTGGAAAACATATAATATTCAGATGGTGAGTTTCCATTTTTAATCACCCTTCAGCCCCTGACTGGTATGTGTTTCTAAAGATTATCAGTGTTACTTCATAAAATGCTAAAGCTGTAGAGGTTTGAATAAACCTGTGTTGGATAATGATGTTTATTTTTGTGAATGAGTGAATGAATGCTTGAGAAAATTAAATTAAAAGACAGAAATTAATTTTAAAAAAAATATTAACTGTTCAAAAAGTATCACAAACCCTGTACTTATATTTTCCTACTATCCTATAATCTTTGTTTATACATTTAGCCAGTGAAATTCAGTATCTCATTTCATCAGTTTAGGCAGAAGAAAAAATCAGCATTTCCAGACTTTAGAAAAATAAATATTGATTGCCATAGGTTTTAATTTATGGCCTGATCACAACAAGAGAAAGGAAAAATATGATTTCTATAAGTTGGATTTAACTAAAATCACAGGTGGCTGATGGGATAGAGACAGGTAATCAGAAATATCCAAATTAGCTTTGAGTGTATTACACATTGCAATAATAAATATTCATACTTATGACTTCAACTTATCAGGAAAGTATTTTAATGAACCCCTATATTCAGGTTTAAAAGATGGGACATTGTAGTATAATTAATGTTCCTTCCATGGTAATTTTCTAAAGTTTTGATAGTTTATGAGTCTGGCTTCCATCATGGGTAAAATTCACTTGGCCAGAAAATCTTTTCCCAATGCTTGGAATGCCAGATTAAGCAAATAAAAGTACAGGATATCTAGTTAAATTTTATTCTCAGATAAACAACTAATTACTTTTGGTATAAATATATAATATATGATATCCAAAATTTAGGATATATTTGTGCCACAGGCAATATTTGAGACACACTTATACTTAAAAATATTTATTTGAAATTTAAATTTAACTGAGTATCCTGTATTTTATCTGGCAACCTTACCAGTGACTCGAAAGAAACCCAGTGTTGCAATTCAGAGTTGGTACATTCTGGAATTGTTGCACTTAAGAAAACCTGGCTGATTCTGTAAGTAAGCTCCAGAGAGCTTTGGAAGACATCTATGAACTTGAAGGCAAAATATCCTCTTAAGGGGAACCATTATCTTCCCTCTGTAGGACTCAAGTCAGTGCTACGAAAGCAGGAGATTTATTTGCAGGGGGTAAATAAATAAGATGAGAAACTGCCACTTGCAAAATCACCTCCATTGAGCTCACTTTTATGGTGAGGGCTTTGACTCTTATTGAAGGACCCTACAGGATGAGCATTATGACATTTATTACTAAGACTGCCACTGAGGGTTGGTTGTTAGGATTATTGTGCTGTTTCTGGGATTCCTGACCTGCCTGGATGTCTTGTCTAATTCTCCTAGGTTTGGTTATTTCCTGTTCTCTCTAACAAGTCTGCCTTAGCCCTAGTTTCATGATTCTCTAATTGTCTATTTGCACAGTTCTTTCATTACATTCTCCAAAGGATATAGTGTATTTTCTGCTTTTGTATTCTCAGTGGTAGATCATGGCCTAGCATGCAATGAATATACAATCTGTGTTTAAACTAATACAAGAGAGGATAAATGGTGGGATTATAGATGGATGGATGGATTATGGGTGGATGGATGAATGGGTGGATGGATAGGTGGGTGTATGCTGGGTGTGTAGGTGGATGAATGGATAGATGGGTAGATTGGTGGGTGGATAGAAGGATGAATGGATGAATGGATGGATGAATAAATAGAAGGATGGGTGGATGATACTGTTGATCATATTACATTGTGCTTATGGAAAGGCAAAAGGCTCTTATATTTGCTTAAGAACATGTATAGTCATGTTTATTCATATTTGTCAAAGCTCAGAAAAGCTAATTCACCCATAGTAGGAGAATGGATAAACAAATTGTGGTATATTAATTAACCGAGTGAATTCTACTTGAGCAGTAAAATGGAGTGAACTTCTGACAATACACAATATGGAAAAAGTTCAAACTAGTATGCTGCATTAGGCAAAAGAAATTAAGGGGATACAAACAGGAAAAGAAGAGCTCAAACTACCCCTATTTGTCAAGGATATGATCCTATATGTAGAAGACCCCAAAAAAACCCACTAGAAAACTTCTAAAACTCATAAACAAATGCAGCAAAGTAGAAGGATATAAAATTAACACCCATAAATCAACTGCATTCCTATACACCAGTGATGAATCAACCAAAAGAGAAATTAAGAAAACAGTCCTATTCACAAAAATAAAAGTATCTGGGAATCAATCTAACAAAACAGGTGAAAGACCTCCACAACAACAACAACAAAAAAACTACAGAACACTAAAGAAAAAAATTGAAGACGACTCTAGAGCATGGAAAGGTACTCCTATGATCTTGGATAAGCAGAACTAATATTGTCAAAATGGCCTTACTACCAAAAGCACTATATAGATTTAATGTAATTCCTATTAAAATTCCTATGATGTTCTTCATAGAAATAGAAAAGGCAGTCATGAAATTCATTTGGAAAAATAAGAGACCCAGAATAGTCAAAGCAATCCTCAGCAAGAAAAGTGAAGCAGGAGGCATCACAATACTAGACCTTAAACTATTCTACAGAGCCATAGTAACAAAAATGGCATGTTACTGGCACCAAAACAGACATGAAGACCAATAGTACAGAGTAGAAGACTCAGAGAAAACCCACATAAATACAATTGTCTCATACTAGACAAAGGTGCTATGAACATACATTGGAGAAAAGATAGCCTCTTCCAAAATTGGTGCTAAGAAAACTGGAAATCCGTATGTAGGAGAATGAAATGTAACCCCCTCTCAGTCTGTATGAAGCTCAATGTAAAGTGGATCAAAGAACTAGGCATGAGATCAGATACCTACATCTACCACAAGAAAATCTAGGCCCAACATTCCATCATATCGGCTTAGGAATCCTCAAAAAGACTCATAAAGCACCAGAAGTAAAACCAAGAATCAATAAATGGGATGGTATCAAACTTGAAACTTCTTCACAGCAAAGGAAGCAATCAACAGCATGAAGAGAGAGCCTACAGAATGGGAGAAAATATTTTCTACCTGCATCTCAGAGAGAGATGCAGGATATACAAAGAACTCACAAAAACTGAACACCAGAAAAACAAATAATTCAATCAACAAATAGGTAAAGGAACTGAAGAGGCACAACACAGAAGAAAAAATACGAATGGTCGACAAATACATGAAAAAATGTTCAACATCTCTAGCAATTAGAGAAATGCAAATGAAAACTGTACTGAGATTCCATCTCACTCCAGTCCGAATGGCAATCATCAAGAATACAAGTAACAATAAATGTTGGTGAGGATGTGGGGATACAAGTTCATTCATATGTTGCTGGTAGGACCAATTCATAAATTGGTCCAACCACACTGGAAGGCAGAAATCTTACAATGGAACCACCATGTGACCCTGTTATACCACTCCTTGGCATATACCCAAAGTACTTAAAATCAGCTTACCACAGTGATGCAGCCACATCGATGTTTATAGCAGCTCAATTCATAGTAGCTAAGTTATGGGACCAACTTACACGCCCTTTAACAGATGAAAGGATAAAGAAAATGTGGTATATATACACAATGGAATATTAGTCAGTCATAAACCAGAATGACTTTATGACATTGCTGGAAAATGGATGAATCTGGAGATGATTATGCTTAAGTGAGATAAGCCAATCCCAAAAAAACAAAGGTCAAATGTTTTCTTTGATATGTGAATGCTAACACATAATTGGGCCCCAGGGAGTGAATAGAAGTTCACTGGATTAGACAAAAGGGAATGAAGGGAAGGGAAGAGGGACAGGAAATAGAAAAAGTAGTGAAATGAATCTGACTTACCTTTCCTATGTATGTATATAAATACACCACAGTGAATCTCCACATCATGTACAACCACAAGGCTGGGATCCTAATTAGAATAAGATGTACTCCATGTTTGTATAAATACATCAAAATATTTTACCATCTACCATCATGTATAACTGAAAAGAATAATTAAAAAAATATTATGTGATTCAACAGACAACTCACGGAAGAGCACATCCTAGATAATTTCACTTCTATGAAAATGTAAACAGTCAAAACTGATTTAGAGTGGAAAAATTTGTGTAGAAGGTGAGAGCAGGTGAGAATAGACTTGGAAGCAGCAAGAGGGAACTTTCTGGATGATGATAGTTCTCTATTTTGATAGTGATTTGGCTGGAATAGACATATAATTTGGTAAAAACTCAAATACACACTTGAGATTTGTGTTTATTGTAAGTAAATTTTACTTTACAAAAGGAAAAAGGGTAAACAAATGTTAAATTCTGGATACATGCAGAAATATTTAAGGGTAATGTAATGAAGTCTGCAATTTGCTTTGAAATGCATCCAAAAAATAAAATAAAATGGAATGATGGCTGAATAAAGAGATACATAGATATAAGCTAAAGCAAGTATCATAAAATGTTAATGGTGTCCACTGTAAAAACCTTTTCAATTTTGCTTCATGTTTGAATTTTTTTGTAATAAAGTGTTGAAGTAAAAATGAGCTTTTGGTTCATGTAACTGCAGAGGTCTTCACACTAGAAAGAAAAACTCTGAAAGCCTCTGAGGATACTTGAGAATCTTTCTCAGGATAAGCAAATTACTTCTGATTTTCTGGGAGAATCAGCCCATCTCTAACCAGAGCTCCAAAAACTGATTGGCCAAACTGGGTACAACTAAAGAAAATTCTACTCCAATTATTTTCCCTCCTCCATCCATTCCTATACTTCCTGTCTTAAAAGCAATAGCCACTTATTTAAAAGTAAGAAGATCCCTGTACCCCAGACTGCAGCTCCTTCCCTTGCACCCATTGATCTCTGTCGGTTGGTGTCTGGCTGAGAACCACCCTGTCAACATGGATAACAGGTCCATTAGGGATGACTGACTCCAGGCATTCCTGCCGGGCTCCGCTGCTCTCTCCTGCAGAAGCATGTGCCTGAAGATCATGTTCCCTGACACCAGTGCACAGCTGCTGAATGAGAGGATTTACTTGGGTGAAATTTAGGCCCACGGGGAAATCAAGCATCATGTCCACGATTAGAAGTGATGTGTAACCCAGGACTAAGAAACGGGCTGCCGGACACAAGAGCAAGCTGATTCCTTTGAGTTGTTCTGATTTAAGAAAACTGCCTTTGTAATTCCATCTGTGAGAGGCCCAGAAATTTTTCCATTAAGTCAGTTAAAATACATTAAATATATAAATAGATAGATAGATAGATAGATAGATAAATAGATAGATAGATAGAGACAAAGAGGAGGAGGAGAGGAATACTTTCAAAAGAAAAAAAAAAGTCACAAGCTTCTTACACGGAGAAGAAGAGAAGAGACCCAAAGCACTAAAAAACTCAATCACATTCTACTAGAAATGTCTTGACCCCATGACCTTCTGCCTGAGGACAGAGTTAGACTCTCTGTTGACAGAAGGTAGGTAGTATGTTCTTTGTCACCCAAGGTGTGGAAACAGACACTGGATGAGAGGTCACTAAAAACTAAAGGACAGAGTGATGCCACAGGCTGGATTGTGACCCTGAAATTCAGACACCAGGGGAGGGCATGCCCAGAGGGTCGACTGGATGAAGAGACATTTTCCATTATTTAATTGCTTTATAGAATTTCAGTGCACATACAAACCAGGACTTCATTTCACCTTTGAGAAAGGAGGTGTTTCAGGGTCTTAGACATCAATTAGCAAGTGCTGTTCCTCAGGGCATATCTCATCGCTGCCTTACAAGATGGACCTCAGACCTCGTAGTCAAATTGCTAAATTAAAGGACAAGTGCACCTTCAATGTCACTCTGGGTTGTCACTTTGTTCTGTTGTTAAGTTTTTATACAGAGTGTTTTTCATTCCATACGTCTTCACCAACACTTGGTAGGATCAAAGGAAACTATTTTTTTCTAATACAAATCTTGTGAACTAACAGCTCTTAGTTCCATCCTATTGATTACCAATGTGATTAAGCTTTGCCTATGCTAATTGGTCATTTGAATTTCCCCTTATATGTAAATTACCCCATCCTGTGTTTTGGCTATTTTTTTTCATTGAGGAACTTTCGTTTTTTCTTAGTGATTTGTAGGAAATGCCTTTGTATTCTGAATTTTTGCCCTTTATTGATTGACACAAAAAATTCTCCCAGTCTCTAAATGAGCTTTCAGTTTGGTTTATGATATTTTGTTTATTTATAATTCTAAGGTCAAATATATCCATCTTTTTCTTTATAGTGTATATTTTGTGACAAATTCTCCTTTCTTAAATTCATTAAGATATTCTTCTAAACCTTCTCAAGTTTGCTTTCAAATTTGGGTCATTAAGCACCTAGAACTTAAAGGTTTTTAATGAAGTGAGAATTTACTTTTATTTTCCTTACTATTAGCCAATTGTCTCAGCTCCATATATTAACTCATTCATTTTTCATTTGACATAAATGACACTTCTGTCAAAAACCAATTTGTCTTTATATATGTGGGTCTATTTTAAGAGTCTCTCTCACATCTATCTAACATGTCTGTCCCTGACACAATACCACACCATTTTAATTACTAAAATATTAATAAGCCTTGAAGTGTGGCAAGATTGTTTCCAATTACTATATTTCTTAAAATTTTACTATATTAATTTGGGGCTTTTTACTTTTTCCTATTAATGTCATGGTTGGGTTTGTCAAGTTTGATTAAAAAAACAAACAAAAAAAAATCCTATTGGGATCTTCATTGAAATTACATTTAACTTATAATTTATGGAGAACTGCCAGTGTTATATTGAGTCTCCCTCATTTATACATGAGGATTGCAGTACATGAAAAAATGTTCCCTCAAATCTGTTCACTTCCTCTAAATATGTTAGGTCACCCAGCACAGAGCAATTAAGATTGCAAATGAAATTGAGGCTACAAATCAGCTGACCTTGATGTGGGGAAAATGTCCTGTACCATTTGAATAGAGTCCATGTAATTGAGGGAGGGCTTATATGTAAAGAAGAGAGTGAGTGAGTCATTGAGGGAGAGATGTAAGTGAGCGTCAACTGCTGCTGGTTTTGAAGATACAAGGGGGCCATGAGCCAAGAAATGCAGGCCACCTCTAAAAGGTAGAGAAGGCAGGAAATGAAGAGACTCCAGAGTGTTCAACCTTGCCTATACCTTGATTTTTGTCCACTAAGACCCATTGTGGACTTCTGACCTCAAAACTTGTAGTCACTAAGTGTGGGAATTTGTTACAGCTGAATAAGAAATCAACACACAGAGATTAAGTCAGAAAGTAAATATGTAGGAAGAGTAGAAAGATAGAGGATAGAAAGTAGAACAGCAATATGAAAATAACTCAGAGGTGCATGTGTGTTTGTGCCCACACGCAAGCACACATATGCACCTGCATGTTTTTAAATTTATGGTAGGAGTCAGCTGTATAGTAGCACTTTGATTAGAGTGCTCTCATTATGATGTGACCTATTTAA
Organism: Xerus rutilus; assembly: GCA_028644305.1. Taxonomy (NCBI): domain Eukaryota; kingdom Metazoa; phylum Chordata; class Mammalia; order Rodentia; family Sciuridae; genus Xerus; species Xerus rutilus. The sequence continues at coordinate 163,330,516 of CM053401.1, forward strand.
CTTATTCAAAATTCCTTCAGAGTCATGTGTATGGTCCTTTATAGTAAACAGCCCATATGTGTTTGAACAGAAATCATACTTTCTAATTTTCTAAGGTTTATTTGTCAAGGTCTATGTATGTTCAATAGGATCAAGTATGTAAGTTATGTTGTCCACTGATTATCTTTTCTGACATTTGAGAGAGAAACATTATATTTTCCCTACTCATGGTGAATTTGGTAATATTTCCTTTTGATGCTATCCAAGTTAAAGATAAATATTTAGATGCCTTTTTTGAAGTGTGAAATATTACGTGCATTTTATACTTGTATCTTTATGTTATTAGTACTCCATTTGTCCTTAAAATGCACTTCACCTAAAGTTGATTTTTTACCATATCAATACATTCATACCTTCTTCACTTTCAAGTTTTCTGTATTATGGTGTTTTACATGTCTCTTTTGCAAGCAAAAAGAGATTATGTTGGATTTGGGATTTTTTAAAATTCAGTTTGTGAGTCTCTGCATTCTAACCAATAAGTTTATCTGCCTATATTTATTAAGATTACTGGGATTTAAATTTACTTCTGTCTTATTTTGTTCTGTTTGCTGTTTTTCTTTGCTTCCCTTTTCCCCTTCTTTTCCCACTCACTGGACTGTCTTATCCTTTTATCCCCAGGTCTCTTCATCTTTTATTGATTTGAAAAATTAACTTTCTGTTAAGTATTTTGTTAATGAATATTTTAAATATTCAGTATGGACAAGTGTCTTAAGCAGGATAAAGTAATCATTATGTCAGTTATTATCCAAAACAATTCAAGAACTTAGAATCCTCCAGCTCACCTTGTCCATTCCATCTTATGCCTTATCTGAAGTCCTCAAAATAGTCATTGCTGTTTTCATTTTATCCCATCAATACTTCTATCCATCTACTCCGTGTTTCCTGACATCTCTGGTTGCAAGTGTTTCCTATCATTATTTTTCCTGTAGACTTAGCTCCTGTTTTTCATGAACTGTAATCATTAGTATCTTCTCCAGTAAGTATCTTTAAGTGGTAAATGCGCTCAATCTTTGTTTTTATGGAAATATCTACAATTCACCATCATGCTGAAATGACACCTTAGCTGGACATAGGATTCTACAATGATAGTAATTTTCTCTCATTCCCTTCAAGGTATTATTAGATAATATTCTGGAATGTAAAATTGTTATTAAGAAGTCTGCTATCAGTTTAATTGTCTGTCCTTTGTAAATAATCTACTCCTCCCAGTTGTTTTAAATATTTTTCTTTTGTCTTTGAAGTGCTCTTAAATATTTCCAAGTGATCTAATTTTCTTTTGTTTCAACAAATGTGTTACTTATTATGTCAGTGGATAGCATAATTTCAAACTTTGTATTTTTTTATTTCTAAAGGTTCCATTTGATTCTCTTATTTCTACTCTTCTGTGTGAGTCTTCATCAAGTTAGTGTTTTGATCTCTATATGTTTTTAATTCTCTTACTCATAGGCATTTTACATTCCTTTCATTCAATTATTCCATTATCTCGGTTTGTGGAGCTCTAGTATTTAGTGTTTTTGTACATGCGTTTTATAATTTTGGGTTGTGTAGCTATCTTTAGATTTTCATCAGAGCAATCCTGCTGTTTGAGGTCAGGAAGGTTCCTTCTAGGAGGCTCCCACCTAGTTAATAGGGAAATAGAATCATGTTTTAAACCAGTTTTTACAGATTCCTTAACCTAGAGGACCCAGGACCATACAAAACCCTGTGGAAAGCACATAGACAGATTTTATTTTTCATGAAAGACTTTGTCTTTTACCTTTAAATCTTTTGTTTCCATCTCCATGTTATTAAGTGATAAAGAAATATATTCTTTTTATGCAACTGTAACTTACATGAATTACACAAATCTTAAGGGTATGGGTCAGTGATTTCTTACAAGTGTATCCATGTAACCACCACACGCATCAAGTGGAACCTCTCAGCACCCCCTAAGAATCCTGTGCTCCTTTAGACCTCCAAAGACAATCACTATTCTGACCTTTAGCTTCATTGATTAGTTCCACCTGTCCTTACACTGTACAAAAATCACACAGTAGATGCTCTTATTGGGTCTTCTTACACTCAGGATCATGTCTGAGAGATTCATCCATGTCACTGCTCATTGTTGACTCCTGGAATTCCATTTTCTGTACATGCCACAATGTATCCAGCCATTCCACTATTGGCGGACATTTGAGTTATTTCTGGATTTGGCCATTATGAATCAAGTTGCCATGGGAATTCTTCCATGTGACTTTTGGTAGAACATTAATATATTCTAATTGTAAAAATTTCCAGAGAGGGAAATTCCTATATGATACTCATTCTGACTGCTTCTGCTCCTCAGAAGTAGCCACTGTAGTCAATTTAGCATGTATCTTCTCATTCCACCATTTACTTTTCAATTCTAAGCAGTGCAAGATTGTATTATGTTGTAACATAAAAACTAGTGTAACATTGTAAATCGTTTTCAAATATGTGTTGAAGATTGTTGAACTCTAGACCATTGTCTTGATTTACAACATAGTATTGTTTTCTATGATTATTAACAGAATTCTTTTTTAATTCACATGTGGAGTTTGTTTCTCAAAACAGATTTAACTCTATCACTTAAGCTTTGAAATACAATGTTCTCGTTTATTATTTTCTAAATAATGTGTTCTTTCAGTTACTAACATGTATGAATACAACACAGTGAATCTCGACATTGTGTACATCCACAAAACTGGAATCCTAATTAAAATAAGATATATTCCACATTTGATAAATATATCAAAATAGATTCTATTGTCATGTATAACTAGAAAGAACACATTTTAAAAGAGAGAAAACTGAAATTTCTCAAGCTTATGCTTGCTTTTTGTTATTTCACTTTCTGACTATTTCTGAGGGGAAGCATTCTTTAAATTCAAACAATTAATTTCAATTTTTAGTGCATTACAATCTAAAAAGTGGCCTGTAAAATTTCTTTTGTGAGGAACTTTACAAGAATGTATTCTGATGTAACATAGAACAATGATTATATTGAAAGAGATATACAGTGTGAGAGTTGTGTCTACAGAGTTATATATATTGAAATTTGCAAATTATCTCTGTCCTTTACCCTTTTTCATATGGTCTGCTTCTACTACTGTCTACTTATATGGCTTCTATAAATATAAGTTCTTTCATCAAGTTTTTATTTTATTATCATAATGCTTCTTTTATCTTGTTGACCATATTTTGCCCTGGGTTTTATGTTATCTGAAATTAAATTTCCATTTTTTTCTTTTTTGAAATTAATTTGCCAAATTAATTTGTTGCCATTATTCTTCTGTGTTTTCCTCTTAAATTGTTCTTTGTCCTATTTTCTATCTCTCCCTTTTTGCAATTGTTTGCTTCAAGTTATCTTCTTCAAAGAAATATATAATTGAATATTATTTTCAATACAATTGGAAGACTTGATTTTGTTACAAGAAGGAATTTGTAACATTTACATTTATCGTTATATCAAAATTCTGATTATACTTTTGTTGTTGTATTTTATTCCTGACTATACCCTCTTTTCTCCGCCTTTGCTGTTGTTACACAAACTGAACTTTGCTTATTTTTATCTAACCACATGATTTTGAAGTTTTTCCTGTTGCTTTCATTTATCAAAATGTATCTTTTTGTCCAAAACCTTCATCTAAAATGTAATTTATCATATCATTAATGTTGATTTTGCCAATTGTTTCATGACTCCCTGTATGAATAGAATAACTATGTATATCATCCAAACTAAGGCATTTGGCAGAAAAAAAGAGGATACTATTAATTATTGTTGTGGACATTCGTCACTCATATGAAATGACACAATTTTAAAGGATACAAAGGATATAATGCTCTTGTATCCTGTTTAGTCCAGATCCTTTATTTGGTGTAGTCTAAATGATATCCAGGATTATCGTTACATCGTTTTTATATGTTCATGGTCAGTGTAAGTGGTTTTCTATGTATGTTCTGTTTTATCACATATGTAAATCTATGCTTAATCAGAAAAGTTTTCCCTTTCTTTGTCATTAAGGCCATTAGTGCAATTGCTTTGACTTTTGTAAAAAAAAATCAAACACTGGGAAATGGGAAATTCCCTCATGGTCAGTCTCCACCATCACTGTCTTCTCCTTTCTGTAGCTTAAAGTAAGCACACTTTTTGTCTAAAGGACCAGAGAGCAAGTTGTTTAAGCTTTGTGGGTCATCTGGGGTCTGTTTCAACAATTACATGTGCCAGAATAGCACAGATCAGCCACAGACAGTCCTTAAACCAACAGCTATGGCTCTATTCCAATGAGACTTTATTCACAGACTCAGACAGGGAAGTCGATTACTCTATGGGCCAGAATTGCTGCCCCATTATCATTTGTCAATTCATTTTTCTCTTTGTATTATTATTATTTTTGTTATTATTCATTAGTGAGATCATCTTTGTATCTTTTCTAGTAGTTGGGGGTTCTCAAAACATCCCATTAATGCCACCTACAATTAATTCCCAAATAAGCTACTTGCACTCAAATCCTAGTCTCAAAGTCAACTTTGGAAGTAGCCAAACTAAGATAGCTGCTGTTTTTCCCATGGTTTTGTAGTTATGTGCTTTGGTGCTTTACTTGGATTTGATGGGTATTTTCATTGATAGCATTTGATTTGATAACATTCTTTCTGGGATATTTTGAAAATACAGGAAAAGTCAAGGACAACATAAAAATCTCCTTGAAAGCCCTAGTCAACATTTTGGCATTAGTGGTATAGTTCTCTTTAGTCTTCCGCTCTCTCGTTTGCCTTTGTCTCACCTCTGTGGGCACTAAGTGGGGAGAGACTGCTCTCAGGACAATTTTCAAAGGTCATTTGTGCTGGACTCATCCCTTTGGTGTTTCCAGACAGAGTGCCACATGCATGGAAATGTTTTACTAAATGTACATCAGCATAACGTCATGAATCTGGAGAACCTGGCAGAGTACGATGCTCTGTGAGCTGTTTTATGTAGCATCCTCACGGACACCCTCACCCCAATTTACTTCTGAAAAGGAGATCAGAAATTTTGCCTTCATTTTATTGATGGTAGAACAGATGAAGCATGGCTTTCATAAGTGGAAGGCATTTCAAAGGCCATTTCCTTCACTTTTTGACCTCACTAGTTCATTTCTGCTGTATTTTTTTCAAAAGTCTATCTTCTTCATGACCATGAGGAATTCTCAGATGACAGGTTAATGCCGCCTCACTGGCAACTTGAAATGGAGTAATTTAAAAACCTGCATCGTAATAATGGGAGTCGCTCATTTTTGAGCCTATAACTAATTCAAAAGCAATTGAAATCTCCCAAAGAGAGCACACTGTAGTGGGAAGCAATCCCCCAGGCCCCAGTGTGAGGCCGTGAGACGGACTGAACCCATCAGGCACATATGCAGGTAGGCAGACAGACTTCTGGAAGAGAGAAAGCCCAAAGTAGAATGGGACCATGGGGGTGATTATCCCACAATCGGGCTTCCTGATTGAGTCCCTTGAAAGTTCACATCCCCACAGAACAATCTAGTACTGATGCATGCAATGATTGTAAGCAGGGCTCAGAGCTTTATGATGTGTTTGTCAATCATCAAACAGTAACAGTAATAATGAAGTGTGGAGCACTCTTAGGCCCTAGAGCACACAAGCGAAAACCCTGCACTTTGAACGCCCACAGTAGTTTCTTTAGACATTAACTCTTTGACTTCAGTGTGTTTGATACAATGCTAAGTTCACTTCTCCCAAAAATCTTGAGATTTTTGTGAGAATGTCTGTGTAAAATAATTAAAACTAAAGGTGTATAACAAGATATATGAAAAGAAATGAGAAAAATTACATTACAGAAAAAGATGTTATTTGAATGAGATCATTGACATCATCATTCTCAAAATCTACAGAAAGTGGAAAGGTAGTATAGCAATAATATCAACTGATTTAGGACTTGCACTAGAGAGAGAGAGAGAGAGAAGAGAGAAAAGAGAGAGTTCACAGCTCAGCTCTGAGTTTCCATTTAGACTTAAAAGTCCACATCAAATAGTCTTGAAAAAGATTTTTCTTGGACCTTCCCGAACTAGATGTTTACATATGGGAAAAAAGCTTGGAAGGAATAGCTAGCTGTCTACTAATTTTTGGACAAGGACTGGCATAGGAATGGGGGATAGAGTATATCTCCACATAGAGAGGCATAAACCATCTCATGATGTAGGAATCAAAAGGAAGTAGAGAGCAGGGATTGAAGAGTAGCACCACCCTCCCTGCTCCTGGGGGAATGTAATCCCAATGGGCAGGCATTTAAACACATAGAGGGGTATGCCAATTCACCTCTCCCAATGTCCTGGGGATACCTAAACACCCACTGCATCCTTCTGGTTTCTTCACAAGGAGGTGAGCATGGTACATTGTCTGTAAGAAGAGAGGAAGGATTAAGTTATTAACCAAAAAGGAAAGAGAGAGATCAAGTTTTTAATGAATGATATACCTTTTTTTTTTAAATGAATGATATAGCTTTTTTTTTGTTTGTAGGTGGACACAATACCTTTATTTTATTTATTTATATGTGGTGCTGAGGATTGAACCAGTGCCTCACATATGCTAGGTGAGCACTCTACCACTGAGCCACAACCCCAGCCCATACCTTTAATTAAAATTTTTCACCAAAAGGAACTCCAAGAGATGAGTTATAGAAATAAAAGATAATTATTAAAGATAATTGCATCCACTTAAAGATAAGAGATGAGTAATTTAAAAACCAAGTTGGGATATTTGAAATGTTGGTGAAATAGAGGGCATTTTGATGGTTATGATAAGGGAAACTTAAAGTATTGGATGCCTAACAAAACAAACCAGCTCTGCCTTTGGGTTCACTAGAGAACGGAAGAGCTTGGACCATAGCAGCAGATGAGAAATATACTTCAAGCTGGGACTTTGCCTCCAACCACAAAACAGAGGATGGTCACCCCTGTGCTGACTCAGATGGAGAATACATTTTTGGAGATGATTAGCTCCAACTGGGTTCACATCTAAACATGTCACTAGGATAGAAAAACAGGTGACTAATATACCTGTGAATTCCCAAAAGAATGCACACCAGTCCTTCATGTCTAGTGTTGAATTGCCCACAGGAGATTGATGCAGTGGTCTTGTCTAGCTGCCAGGTAAGTGGCAGAGGGAAAGAAGGCTAGAGGGGTAGGAACACCAAGCCTCTCGTGGTGTGCAGATGGACCCTAAGCAAGACTACTGATGCAAAGAAAAGTGAGAAAGCCACACCCACTGCCTCTGACTCCAATAACACACAATGTTTCATGTGCAGTTATTTTCAAAGATAAACCCGACGATTTGTCCTGTACTCTTTCGCAATATGAAGGCAAAGTTCTTCCAATCAAGAAGTGTATCCATCTCCATTGCCCTTGAGTCAGGCTGACCTTGTGATAGCTTTGACAAATAGAAAGTTGATGGAAGTGATATTGTGTGTGATCCCAGCCCAAGTCATCAATAAGCCTTGTGTTTTCTGGCTTTGTGCTCCTTGGGAGCATGAGACCACTGTGTAGACCACCAGCTAATATACTAGAGGTGAGAGTTCCCATGGAAGTAAGCCAGGCCAAATCATGGACAACAGACTCTGACTTCCATCGTAAGCATAAGGCCACTTACATCTCTCAACCCAATTGGCTCTCCAGCTGAAGGCAACCACTCATGTGAGCCTAGTGGACACAGCAGAGGAACTGACCAGCCAACCCCAGAATCAGAAGAAAAAGGAATCATTGTTGTTTTAAATGGCTAAGTTCTAAGGTTGTTCATTATGCCATAAAAATAAAATAACTACCATGCACGGTTTGTTTCTTACATAAACAGCATTGTGGATTCCAGAGAGTGACAGAGGACAGGTTAGAGATAAAGCAAGGCAGCAGTCACCACAGCTCCCCTGGAGATCAAGCAGGGACAGGTTCAGGACTAACTAATAAGTGTTGATCACATGGGCTTTATGGTACAGCAGGAGCCAGTCTTCTTGCTTGTCGGAAAGTGTAGAGAGAGGAGTGCTAGTCTGGGAGTCCAGATCCATGAGTTCTAATTACAGTGACGTTTAGCAGAATCACTTAAGCCACCTAATCCTTGGTGTCATCACCAGTAGAATGTCCTCAACTGCCCTGCCTATCTCCCAGCAAAGGCTTCCATGAGGACCTAAGTAGAACCACTCTGAAAACTCAGAAGCATGATGCAAACATGAGGCGTTGCTATAAATCAGATCCAATGCCATTAATTAGATCCATTGCCATTTATTGAATCCACGGCCCCCTCAAATCATTTGATGGGATAAAAGGAAATGTTTTATGGCCGAAAGTAGTCAGTACCATCATCTTGCCAATACAGGCCTTTATAGAAAAGGCGCGCCTAGCATTGGACCCAGAGCAAAAAGGACAAGTTGTCCCAGAAGGATCCCAAACCCACAGAAGAGAGAAAAATGCATAAATAACATCAATCATCTGAGCCTCTTGTCCTCAATTCCAGGTCTACAAATTATTCAGCAAGATCCCTCTTGCCTTGCTGGTGGGCATAGCAGTCACTTTGAAAAGAGTTTGGGGGTTCCTCAAAATGAATTACATAACCCAGCAGTTCCACTCCTAGGTAAGAGAAATGGAAACACATGGCCACACAAAAGACTTATAGCAGTATTGTTCAAGAAAGTCAAAATGTGGAAATGATGTAAGTAAAAGGAAAAACAGAATGTGCTGTGTTCATGCAATGGAATACTATTCAGTGGTGAAAAAGGAATCAAGTACTGAAATCTGCCGCAACATGGACAAACCTTGAAAACATGATATTAAGGTGAAGAACCAGGCCGTAAAGGCTGCATACTGTATGATGCCATTTATATGAAATGTCCAGAAGCAAATCCACAGAGACAGAAAATGGATAAGACATTCCCTAGGACTGAAGGTGAGGTAGAGATGGGGATGGAGGTGAGAATAGTGACCATTAATGGGTACAAAGTTTCCTTTTGGGTAAATGATGGTGATTGCACAACTCTGTGAATATACTAAAAACCAACCAATTGTACCAAATGTGTGAAACATTTATGGTATATGAATTATATCTCAATAAGCTTCTTTGAAAAATGAAAAAGCTGAATCTCATTTCATTCCTATTGCTTCTGACCTCCATAAATGAAAGAATCAGTCAGAATGTGGGTCTCTTTATCATGGACAGAAACATACATGTCTGGCCTGGGAGATAGATGCTGCTTAATGCTTAATGGTGAGTCAGCAGATCACCATCCATGTCTGTGTGTGTGTGTGTGTGTGTGTGTGTGTGTATGTGTGTACACATGTGTGTGCTACAATGACACCACTTTCCGGGTGCCTCCCTAACCTCATAAGAATCTCCCTTGTGGTTCTCCCTAAAGGGAGAATTCTGAGAAATGTAATCCAGCCCAGTCAAGATGACACTTTATAATGCCATCAGGTACAGATGTGATTATTGAAAGCTTTGAAGTCAGGAAGAGACGTTCCTCAATGGGAATCTACAAAATGTTCAAAATATTAAGAGAAAGAAAGTAAAGCATTCTAAACTGAGCTTTGGGAAAATAGTCTGGTAGCAGAAAAAAAAAAAAGATTGTAGAGGCAGAAGACCAGCTAAAGGCCTGTGCATAAGTGAGAATTTGTAAGAACCTAAAGGGAGGGAGGGAGAGAGAAGAGGAGGATCAGTCCTCCTCCCTGGTGTAACAGGCAGACTATGTTAATGTATTGGGTATGAGGAATGAGACAAAGAAAGAAATGAGAGAGATAACACTGAATTTTTAAAGCTCTGAGACCCGGAAGACAGGGTTGTCATTAACAAAGACAGAAACCCAGAGAAGGAACAGGTTTGGGCAAAAGGACGATGACTTTGTGGATGCTGCTGGAGGCTGCAGAAGATGGTTGGACCCCTCTGGAAGTCTCAAACTTAGGAGGAAAGTCAGAAGTTTGAGATGCAGTCTCTGAATCAGCCTCCATGATGGCCATAGGCCAATGGTTCAGGTCACTGAGCAGGGAGATATGTGGTAAGAGCAGAGGAGGATCACTGGAGCCTCAGAGGAGCATTCAGAGAAAGAGCAGGAAACCCAGGCCAGTTGGGCATCCCAGAAATCAGACAGTGGAGTTTCAAATAGAGGTGGGCAATTACTTCAAAACTGAAGGTAGGATCATGCATAAGCTATGGTCATAGCACCAACAAGGTTGAGATCAAGAAATGCTATAGAATAAGAGGTGGAATTCTTGGTGGAGACTCCCCTTCAAGAATTGATCACTCAGATCGAAAAATTCAGAATGGATAGACCAGGGGAGCAAGTGAGGGTAGACACCACTCCAAAAGCAGAGAAAATAAGTTCTAGCAGGCCATGCTATGACACCCACTAATGTCCTTGGTGGCCACTTCATGAGGCATCTAGAATGAGCATTCAACAGCAGAAACAGCAGCAACTTTGAGGATGTTTGGCAAAAGACACAAACAGCAAAAGGGATCATTGTGCTAAGAGTTTTAAAAAGCTGCAAAGTGGATTTGCAGAATAGAGGGAGGTTGGACATACTGGCTGTCATCAAAATCGATGGGACTCATCACAAAGCTAGGATGATGTCATCTCATTTTGGAGAGAGGCTGCAGACCCACTGGGGAAAGCAATGAGATTGCTAAGGTGAGGAGCCTAAAAAAAACGTGCAGCTCCAAGAAGACTCCCGCATGTGCTCCCATCCACCCACCGGCCAGGAGAGCCAGGGGTCTTCTTTTCTTCAAGGGGTGACCACATTGCTGAGGAAATGATTCCTCCCTGGAAATAACTCACCCTGATTCCCTCCATTTCTCTAGAAATTATATCTTAATTGATTTTTAATCATTTTCATTTCTCAAAGCTAATTACCCTCTGAAGGTGTCATCATGGCCAAATCACTATGCTTGTATGTGTGTGTATGTGTGTGTATGTATGTGTGTGTGAACATATGTGAGTATAAAGGATGGAGACACACATGTACAAGAAGCTTTGATCATCTGGGATTGTTCTTTCTGGTCAAAGGTAACATTGCTGTAGTCTTGATACTACACTTATTTATAGCTGAGAACAACCCTTCAGTACAGAACACGCGCACACACACACACACACACACACACACACACACACACACCTGGGAAACATCTTCATGTTTGTGTCTAATATAGAGTTTCCTATATTTTTCAGTTTATGACACACTAAAGTCTCATTAATAATTTCATGGCAACCCTAGGCCAAAAGAAAACTCTTTCCCCTTTATTAAGTCATTACAGCTTAACAACCATTAGAAAAAATAAATCACACAAATTCCAAGGAATCAGCCAATCGCCTGCATCACTGCCTGTCGATGGACTCGTCTTTGCTAGCCCACACCTCCTTACCAGGAGCATCCTCCCAGGTTGTCCCTGTGCAGCTCTTGTCTTAACGACACAACTGACTCCTGCCTGTCACACCCTCCCTCTGCTCTCCTCAGAGAATTGCTCACTCCTTCCTCTGTGCTTCCAAAGGACCAACGGACTCAGCTCATGCCCTTAACACACAGCATCACAGTTATTCACTGGTGATAGACTGCGTACCTTAAAGTGAGGGAACATGTTTAATTCATAGCCCTTTCCCCAGCTTCTAATGGGGTCTGCCACCTTCTAGGTGCTTACTCCATGTTTATTCATTGAATGAATGATCGATGTCACCAAACTCATGGAGCAACTTTGAAGTGACAATATGAGAGAGCTGTAGGTGCCAACCTTGATATAAATGCTCAGCCATGTACGCATATGCAAGTCTATATGCACACATGCATTTATACACACATTGACATAAACATCTGCCCACATCTTAGCTGCCTGAACAGCGGTTCTGGAACCTCTCCCTGGGAGGAACTCACAGAAATCATGTAACCCAACCAAGGTCACACAGCTAGTATATAGAATTAGGTTTTAAACTCCAGCAAATTAAATGCAAAGTCCATGTTGCTGACCAGCATGGCCCCTGCCTCTCATTCCTCTTGGGTAAAAGGTCTTTCAACAAGAAAGCCTTTCTCAAAATAAGTGAAGTGGCATGTTCAACTTCGCCCCATCCTCATTCCTGTTGCCTAGCACTCGCTACCCATGATTATAAAATCTAGAAATTCAATAAATTCTACAAATGGGCATGTCAGTTTCTTCTTCTCAGATGTTCTGTGAAACATGCTAGACTGGATTAGCTTTAGCTCCAGAGCCTTAGCCCATCCTATGTTAAAGATTCCAAGTATATGATAAATATTTATAATTGTTCTCATAAAACAAGGAAAAAACATAGAATCTAAGGTAGAAACAGCTATTTGAATTTCTGGCCAAAGAACTCGAAGACCTAAGGGAAGAGGTCAATGGCCACAGAACCCACACATACTCTTTAAACCTTAACCTCTCATTTTTCTTCTGGGATGTCAGAGCAGTGCTGCTCAGAGGTTCCTGCTGCTCCTCACACTCTGAAACATCACACCATGAGCAACTGATGAATATCCTCAAGCACCAACCTTGTGACGACCATCAGACTACACCTCCATGTCTGTGTTGCTTTATTCCATCTTCTTAACCACACTGTAAGGACAAGATTATCATCCCACTTTCCTGGATAAGAAAACAGACTCAGAGAAATTAAGTCATTTGCCTTAGGTCACATAGCCACAGTCAGTTGAAAACCCAGATCCGTATTATCTCCGTGTGATCCTCCTTCCCACGTGGCACACAGTCAACTGTGATAGTAGGGAACAGAGGGAGGGTGGTGGAGGCAGAATAAGAAATGAGTCAATAATAAAAGAATGTGTATTGAGACAAAGCCCAGGGAACCTGAAGATGTTATTATCTCAAAGATTCCCCAGCACATCCATCCCCTGTTAAAAGGCACAGCATGTGAACTCTTTAAATGTTTACCTTAAGAGCAAAGAAGGGAGCTTGGTCATTATTTCTTTTCCAGGCCTGTTTGCTGCCACCTCGCCTTCCTCAGCTGCTGCCCACAAGTTTTTGTTGTCTTCCTTCCTTTATTTGCTCAAGAAAATGCCTCCCCTGGGAACAAACACGAAAAGGGGAGCTCCTGGTTCCCTGAGCATAGAATCAAGTGCAGAGAGTTGCACCAACACCCCACGGTTTGCTAAACCAGCTATTCAAGAGCCCAGGCAGCGAGCATCAGTGCGAGCATCAGTGCAGGTGCTTTGAGAAGCCACAACGGTGATAGAATGAGACTTGCAGTAGCTCCACGTGTAAAAGGTAAAAGAAAGAGCAAACAGAAAAAGATTGGAGGAAACACTCTGAGAGATGCAGGTCTGACTTCCATGAAAGGAGAGGGAAGGAAGGAGTATCTCTAGTTTCCAAATCTCTCAGCTCCCCACGCTCCTCACAAAGGTTCTTTCTTGAAAGGGAGTCTAACGAGCACACTTCCATGACTGCCACACAGCATGATCTTCTCCCAAAGCTTTGGCAATTCTAGCAGAACCTGCACTTTGTGTGAATGACTATCTGGAGAAAATGGTTGTGTTTTGCAGCATCTGTCCCAAGAGGCCCTGGAGGTTATTCTGACATGGCAGTAAATTGTCTTCGGAGGTGTGCCTGTCTCTCACTTTAATGCCAAGCAGTACTGAGAGAATGGTGGAAGGAAGTTCTGTTACTCTTCCTAAATGGGAGTTTGCAAAAAAATTTTTTAAAATGATAATAATAATAATTATAGAGATAAGAAGAAAAATCCAAGTGCATCCAAGGGATGGTTCTGTGGCAAATAACCTGCCTCACAAATTTTCACCTACAAAATGTTCACTAATTGGTTAAAGGAGTCAACCATCCCCCATCCCCATATTCCAGCTACTAACCTCTGCTCTAGTACCTTCTAGTGGAGGTTTTTCATTTGGCAAGCAGACATGTACACCTGTCATGTGCCAGGCATAATCCTGGTGCCAGGAATGCTGAGATACACACTCACAGCTCCTACCTTCAAAAACACCAATATTTTGGGGGTAAGACATTTGGGGAAAACAGAAATAAGAGCAAATATTTGCTTTTTTAAGTGCTCAGATAACAGGAAGCACAAGATATTTTGATGGTTGCTATGGTTAACAAGTGATTTGTTGCAAGAAAAATAAAATCCAACTCAAATTGAGTTATATAGGGAGACACAGCTTCCCATACATGGTCTCTTAGAACAAAGTTGTATTTTCTTCTCTTCCTGTGTGAAGGAAGGTCATCTGGGCCTCCATGTTTTTCTTACAGGAACTTCTTATCTGTTCACCAATACCACTGTTTTTTTCTATCAAGTCCACTAATGCTATGACCTTGCTGGCCTCTTTCTCAAGGTGTGTGGACAGTTGATTAGCCAACTGGAGTGCTCTACAGTGTCCTTCAGGCCACCTCAGCCAGGTTCATACTTCAGGTTCTTATTAACAATGTCCAACTTTCTAGTGTCAAGTCACCTATCATTTGAAATATCTTGAGTTGTAAATAATAATAATAAAAAGATCAACCTAAAGTGGTTTTCACTACAAGATAATAAATGGGGAGCAAGTCTCTATGGAGGGACAAGTCTCCAGGGACTCAGCCACTCACCAATGTAAACATTTCCATCTCTCTTCTCCCTGTCCTTATGTTGATTTCACCCCAAGGCAGACTACAATTCATCCATTATAAGATGACTACTAATAACTACCCAAGGCTCATGTTTCTTTGAATCACATCAAGAGACAAAGGATTGGGGGTTACTATGAGAAGTTCTCTGAGAAAAACAAAGGAATACAATTCCAAAATCTCCTGGAAAATATCTCTCCACACTTCACTGGTCCAAGTGGGATCATGTGCCCAGCCCTGAAACCAACCACCGTGGCCAGGAAATGTGGTTTTACTAATTAAAATAATTCTAAACCATGGTCAAGCATCCAGTCTTCTTTTCACAAAGTACACAGATTTGAATAGGAGAGGTGTTCATCTGAATAAAAATGAGAGCTTTTATAAGAATGGTTGCTGGGGAGAAAACTGCAGTTTCCACTACGATGATGATGATAATGACTGCAGACATTTACTGAGCTCTTCTGTACACAAACCTGGCAGAGCTGATGATCCCTAGAATGGACACATAGCATGTCCCCAAGAAGTTCAGCCAGAGAAGCATGAGCCTCCTACAAAACTCCAGTTCAACCAGAACCCCAGCCAGGCTCAGCTGGATCTCATGCTACCCCTTCCTCCACCGTAAGCATCTTTATTTCACTGTCATGTTGGTTTGATCCCTGGGGCACACAGGGAATTACCTACTGCATTTAGGTAAGCTCTTGAAAGGACCCCAAACGTTATTTTACTCAAACAGAAATCATTTGTTCTAATGAGCCCCACTCATCACCTCCTGACCTTAGAGCTCAATTAATTATAGACAAAAAAAGAGCTGGGTGCCACAGACCCTGCTGTTGGACGTATTCCCATTAAAAAGGTTATTGCCTTTCCCAGCAGGGACCTAACTGGAAACTGGCTGTGGGGACTCAATAAACCTGGCGCCAAGGGAGCAAAACTGGATATTCTGAAGCAACTAGAGAAGAAACATAAAACAGGTCCCACCTGAGCTAGAGTGACCTCCTCAGATTAGCAGGGTCATTGTGTCACTAGAGTTTTCAAAGAAACCACAGGTAGAGAGATTCTGCTTGGCCCTTCTAGCTTCTCTGCCTCTGTTGGCCTGGCTGATCTGATTCCTCCTGAGCCTGAGTACTGACCTAATCTCTCTCCTCCTTCAGGAAGTCGTCTTGGCTCTTCCCCTGCCCTTACAGATGGTGTAGGTTCTCCCTGGCCTTTGGTACACTTATGCATATAATCCATGTTGCTTAAATGACTTGAGTACTTTTGTATGGCCCACACTAGATTGTAGGCACATTAAAGTAGAAACAGACTCTTTTATTTTGAACTACATCCTTAGCCTCTTAGGGACACAGTATTTACCACAGAAGGGAGGAGATAGATGTCCATGGCAAGTATGTCTGATTCTTCTCAGCTCTACTTGCCTCATTCTGGACGCTTGTTGACATGAACTTAGCACCTTCTACTTTATAATTCTGAAACCCTTGATGGTGGTGAGGTATTTCCTCCTGCCTCCTCTAGCTCCACAACTTGGGGGCTCAAATGAGTGACAGGCAGAAGTCCAAAGGGGACCATGCGATTTCAAAATTCAGCTAGGAAAACTAGCTGTTCTACTCTTGGAGGTGTGGAGGGAAGGTGGGGAGCTGCCTGCCATCCACCCCGTTAACCAGTGCTTCCTCTCCATCCTTCACACAGGGGAACACATTCAGGGGAAAATCATTTCATGCTGAACTCAATTAGAGAAACACTACCAGAAACAAAGCAAAAGAAACAGAGCAAAAGAAAAGCAGCTTCTTTAGTGCAAAAGAAGCAAAAGAAAAGCAGCTTCTTTAGTGCACAGTATCTTAGAGTTTCAATGTGCTGTGAGATACGAGTGTGTGAAGCAGGAAATAGAGTGTGGGGATTCAATTTTTTTCCCAAACCAGTAATTATTGGAATATCTATTTTTTACTTTTTAAGAATCTAATATATTGAATTGCTATCCTATGGAATAGTGTCTCTCTAATGTACTTATGATATAGAAAATGTTTGTTTGCTTGTTTTTAACTTACAAATTGCTATGGATCAATGCCTGCTTTACTCTGTACAACTAGGACAAAGCTCATGCTACATGCCATCCAGCCCCTTCTACCTCCAGCCTTGGAGGGGACAAAGCTGATGTGCCAACTAGAGGATGAGATGGAGCATAAGCATCACTGCCATAAGCCCCTTGTCCACAGTGGGAGCTGCCTCTGCGACCCAGCCTGAAGACAGAGCTTCCTAGAGGAGGAAACAGATTTCCTAGGGCCCTTCAGTAGCGGAATGTACACCAGCACCAGGGCTGCAATTTGTCAAATGGCCAGAGTGACCTGGTCTAGTGGGAATTCAGAGCCTCTTCTTTCACAGGTTCTGCCTGGGGTATCAGACCAAAGAGGCTGTGCAGGTGGGACCTTCTTTGGAGGCAGGATCTCTCTCTCATCACATCTGCCAAACACACTTGCTTACCCTAGTCCATCTCAGCCAACACACCTCAAATGTATTTGCTTTGGGACCATCTGAAGATCCCTTACCCCTTCCCATCCTGGGGACTCTATGTAAGGGGAAGACAAAGCAATGGATTGAAAGAAACATCAAGCAAAGAGGCTCATGCCTCATATTGGATGATCTGCCTGCCTTTCTGAGCCCAGCTCCACTAGAAGGGTCTAGATTGACAAGACACATTTACAGAGGAAATGTCCCTTGCTTCCAGAACAAGAAAAGCCTCAGTGTCCCATTTATGCCTATGTGTCAGTCTTAGGACTGAGGACCCTAATTTCTACCTGTAGTTCCCACTCAATAAGTAGATTCCTGAGGTGAACCAGGCTTCCCTCCTGACTTGAGTCTGTCAGTAACAGTCCAGGTAACTCCTTCTCACCCCAGGAATCAGTTTGGAGATAAATTAGGAATTCACGAAGTAAATGTCTTTTTCAGCCACCTTGTTGTTTATTGACCTCTTCTTATATGATATAAGGTTCCTACATACCTTGGTGACAAGTAGCCAATAGAAATATTAGTAATGGCAATAATTATATGATATTACTGAGTTAGGCACTACACTAAGCACCATGTATATATAATCTCATTTAATCCTCATGACAATCTCAGAAAAAATAGGTATGTTTCCTTATCTCAAAGATGAGGATATCAAAATTCAAGAAGGCTCCGATAGTTGCCCCAACACACACTTACAAGAAGATACACACTCAAGATTTAAACTGAAGTTTTTCTAACCTTATATTCAATATTTTGAGTCACTGTTATATTATCTCTGACTCCTGTACTGAGCCTAAAGAGATAAGAGGGTAGAGGATGCAGATGAAATACTGGAAATATCATATATTCCCTCACTTCCTCTGCATAACTCCCTACCCAAACTTATCTCTCAGATGAGAATGAACACCAAGGTCAATTCTTAAGGGAAAGATAGTGCTACAGGGCAGTCAGTTTGTAAATGGGTCCATGAGACACTGGGATACAAATATTTCTTGATGTGACCATAACTGATGAGAAACAGTTTTCTTATTTCTGAGCCTGGAGGTTGTTTGCATCAATCAGCCAGGCTCAAAACACAGCCTTATAGGCTAGCTGTGGTTGAAAGGTATTGATCATCCACCCAAGTTTTCTGTTCTTTTCCATGTTGATCAGTTGCAGCTGAGCAGTGGTTACCCAGCCAGAGACAAGCTTTCCTGAGCTCCATGTCACCAGTGTAGAAGGTGGACAGGATCCATGTAGTCTACTTCCAGACCCATCTACACCTCACGAACCACCCTGAGCTCTCTCCCTCCTCCAGGATGATGGCTAGGAATGCCCAAATGACTGCATTACCCAGAAACTCATGCTCTTCAATCCCTGAACCCACTTTCTGCCACCAATTCAATTTCACATACAAACTACATTTCTATTGTCACAATGGAATTTTGTGATTCCTCCATCAAGGAAGCTAGTAATACTGTAACTAGCACAGAGTCCACTCTGGTTTGATGAGTTTGGACTCTACTACAAACAACTGCCTTCTCTCAATACAAAAGAGGCCTTAGGATGTCAGCCTGGCCTCACAGGAAGGGCTCCAACACTAACTGATCCTATCTTACTCCTAAACTCCATCTCACCCTCTCAGCATATGTCTTCCTAGTGTGGGCAACCCCTGGCAGCCCTGAACCCAGAGGCTGGGGGTGAAATGTCCTTTAACTGCATAAATTCAAGCTCATTGCCCATCCAGTCCCCCACCCACACCCATTCCCAGCTCGTTGATCCTTTCTTTCTCCTTCCCATATTTCTTTCTTTCTTTCTTTCTTTTTTTTTTTTTTTGGTACCAGGGATTGAACTCAGGGGTTCACTGAGCCACATCCCCAGCCCCTATTTTGTGTTTTATGTAGAGACAGGGTCTCACTGAGTTGCTTAGCCCTTCGCCATTGCTGAGTCTGGCTTTGAACCTGCAATTCTCCTGCCTCAGCCTCCCAAAGTGCTGGGATTACAGGCGTGAGCCACCGCACCAGGCTCCTTCCCCTATTTCTTATTCTATTTCCACTCACATAGTACCTTAAGTCAGAAATACAAGATGCCTCATCTAATTCTTCCTCTTCCTCACAAAAAAATCTCAATATTACATTTCCCTTCTCGCTATCTCCTCTGCTAACTGACTCAATTCATATTTTCCTAATACTTTTCCTGGAAATTTTAAACACATGTACATAGCATTTACTCGGTGACAAGCACTGCTCTGAGCACTTTATAAATATCGACTTGCTTAATGCTCATAACGTAAGTAGGTAATATCATTCTCATTTTATGACCAGGAACACAAAAGTTAAGTGACATGACTGAGACTATTAAGTACCAGAACTAAGCTTTGATCCCAGTAAGTCTGGCTCCAAAGTCTGTGCCCATAATCACTACACCCTCCTTGCACACATAGCCATGTTAATCCTTCTGCTTCCGTTCCAAATCCCATAAATTCCCTTTTCTACAGTAGTAGGATTTATGGTTTTTAGTTGAACACATTGGCACCTAGAGTGGACAATGTGTGCCCACCTTTTGACCAGCCACATGAGGCATTTGTCTGAATTCTGTCCAGTGAGATGTGAAGGCAAGTACTATGTACAATTTTCAGGTTGTGCCTTTAGTGTTACCTGAATCTGTTTTCTGTTGCTATAACTGAATACCACAGACTGAGTAATTTTATCAAGAAAAGGAGGTTATTTAGCTCATAACCCTTGAAGTCCAAGAGCATGGTGCTCGCATCTGCTTGGTATCTGGTGAGGATCTTCTTGCTAGGTCATGACATGGGAGAGGGCATCCCATGGCAAGACTGAGCAAGATGAATTAATCCACCTGTGGATTAATCCACATATGAGGGTGAGTCCTCATAACCCAATCACCTCTTAAGAGTTCCACCCAGTCCCACTTCTTAATATCAGACAATGGGGATTAAATTTCAACACTAATTTTGGTAGTGTCCAACCACCAAATCACAGCAAGGATAAAGCCACAGGAAAGTACACAGAAAGTTCTAGAGCTTCTGAGTTTGGTAGTGCTAAATCTGAAGTGTTCACACCTGACAGACCTGAGCTGAGACAGGGAGAGTCTGCCATCTCACTGCAACCACTGATTCTGACGGTCTCTGTTATATGCAGCCATATTGCAACCTTAACTCAGTGTTTTAGAAATTGTGGGATAGTACTTATTATTGTGCTATTAAGACTGATGAGGATTTGAAGAGAATGAAATAGAAGAAAATAAAAAACATCAGAACATCTTGCAAATACCAAAGGTGCATTTGGGGTTTTTTTATATTTTTCTGTTAGTCTATCTATCTATTTATTTGTGATTCCTAAAACCCAATTTATTCTTTCCTTCTTTCTTTCATTTTAAGTGTATCCCGTCTTCTTTGCTTCTGTCTGGATAAAATGGATCTCAGTTCAGTTGCAGGGTTTCATTTTTAGACATGTGCATCTCTACCTATATATCGCTATGTGTACAACTTACATCCTTCAGCATACACTTCAGGAATATCTTAGTGATTCACTAAGAGTTATTCACATATTATGATATGAAAATATGAAAACAATATTTAATTGTATATAAACTAGAATCACATACTAAAATTTTAATTCAATATATATGTATATATAACTAAAGACAGAAAAAGGAAAAAAAGTTATTTTAGAATGGTGGGAAAATGAGAAGTTTTTGTCCATTTCTTTTTTCTTATGAATTTTTATGTTTTCTTTATATAATAACTATTTGTTGAGCAACTATTGTGCAGCAAGCTGAAAATAGAATAGCATATAAAGAGGTCCTTGCTTTCCATGAACCTTATGGATTAATTTTTAGAAAGTCCTTTTATTGCCAACAAATATAAGGGACAATAAATTCCTAAATAATCAAAGTTCTTAGTAGGGATTAACTCACCAATGAGCTTGATTTTAACAAAGCTAAAACTCAGGACTGTGATGGCACTGGAGGAGAGGAAGATGCTGGCGTGGAAGATGGCAATTCTCTTGCCCTCTAGGCAGAGGAAAGCTGGATGTGCTAAAGCTGTTTGGCACCAGAAGACAAGATAAGGAAGGATAAGGAAGGTGATGAAATCATGTGTACTCCAGCTGTCCCCACTGGGCAGCCAAGATCCAGGCATCTTGTCACAGGGAGCCCCTGACTCATGCCTCCTGGTGCCCTGTCTCAGAGCCAGCTGAGGGTTAGTCTTGGATGCATATCTGTAAAGATAGTTGATGTCCAATTAGCAAAAGACCCAATAACATCTTTCTAAAAGAGCAAATTTGATCATGTTCTCTTCCAACAAGTTACATCACTTCAGTGGCTTCCCACCACTATTGGCAGAAGACTGGAATCCTTCATCTCTTACATAACTTGGATGTCTTTCGTATCTTCCTGTTCTCTGGAGGAGTCGACTACACACACTAGATACCCTCTTGTCTTGAGCCTTCAAACACGTGTTTCCTCTATGTGGAATAATCTCCCGCCTCCACCTCTGCCTTCATTTCTTCTAATTAAAATGCTCATCTTTCAAAGCAAAGCTCCAAGGTGGTTGTCTTAGACAAATCTCCCTTTGGATCCTGGATCAGGTCAAGCCCCCTTATTATTTACTTTAATAGTCCCCTTATTACTTATGTCTTCTTCATAGCACATTATTATAATTATAACATTATATGTTTGATTTATGTCTGCCTCTCCCACAAAGGTAAGGATGATGTCTTTTATATTCCTTCTCACTATTTCCCTTTCTTAATTGATTCCTTTAGACCCTAGAGTTGTGCCTGGCATTGAGAAGAACCTTAATAATGGGTTGTTGAATAAAGCCATTGTTTTAGTTGGGTCTTTCTTTCTTTCTTACTTTTTGTTTTGTTTTGTCACTGTGACCAAGGACCTGACAAGAACAATTAGAAGAGAAAAAATTTATTTTGGTTCATGGCTTCAGAGGTTCAGTCCATGATCAGCAGACTCCATAACTCTGGGCCTGGGTTGAGGCAGAACATCATGGTGGAAGGGTGTGGCAGAAAACAGCTTAAGAAGACACGGAAACCAGGAAGCAAAGAGAGAGAGCTCTGCTCAGAGATAAAATATAAACCCCAAAGGCACACCTCCAGCAACCTACTTCCTCCAGCCACAGCCTACCTGCCTACCTTTACCTCCCAAGTAATCCATGTCAGTGGATTAATCCACTGATTATGTTGCAGCTCTCAATCTAATCATTTCACCTCTGAAAATTCTTGCCTTGTCTCATACATGAACTTTTGGGGAACATCTCATACCTAAACCATAACAGACAAGTGTAAAGATGGGGAGTTTAATGCTTACATTTGGAGCCAGGCCAGGCTGCCTAGAGTCACATTTGGGGAGAAAAACTGAAAAGGATTTCAGGATGCGTGTCTAGTCCAACAGACAAGGCAGGACTTGAGAACAGAGAGTGATAATTAAAGTCCACTCCTATCTGAAAGGGTAGAGAATCCCCTCCTGCAACCACAAAAGCTGGGTGGACCTTCCTGAGTTCTCTTCTGAGTGTTAGAGAGGATGGTTACAGCACACAATTGAATCTCTTAATCATCTTCCAGTGATGGTGTAGGGCTAAGGAACTATAAGTGAATTGAGTAAAATAGGTCATATTTATGAAAATTAGTATGAGAGATAAGAGTAGTGAGGAGGGATCACCCCACTTCAAGGAGACCAGTTTTGCTGGTGAAATTGAAGCCACAGTCATGTAGACAGGAAAGAGGAGAACCCTTGCTTGTGTATAATAGCCATTGTGTACTAAGCGCCACTTATTGGGTATCTGTTATGTGCAAAGTACTTTAAAACTTTAAACCAAAACAGCTCTAGAAGTTTGGTTTTATTATCTCTATCTTATAAATCAGAGAACAGGCTCTGAGAGGTTAGGTGACTTGTCCAGGGCTCTACAACTCTTTAGTGATACAACTGAGACTCAAAGGGACCTGTAGTCATGGCCATATTGACGCTTGTTTTTTGGTACTGGGCATTGAAGGCAGGGCCACTCACCCACTGAGCCACATCCCCAGTGCTATTTTGTATTTTATGTAGAGACAGGGTCTCACCGAGTTGCTTAGTGCCTCGCCATTGCACCACCCGGCCCACATGGACTCTTGACATACAGAACAGCTCTTCCTGATGGATGAACTTTTCTATAGTGTCCTTAGGTAGAAATAAACCACACAGACACTGCAACCTGCTTCCCACCAGGTAGCAAAGGCCTGGGGTATATTCCCAACGCACCTTGCTTCCTTCCTCCTCAATTCCCTTTGAAGTTAGGGGAAGTCAGCACCTGGAGGCTTCAGAGACTCACAATGGGGCTGTGAGTCCATCCAATTTCATGACATTTTTTACAAAAGAATCCAGAATCAATCTCTCTCTCTATTAAATAAGGAGTAGTTCCTATTTAATAAGGTGGCATTAAATAATTTTCTAATTCAATGCTAGAAATTAAAAGTTCTGGATGTAAAGTAGGCTTAAAAAAATGGCTGCTTTAATTATTTAAGTAATATCCAAAGAAGCAAACATCAAAAGGAACTCAAATTGTAACACAAAGAAAGAAAGAAATCTTCAGAATCAGCAAGTTCCGTAAAGCACACGAGGTGGACTCAGATACGTGCACTAGTTAGGTTCAAGTCTTTCTCTTTTTTATAAAAATTTGCAATGGTATTGATAATATTGATGGCAAGATCATGAATCATACCACTGCATGTCTTCAGGATCTTCTTATCAACCCAGCAGCCCTGTCACATTGGCGTACAGGATACTTATCACTATGGAGTTCTGATGAGGAAAATCAATTAGTTGGAAAACTGGGCATTAACAGGAAGGACTGAGACACTGATGACTTTTCCGTTGCCCTGAACATGGCTGGCTGTGCGAGCCATTAGCTCCGTGGACTTCCTGCCTCTCTGAATCCTGCAAGAGAACTAATGAACTCTCCCCATTCAGTGTGGACTTCCTGTATCCTGCATCGTGTTGTCAACCCAATGTATCCCAATCTCTGGCCTTCCTCCTTTAACCTCCAAGCACTTCTGGAGGCCATAGAAGGGCTTCCTGGACTCTGAAATATCTTCTACCTAACATCGAATCCTTTTTCCCCCCTTCTAAGTGAAACCTCTCTGAAGCATCAGATGCCATGCTGGTCAATGAGGAGTAAGAACACCAACAGAACAGCTCTCAGGGACCCCCGTAGGACTCCACAACTGTGACAACCAATAAAATAAGGGCTGTAGGTTTAGGGGTACATGAACATGGGAAAACTGAGAATGGCTTCACAGAAGACCTCATGTTGGAGCTTGGATCTCAAGGAAGAAAATAGATCTTGCATTTATGGTAGGTAGGGAGGCCTTCTAGACCGTGAAGGCACTTTGTAAAGGCACAAAGAAATGACTATGACATGTTCACGCAAGAAACTGCTGGGAGTGTGTCAAGGCTAGCTCTCCATGGGTGGCCAGAAATGTAACTAGCAAGGTATGCCGTGGTCTTCTCCATCATTCTCAGCCTTGTTTTTATCTGACAGACTCATATTGATAAAGAGCAATTGGTCAGAACTCCAAGAAGTCATACAAAAGAATCCTGTGGGTTAACAGGCAGCGGAATTGATTAGCAATGTCTGCCATGGACACAGTGTCAGAAGAGTAGAAGCCCTTTCTCTGTATATTTGTAGATATTGCTTGTAGGAACTATGGAACCCAAGGAAATTTGGGATCAGGGAAGCATAAATCAGATGTAGTGAGGGATAAATCCTGACAGCAGTGTAGCATATGAAACTATCAAACTACTCTGGCATCTCAGCCAGTTACAGTACTCAAGCCAACTATGCATAGGATCTCTACTGTCAACAGCCCTGTGCATATGAGCCAGATGTGATCTGTGATGATACAGTGATCTAAAGGACAAAATCCATGCCCACACATGCCTGCTTGTACGTGTGTGCTCTGTTCCTCTTTCCCTCGTGCTCTCGCTTGCTCTCTCTCTCTCTCATTCAGTCATGGAGTAGGAACAGAACAATGACAATAAAGGCTCTCATTCCTAAATAAGAAGAATGGAAAACATATGCACATCTGAGGGCTCGCTGCATTCCCAAGAGTCATTCAAACAAATACAGAGACATGGAAGAGGCATACTTGAAGTATTGAGAGAGAGATTTTTTGAAGATCTTGCCCACTGCAGTATCAAGAGGGTCACTCCTAATAACTCTCTTTATATGTTCTCTGATGATAAACCAGATTTTAAGCAAACGGAAACTTTGTAGATTTCAGCTTTCCCCCCAAAACATCATGCTGGTCCCTGGAATTGATCTATTCCAGTCAATTCTCCTTTCAGCTATCTTATTATTTTACTTTGCAGTCTAAATCTCTCTCTCCTCTCCCCCCTCACCCCCGCCGCCTTTCAAAGGAGGAGGAAGTGGAGGCGGTGAAGGAGAAGGACAAAAGGAGAAGGAGCCGCTGCCAGGCATCCAATGGATCACATAACTTTTGTCTCATTGGAACCTCACAACATTTCTCTGAGGTAGATACAATTATGATCACCACTTTTAAGACAAAGAAATAGAATTCCAAAGATAAATATATGGGCTCAAGGTCACAGATCTAAGAATCCTCTCACCCCTGAGCCTGGATTCCTGGTCTACTCCCAGGAGACTCTTTTGCTGATATCATAAGCAGAAATGATCTAAAAGATAATTTGTGAGTATTGAAACAGATCGGACCAGTGAGCCAGAAACTTTATTTTAGAAGCATGAGATTTAACCCAAATTACCATCCACTTGCATCAAGTAGTGTATGAGTTGTTGTGGCTAGAAATAAATAAGTAAATAAAAATAAAAACATGTTTACAAGGTACATATGGAAGTTCAAATAAGAAAAGAAGTATCTTGCTTCTTTTTAAATAAAAAATAATTGACTTTTTAAATAAAGTTTAGTTTCTGCCTTCTTATTATAGCATCAGACAATAATGACCAATTGTAATAAAATATGGAGGTGAATGGAATGTCCAGAATAGTTATACTTAAAATATTAGCTGAGTTACATGAGGAGAAACAGATACTAAGCATCTTAACCAGATCCACTAGTCAATTCCAGACCATCTAAACAGGAGGTCCAATGAATGATCCCAGACAGACAATTGAGGAGACATGCTGAACTGATTGTAGGTGCTTATTACAGGAAATGACCAATTGCCTCAAATATATACCCTAAATCTAAAGACAGAAGATCAGAAGCTTCAAATTTCAGGTGTTAACTTTTAATTGAGCTGCTGCACATGATGTCATTTCTATGCAGCTTGCCCCAAAATGACTAGAAGCAAGGATCTACTCATTTATTTAATGATGGCATGTAATTTTCTTGAACCATGCTGAGGAGGTTGCCACAAAAAGAAATTCAAGTTCGGTTTCTCAGAACACTTTAAAAGTGATGGCTGGAGTACTTGCATATGATGAGCCATATGTTGATCAACAAGTTGGCCTGTCACAGCTTTGGGCACGTTTCATTCTCAATAAGATGAACATGTCTAGAGGCTAGCACCCCCAGAGGCTGGGAGGAATCAAAGCAATCTCCAAATGGCCCTCTTTATGCCCCTGAGTCTAGTAAAACCAAGAATTAAAACAAGAAAGGAGGGAGGAGATTGTTATTCAAACAGCCCCACAGAATGGCCAGAAGATGCCCAGTCAGAACCAGAGGTAAAGGGGCTCCCAGAGATGTTGCCTTTCATGTTGAGCTAATGTAGACTTATTAGGGACTCTCATGGACTCTATTATAAGTAAAGGTAATCTACAGGATCAGAATAAGAAGTGAGAATTTTTAACTACCACACCTGAGAAGACACTGAGGTGCGGGAGAAAAAGACTGAGACTGGAATCAGGAAATTCAGATTCTCTTCTGTATTCTGATTCATTCTACAACTAAGACAAATCCCTTCCCCTCTCCAAGAACATCGGATATGAACCTTAAATGCCTCCTCAGAGTTCCATCCTGGTGGATCTTGCTTCCCAGACTGTGCTGCCATTGTTGGGCTGGAAATGCTGATCCTTGAGCTTTGGTTTCCCCTGCGTCATAGGCTAACCAGCCACATGCCTGGCATTTCTGTCTCTTCCTCCATTTCCAGACTCAGAGGGAACATCATCCCCCTATGGTGGCATCTGACCAACAGAGCAACCACAAAGGCACTAGTTGACATTTTCCTAGAAATTGCAGAATTAAACTGTTGTAGAGTGAATCTTGACTGAGAGAAGAGGAAGAGAGAAGGAATCCAAGCAGATTTTCCTTTTTCCTGCCTCCTGTTTCCTATCTCCTGCAGCCTATCTACAGAGGTCTTCCCTATGGAGTGACCTGATCTGACAGGGTGGTACTTCTCTTCTCACTGGTTCACAGGGACCCTTGTCTTTTCTTTTTCAGATTCTTATTCTGAAGGCATGAGCCCAGGCCTTGCCTTGGGCTCTTTCTTCTCAAGAACACAAGTTAAGCCTGAGTCTTTGTCTTCACACTAATAAAGAAATGTGATCTAAAATGCCCTCACAGTTACTTCTTGGCTTGAGATTCTGAAGTTCAAGTTCTAATCTTCAACAGAACCAGGAATTTCTACAGAGCAGATGGCTCTTACATCCATAATGGAGTATGTAAGTTGGGGCACTGCATTTTTGCATTAGGAAATACTTCTCTGAAGTTTCTAGTATTTCCTTATTTTAAATATGAAGAAACTGAGGCTCAGAACTCACTTGCCCAATGCCATATAAATGAAAAAGAAAAAGGTCAAAATTCAAACTCAGTCTGTTCCCAAACCTGTGTACTTTGTTACTATCCCTTACTGTGTCCCTTAGACACTTTCGGATTTACTTTTCAAGTCTGATCAAATTTTCCATTTATCACAGACTAGGAAAAAAATGCAAAATGGAAGTAACAGAAAGGAACGCAAGATGACAGCTCCTGGGCTGCATTCAATAATATAGGAGAAAGGGCAAGGATCTGTGCTCTATTATTTACAGGGCCAAGGTCACACAGTCTATGACCAGTCGATTGTCCCACCTTTTAGCATTCTTACTCTTAAATTTTTTTCTTTCATAAGACAAATGAATGTCAGAAAAACTTCCTTAATAAGAAAAAAAATCTCTGATTTGTCTTATGAAATATATAGGTGCCACAAACCCAAGTACATGTCAGTTCATTTTCACCTAAGTCTCTCTGGTGCCCCAGCATCAATTTTTATGTGAGTTTCTTGAGTGGTATATAAGAGTCTCACTTTTTACATTGGTTTGTTTGTTTTCAGATTCATGAGCCTCTTGGATAGACACTCTTAGCTTCTGTTATGGTTTAGACATGAAGTGTCCCTCAAAAACTCAAGTGTCAGACAAAGAAAGAATTTCCATTCGTGAAATGACTAGATTATGAGAGCCTTAAAATCAGTAGATTAATCCACTGATATGGATTAGTGGGGCAGTAACTATAGGCAGTTAGGGTGTGGCTGGAGGAGGTAGGTCACTGAGGGTGAGATTTGGGAATTATGTTTTGAGCATGGTAAACAGAGCTCTCTCTCTCTCTTTCTGCTTCCTGGTTGCCATGTCCTGAGCTACTTTCCTCCATTGGGCCCTTCTGCCATGATGTGCCGCCTCACCTTGGGCCCAAGGTAGCTATCTATGGTCTGAGACCTCTGAAACTATGAGCACCAATTAAACTTTTCTCCCTCTAAGATTTTTTTATTGTGTCCTTTGGTCACAGTGACACAAAAAGCTAACTAAAACAACTTATTAATATTTTCTCCTTAATTTCTTCCTTCTGTTTCCTGCTTCCTCCTAGAAAGAAACGGTCCAGACCTTATACTTTCATTGCCCAAAGATATGAAGCCTGGAGCACATTCTACTGATGCTTCATAACTACTGGGAGCAGATTTTAGTATGCATTCTTCAGGAGTCAGCACAAGTTCAAAGCCATAACAGGAGCAGACAACTTACCACCACCAGGAAGCCTGCCAAGTTCAAGGGGTCAGAGAAATGCAAAACAGATACCCCCACAGGCCCTCTTGACCCTGAAACACATGCCCTGACCTCTCCAACAGCTCCAGCCCTTTCTGGGCTCAGGATCCTGCACAGATGACCCCAGATGCTCTCCAAGTAAATGGCTCAAGTTTCTATTCAGACTCTCTCAATCCACTTGACAGCTTGGGAAAAGTTAATGAGACTAATTCTTCCTCACAGGACAATTCTCCCATGCACAGGTCCACACAAGCATACACATCATCTGTGATGTGTGTAGAAGATGAGCTCTAGTTTCTGAATCTGATGGTGCCTAAAGCAGGAGAAAGAAGCCTGTGTGGTGGATGTCAGAGGCCTGAGCATACCACGATGTGCTCAGGAGTCCTCAAAAGGCATGCACTGGGGCTCTCCAGGATCAGAGATCAGAATCCACCTGGGTCAAGGACTGATCCAGTTTCATACATCTTTGTAGCTTCAGAGTTTTGAATACCTTAGCTTCCCAGGTTAGATGATATGAAAGGTTCTAAGTACTGGTTGAGTAAATGAACAAGTTCAGTTGCTTTTCTGTCTGCTATAAATGAAAAATTATCTTCTCCATGGGGATAACCCAATGCTGCAGTTTTTAAGCTCAGGTAACTCCGTGAATACTAGTTTTTGTTATTTACTAGCAAGTGGCTTTAATCTCTGGGAACTGTCTTACCCATCTGAATAAAGAGCATTGTGAATGCTGGAAAGCTAACACATGGCAACACTTAAAACAGGGGCCCAGTGATGGTATTCCCTTCCCTTATTTTTCTCCTCTTTTGTTATCTAGGTTCCCTGATGCCTGCTACTCCGCAGCCAGGGTCAGTGCTATGTAATCCCCTGCTTGTTTCTGACCAGAAGGCACTATATTATACAGCCCTCAGTGTCAGGCACTGAAAACCAACCATTTCCACTTGAATACCAGTTCTGTTCCTTACTAGCTGTGTGATCTTAGGTAAGCGACTGCACCTGTCTGACCATCTTCTTCCACATCGGAAAGAAGTACTTAACTCTGAAGGGAGTTTGTGAACACATGCAGTTTAGAATAATGTCTGGGCTGAGAACAGCTCAGTAAGTGTAACCAGTATTCTCTCATGCCTATAAACCTCTTCCACTTGAAATTTGAACTTCTCAAGCCCAGAGCCAAAGTGTTCCTCCCTTGACCCTCTAGCCAGCGCTTCATCATCTTTCCTGCCTCCTAGGCACATTCTGCCAAATGGACCAAGAACGGTTAGTTCACCCTGCTCCATGCTGCTGGCACCCCGTCTTTCCAGAGTCCAGAGAACTTGGGGACTTCCTGAGCAAGCCCAGGGGTTTGGAAAGTGCAACCACACCCAATGGAACCCTGAGCAAGCCTGGGAGGCCCCTCCGAAGGGTCCCGGGCCTTAGGGAGACACAGCAAGTTCTCTCTGCAGCACTCTCCATCCCTTTCAAAGATCTCCTTAGCTCAGGTCCAAGTTTAATGTGGAATTCAGGAGATTTTAAACTTGATGGCAATGCCTAGACCCCACCCCCGCTTCACCTCATTGTCCTGTTGTTTTCTGTGTCTGTGTTGTTGTTGTTGTTTGTTTGTTAGGTGAATGGGTACATGAAGGGCACGTGAAGGTTTATTAGGTAAGAGGCAGAGATGCTTGCAAACTTTACTGCCTCTCCCAGGCCTATGAAGAGTTGCCCTCAGTCTTTCTTTCCAAGGCAATAAAATCTGAAAGTAGGTGAGTCCTAGGACCCTGGGGTGAGCTGAGTCTGCCCCCGCCTGAGGCTGGCCCAGATCATGGCAGCCCCCACCCCTCTCCATCCGGAACAGGACAGAGATAAAGGGAGCCAGGAGCAAAGTCTCAGTCCCCTCCGTGTGTATGTAAAAACTAGAGAAGGGGAGATTTCAGGGAGGCCAGAGGCCACAGGGGACCTGGAAGAGGCTTCAGAGGCTCTGCAGATGAAACTCGTTTTGGACAGGAAGGCACCACGGAGCTGGAGAAAGCACAGACAGGGCGGGCTCTGCGGCTTCCCGCGAGGAGCCCTGAGCAAGTGGCCTTTCCTCACCTGCACAAGGGCATAATGAGATACTGGGATGGATGCACGAGGTGGCCAATGGAAAGAACTAACGCCATGCTGGAACCACCGGGAGCCCAGAACGCACACGGGAACAACTTCACAAATAATTGCTTCAAGTGTGGGTTGAATACGCAAGTTCCGGAGGATTCACATATGGGATTAATGCTAGGGTCACAGAGGTCACTCCCTGTATGCTTGTCTTGGTGATGGGTTTGCCCATAGTCTCAGAGAGCCCAGAGCAGTGTAACCAAACAGAGCCCTCAAGGATGCTGGCGGGCATCCATAGTGCTAGAGAGACAGGCCAGCAGGCTCTCCAGAGGTCTGCCTGTCATTGCTCCACCAGCTTCCTCCTCTGGCTGCACCCAGCAGCAGGTGGCCCCAGTTTTGTAGGTGAGCATCATGTGCTCAGAGCCAGCAGTGCTTGAGCTAGGGCTGGGATGGACCTCGGAGACTGTGGCATGATGGTGACTTGAAGCCAGGTGTCTTGCTGACCAACACACAGCACACTGTAGGAAAGAGGAGCACCGAGGCCTTACCTGGGCCCAGACATATCTACACAGAGGCAGCAGGGCCTGTGCATGAAGAAAAAGACCCAGAAGCACTCTGGGCTCCAAGTAGTTGATGCTTTCTTTTATGATTCTCAACCAAACGAGAGGTTTTCCCCAAGTCAGTTAAATTTTTGTTTGTGAGACAGACTAACTGAACTCTTGCAAACATTCAAAAGCTTATTTAATCCATCACTGATATACTCTTTTTGGAAAAAGTTACATAGATGTGCATTCTGCCCAGCTGAAAGACAAAGCTTAAAAAAAAAAAAAAGATTTCTAGTAAACACTAAAATCAATTATAATGCAGCTAAAAATAAATAAAATAAAATAGAGCTAAGGCTTCATCATTATTTTACCTTTACTTATAAAATCATATACTAAAAGTCAAAATTATTTTTGAGTCAGTAAATACCAACCAAACAATTATAATAACAATAACTGGATATTTTGCATATAAAATTTCAGATAAAAACCTTCAAAGTAGAAGAAGAAAATGGGAGAAGGGTAAATAAGAAGGTAAAGCATGTTAAAACCTTATTTCAAACAGGAAGGGCTAATTTTAATATGCAGGGTACATAAATTGTAAAATAAGTAAGGAAAATAAGAAGGAAGGGAGGAAGGCAGGTAGGAAAGAAGGGATAGACATGAAAACATCAGCAGAGAAGAAAAAATGATGTCATGTTAAAATAAATTCTAAAACAAGGTGATAGAAGAATGGACATAAAGGACATAATTTTAGGTATAAATATAAATTTAAAATAAATATAAACAAAGGTATTTAATCAGAATCAAATTTAAATGGTCAATGAAATTTTTAAAAATGGCTTCTCAGTTAAAAATGACATTAAATGGTAAACCATCGTCACAATATCCCAACAGGTAAGAGATTAACTGGGATAGAGAAACCCACTTTCTAATGATAAAAGTTCAACACAAAGAAAGAAATATGCAAGGAATAACCCATAAAGTTGTGTTCAACTCTCAGTTTTTAAATTAAAAATGACTTTTACTTTCTTCTTCTGGTTTATCGGCATTTTCCTTTATTATTTCAATGAGAAAAAGAAAAAGAGTTGTAACTTCTTCCCTTTTCTGCCCTTTATGTTCCCAGATAAGTTAATGCAACTCAGGTGTCACTTATTCCTGGAAGATACCTTGACTTTACAAACTGACTTCCAAATGGACCCAAATAGGTACCCTTTCTGGAGATACAACACACCAGCTTTTAAGTTTTATAATCAGTGTGTGAATCTCCCCCCAACTTTGTTTGGGGCAGTATCAGGTTGGTAGTTTGAAATCTGTCAAGGTGGCAGTTATTTACACCATAGGAATCAGCAAATGCTATAAATCAAGTTCTCTTTTCAATGTGCAGCCAATTGTCAAGCATTTATTAGCACACCAATCTTGTTCTATAATGTTGAACTTGTTTTTCTCCACCACTAATTTGCAAACATTTAAGAAGTAGGACATTTCACCAGTTATCTCTTGAGCACATCACAGTACCTTACCTAGTAGTTGGTGGAAGGAGAGAAGAAAGATGGATAGAAGGATTGAAGGAAGGGAATGAAAAAGGAAAAGAGAGGAGGAGGAAGGGAAGGAAAGTCATGTAATCAAATTGATGAATTATCCCTAAGTGTCTACCCTCGCTCATTCTTCAGAGCATGAAATTCTCAACCATCATCAAGAGAAAGATTAGGCCTCTCATCCCTCATTCCTAAGAAGGAAAGGTTTGAAAAGCAGCCCCTGACCTTCTGAACTTCCAGTCAGACTGGATCAGGAAGGTAGAATAAGACTATTATTGAAAAGCCATCTCTGAATACAAATTAGGATGGTAAATCCCAGTTTTGCTTAGCAAACTTCCTGGGGATTAATAATTTTAACTGTTTCCTCATTGATCACATGACAGCCATGAGAACGCTCCTTCTCTATACCTTTAATGACTCTGTTGGGGACCACATATTGAAAAAGGGCTTCAGAAACAAACTAGTTGAAAAGAATACCTATTTGGTTCCTACCTAGTTTTTCAAACCATTTTGAAATCTTTCAAGAATTATTTTGATGCTATAGCCTATTAAAGATTTTTGGTAGTGATTGATACAATATAATGCTCATTAAGTCAATATACCATGGTACAGCATCATTTGTATAAGCTCTTCTTGAACCATGAATAGGTAGACTTAGGCCCAAAGAAGCATCAGAGGCTGAGAAACCCGACAAAGTTTAAAAAAAAAAAAAAAAAAACAGAAAACAGTAGCTAGCTCAACTGGCTTAGCTGGCTTTTCTGAGACACTCTAGATACATACACTGAGCTGTTATTTCCATTGTCTCATTCAAGTTCCTTCAGGTTGTGTGTGTCAGTGAGTGTGTATGGCAAAGCTGCTTAGAGGAGAGAAGGAAATGGAAACCACTAATTATTGAATAGCCACTAGATTTATTTGCTTGTTCAACAGATATTGACTGAACGGTGCGCCAGATACTGGCCCCAAGTCCCTGGGGATACAAATGAATGAGACAAACTTTTAGAGTTCTCAGTACCATGGAAGAATGGGGCAGAGACAAATAATAATAAACAAATGAACAAGATAATCATGCATAGTAATAAGCTCTGGATAGGAATGAAACAAATTGCTGTGGTGCCTTTTGTTTTGGAGAAGGCTGTAGGTATTTATGAGGGACAGGAAAGATTCCTCCAAGGTGACATGTAAGCTAATGCATTAACTAGAGGACTAGAAGAAAATAATCCTGCAAAGGGCCAGCTGGGAAGTATTCTCAGCAAAGAAGCAGCAAGGAGCAAAGACCTTAAGGTGGAACAGAACTCAGCACATTCAAGGAATACAGAGGAAGTCTGTGTGGCTGGTGTTGAGCAAGAATGAGGGTAGGAGATGAAGTAGGAGGGGCAGACAGGTACTGAACAAGTAGGGCATGTTGGGGTTTAGATTTTAACGTAAATGCAAAGGGGAACAATTGAGGCCCTCACAGAAGCAGAGAGACACTAGCTGACTTTAATAAAAATTTTCTTCTGAATATTGTATACAGAGGGCTAGTAGTCAGGCTAGGAGCAGAAGAACCAGCTGAATTTCTCTGTGGACTTCCTTTCACTATATTCTCAGACTCAGAGGCAAAAGAAGGTTTTCATGCATGTTTACTGAAGCCACTGCACATTTTTCAAACATGGATCCATTTTCTCATACTTCTGGCTGTGAAATCTTGGGCAAATTACATCACCCTCAGAACCTCCGCACATTCATTTGTAGAAGTAGTTTAGCTGAATCTTCCAGAGAATCCAGTAAATGTTATATTCCTTGGTTTCTTGGAAAGGAAAATGACTCACATCTGCTGGAAATAGACCAGGTAGCTCCAGGCAGTTCCCTGGGCCCAGCCACAGCCAAGCTTGGGTGGAGCCTAAAACAAGCCAGGGTGGAGACTCCAAGAACCTGGGTACCTGATTATGTAGTGCAAAGTCCCACGTCCCAGGCTGCAAATCTTCAGCTCAGGAATGTAGCTTAGGTGGGGCTGCTAGTGATGGAAACAGAGAAAACCAGAAGGCTCTGAAAGAAAAAGTATAGATGAATATTTAAATAGTTGCAGGGTTGGGAAACATTGCTAAATTAGAAAGTACTGGCAGACAGCATAAAGATGAAGATCAGAATAATTTATTTTATAAGACATCCAAGGTTATCCCACAAATCAAAAGTAAAATCATGAGTAACCCAATATGAAATGGGCAAAAGACTTGAACAGGCATTTCCCAGAAAGATGAATGACCAATAAACTCCTGGAAAGATGTTGAACAGTATTCACATTCAGGAAAATGCAAATCAAGACAACCATGATCTACAATTTCACACACACTCAATTTTTTGGCAAAAATTAAAAGTTTGTGATGCTAAATTTTGGAGAAGATGTCTTACACAATGGAGCATAAAATTGTATTACCCACCTTGGAAAACAGTTAAGTAGTGTCTTAATATTTAACAGTCATGTAGTCTCCAGTTTAGCAATTCTACTCATAGGTGCAATAATATCAGAACACACAACTAGGAATATGCACATGTACTTTATTCATAATAGCAAAAGCTTGGAAACTACTAAAATGCCCATTAATGGAAAATGGATCCATAAAAATGGTATATTTAAGCAATGGAATATTGTCCAGCAGTCACAGCTAATACAGCACAATGACAAAACAAGTAGCCCTGTGGATAAACATTAGCAAAATGATATTAAGAGGAAAAAGTGTCAAAAGACTGTGGATGGTTCTTTGGCCTACTGGAAAAGATCCATATCTTCATATGAGAAATAGTGACATGAGTGTTAATGTAAGTAAAAATTAATTAAACTCTATACTTAATATTTATGTATTTTTATATTTATATTATAAATTAATAATTGCTTTAAAAAGAATCATATACTTTTTGTGAAGTTAGAACCCCAAAATATTAGAAACCAACACTTTAATTCTATAACTTCATGTTTAGTTAATGAAACTAAAGAAAATGGAGTCAGAAAAGAGGAGATGGGGATGATTGAGAGGAGAGGACTAACAATGTTTACATGTAGCTTCTTGTCAAGAGACAAGGTGAATTTTGAAAGAGAGCTCAAAGATATCTATTGAATAATTAAAATAACTAAAACAAAGTAACAAACACAAACAAAACAACTAAATGGTTAATTTTAATGTATCAACTTGATTGGACCATGGGGTGCCCAGATATTTGACCAAACATTATTTCTATATATGTATACACATAAATGTGTGTATGTATATGTGTGTGTGTGTGTGTGCGTGTGTGTGTGTGTAAAATAAGGGCACCAGAGAGAGAATTCTTATTTATGATGATTCAATTTACAATTATTTTTAATTTACAATGGTGTAAAAGTGACATATGTTCAGTAGCAATCATACTATAACATTCAGTAAGTTAGATGTATTAAGTGCATTTTCAAATTATTACATTTTCAACTTGCAAAGGGTTTATTGGGATGCACCCTCATGGTCTCATGTTGCATCTGGAGAGAGAAAAAAAGAGAGACATATCTATATCCTCTATTGTTTCCATTTTACTGAAAAACCCAGGCCAAGACACATGTCATGCATGGACAACAACATAGAATGCTAGAATCAAGGACTATAATTAATCAATTCTCTGCATCTGAAATCTGAAAGAAAAAGAAAAACAATGTTACTCTCTGGGAAATGAACACAGAATGAAAAATTCAAAGTCCAATGACAAACTTAGAAGAAACATTTTAATATTCACATATGTTTCTGTTGAAAAGTAGTTTTTATGCTCTGAGCATATAGGGAAGAATTTCATATCAAAAAGGGAAAAGCAAATGCTTCATTTGATAAAATACATAAAATACTTGATCAGGATATTTAAAAAAATACAAAATGTAAAAGGCAAAGATAAAACATTAAAACTTACTTGGAAACTACATAAACATGTCCTTTTCACACATATCTGAATATCAGGAGCCAGATTTCTTACCATCATTGAAGAAGTTTAGAAATTCAAAAATGGAAAATGAAAGAGATATACACACCAAGAGGTCCCAGAAGGAATGGCGTACCCAAAGCATTCAGAGCTTGGCTTCTAAATACAATTCTCCAATAAAAGGAAGGAGGATTTCTTGAAAAATAGGCAGATGCCAGAAATGAGGCAGGGAAAATAGAAGATAAGCTTGAGCATCATGTTGAACCAACAAAGAAGAAAGTGTTCAAAAATGATAGGGACATATCACAAATGTCTCTGAGCTAACTCCAAGGGATACCCCCTCAGCAACATCTGGGACAATTCAAGCATCAAAGCTGGATTACAATCCAATCCATAAAGCAAAAAACCATGAGTCTTCAATAACAGAAATAAGGAAGGGAAGTGGGAAGGAAGAGAGGTAGGGAGAGAGGAAGCAACTAGCTAGAAGAGGAAGGTCTCACAGAATATTGCTAACTTGTAAATGTGCAAGAAATAACAGAGTTAGAAAACAATGGATGGATTCTAGAATAAGAGGTTAAATGTCTGATGAGAAACATCAAACTGCACACAGTGTTTATCTACAAAGGGAGTAATTTTCTGGTGAGGAAATCTGGCGGACCTTCTCAGAAGTAGGTGGCCAAAGTGAATACCTTTAAAAATGGACAAATTAACATCATATACCTCCTAGTATTCTGTCCCAAGAAGGAAATAACATTACTTGTTTAGGTTTCCTACCAAAAACACAAAGCTTGCATCTAATCATAGACATCAGACAACCCACCTTGAGAAGTACTCTACAAAATAACGGACTTGTATCTTCAGAAACATCCAGGTCTGAGAACACCAAGAAAGACAAACAACTGTTCTAGAAACAAGAAGACTGAAGAGCCATGAGGTAGTTTGTGATTCAGGATTAAATCTTGGATAGTAAAAAATAAATCATTATAAAGGATAATAATTATTGATGAAATATGGATATGTACCATGCATTAAATAATAGTATTGTATCAATGTTAAATTTCCTGATTTTGATAATCACACTGGTTATATCAGATGTGTTTGTTCTTATGAAATACACATTCAATATTTAATGAAGGGGCATGATGTTTCTAAACACGCTGATATGATCAGAGGGATTGAATACAAGAGATAGAGATAGAAATATACATGTATAAAGACAGAAAGGCATTTATACTGCTTCTATACAAATACATGTACAACAAAAGGAGAAAAATGGAAGCAATTGATAAATATGTACAAATAGTATAAAGGAGTTTCTTGTAATGGAGAGAAATACACTTAATATTTTCCCTCTTCCTGCCCTCCCAACAGTAGCCAGTTGTGAGGGATTTGTGAAATGTAATTTGAAGGATGCAGCCATGGACCATATAGAGCTGAGCAGAGGAAGGATGGGAAATGGATTCGAGAACAAACAGGAAAATAACTGACATATTATTTGTCTCGGAACTTTATTAATTTCTCAGGCTGCAGTCAGGACCAGATGGACTCTTAGGTTCCATTTGCCACTTTAGAAGTTAGAGACCCTGAAAAGAGGTCTATTTTATTAAGATTTAATCACAATTCAAGGGCAAGAAGCAAGCCATCATTCAGATGACCATCTTTCACAAGAATGCCACTTCATGGCCAGGATCCAGCTTCCTTGGGTTGAATGCTTTTGGCAGCGGGTCACCTGGGACTAGCCTACCTGGAGGCCAAGGCCATGTGATTTATGCTATCAAAGGAGCTGGGCTGCCCCTACATCATCTTCACCATTCAGTGACATGCTGATTAAAATTCCAAAATGGATGAAAAATTCCTTAGGGTTAAAATGACGAGTTTGAAAATGCCTTTGACAGGATAAATAAATACACAAGAAAGTGCATAAATTAAAACGCTGACTCTCTGCTGTAGACGCTGCTCTTGCAGGTACCTGAGAAAGTGTAGGTTTGCATTAGTAAGTACAGTCTTTTTGCCATTCTCATCTTGCTAATGATGAGGAGCAATACAGAAGAGACTGACACACAGCCAACATCTGTCCTTACATCTGGGCTAACAGAGGCTCAGGGATCAGGGCATATTTGCTCAGTGAGAAAGTTTTACTTATTTGTACAAATTTTCCAGGGAATGAAGTGACAGATACTTCCTTCTTTTCTCTCTTCCTCCTCCTTTCCCTTCTTTCCTTCCTTTCTTCATTTATCACTTAAGAAAAGGATATCCGCTATTCCATTCATCTATTGCCACAGAGCAAACTACACCCAAGTTAGTGGCTTAAAACAATGGAAGTCTTTATTTTCCTTATGCATTAGTACTGGAGGCAAAGCTGGGCGGGTCATTATTCTGTTCCATGCTGTCAGCTGAGGTGGCTCAACTGGGTTTAGGGACTGCATTTCCATGATGGTTCATCACCGAACTGATGTTTGGGTGTTGGGATTTCACCAGGGGCTACCATCTGGGGAACTCCAGTCTCTTCAAGTGGGCCCAGTTCTACCACTTAAACCCAGAAAGGTTACCAGCTTTGATCTTAGTTCCTTGAACCAGTAATTATTTCTCTCCCTAAAATGTCCCATTTTAGAGTATAGGTCTCCTTCTATGGGTAAGCAACTCCAGGTCCATTGACGTAAGTCCCTGAAGGTTTTGCTCTGTGCTAGCTATATCTTTATTAGTAGCCCCCCCTGCCATAATCAGGTACATAAGGCAAGTCCTGGCCCTATCCACTCTTCCCCCTATCTTCTCTCCATTCATCCATCCATCCATCCATCCATCCACCCACAGTCAAATCCCTCATTGCTTCAAATGACCTTACTGATTAAATGTAGAGATTTTGGAAACAGAAAGAGTGGAATTAAAATACATTTAATTGTATTTTATAGAGCTGTTTAGCAAATTATTTGTTTTTCTGAGTCTTAGTTCATTTTCTGTAAAATGGCAATACAAATATCTAACTTGGGATTTTTGTGAGAATTAGATTATAACATAATGTTGCTTATAACATAATGTTGCTGCATTTAGTAAATGATAGCTATTCTGGTATTCTAGTAAACACCTACTCACTGGTATCTCATGAATATCTGAGACTGTACTGAGTGATGAAACCTCAGTTTTTCAAGACGATCCAAGACAGTCCATGTTAGACAATCAATTGATCAGATGAAATAAATCATTCATCTGCTTCAAGCTTCAGTTTTCTACTCTATGGAATAGGGTTGGCAATGAAAACTACTCACTAGTGGATATTGTGAGGAATAAATCAGGCAGCCTGTGCAAAGTGCTTCACCCAATACCTGAGACATAGCTAGTACCAAATAAGTGTTTGTGGTGGTAGTGGTGGTGGTGGTGGTGATG
Source organism: Xerus rutilus (assembly GCA_028644305.1). NCBI lineage: Eukaryota > Metazoa > Chordata > Mammalia > Rodentia > Sciuridae > Xerus > Xerus rutilus. The sequence continues at coordinate 163,371,075 of CM053401.1, forward strand.
ATGGTGGCAGTAGTGGTGATGGAGGAAGAGGATGAGAAGAAGAGGAAGAGGAAGAGGAGCGGGAGGCAATGAAACCCATGCTATCACTAAGAGAAATTCACAGGTGCCTCTGCCTAGAAGATAATCCTGAAAAATTCCAATGAAGCAGTCTATCAAGCTCCGGTGGTCTGAGCAATGCCAAAAGCCAGTGGAAAGAAGAATCCTTGAGGACAGATTTCCATGGAGAGCAAAGTCTCACGAGGTTGGACAAGCTGCTGATGGACCACGGGTAGGCGATGTCAACCCTTCATGCTGTGAGTGCCAAGATCTGTTCCTCTCTGTGACTAGGCAAAGATATCAGGCTCAAACCCAACCTAAAGTAACACAGTAAGACTGGATTAGATAATATCTACAAAGCACTTTGGACTCCTTGGAGAACAACTGTCTATAAATAGCAGGTGATGGTATTATTATTAATCAGGCCAACCTCTCATTGAAGCTAATTGCTACTGAGGCCAATGGGACATTTATCTGGGTGTAGCCTAAGAATCAGGCTCTACAGCAGAAATCCATTATTTATTCATTAATAGATTAATGGCCAAGAAAGAAATGCATTGCATAAAGAGCATTGGTGTTTATTGTCTTCAGGAAAGCTCAAATGGAAAAAAAATACATTGCTATTTTTCTGAGCATAAAGACTTGGGTCCTAAACCTACCTACAGTACTGATTGGGTACATGTAATAAGGCAAATGACCTCAACTTTTCTGAGCTTGATTCCTCATTTGTACAATAAAAATGATCATTTATACCCCAAGGGTTGTGAAGATGAAATGCTTAGTTCTAAATTCACTCCAGACAGAGTGGCAGCACATCAGGCCTATTTCAAATGCTTCGGGCTCATCACTTGATCCCATCAACTAAACTGTCCTGTCTCCATAACCATTTGCCTCATCAAACTGAGTTTTTATAAACAAGGAAATGGGTTCAGTTTTCAGGCCAAAGTAAGAACTGAGAGATGTCTCAACAGAAATCTGTGCGTCTATGCCTTACTCTTTTTTTTTTTTTTTTTGGTACTGGAGATTGAACTCAGGGGCACTCGACCACTGAGCCACATCCCCAGCCCTATTTTGTGTTTTATGTAGAGACAGAGTCTCAATTGAGTTGCTTAGCGCCTCACCCTTGCTGAGGATGGCTTTGAACTTACGATTCTTCTGCCTCAGCCTCCCTAAGTGCTGGGATTAAAGGCTTGCACCACTGTGCCCAGCTTATGTCTTACTCTTTTAAGGATAATTTTGAATATTCACTCTACAAAATGTTCACCCTCTTTTGTTAACAGTGACTTAAAACAACACAAAATTAATATCTTATGGTCCTTTAGTTAGGAGTCCAATACAGATCTCACTAAGCTAAAATTGAGGTATCAGCAAGTCTGTGCCCCTTTGTGGATACTGTATGGTTTGAGTGTGAGGTGTCCCCCAAAAGCTCAAAGGTCAGACAATACAAGAAGGTTCAGAGGAGAAATGATGTGTTATGAGAGTCTTAACCTAATCAGTGAATTGATGCTTGATGGGATTAACTGAGTGGTGGCTGGGGGCAGGTGGGCTATGGCTGGAGGAAGTGGTTAATTGAGGGCGTGGCTATGGGTATATATCTTGTATCTGGAGAGTGGAGTCTCTCTCTCTGTTTTCTGATCACCATGTGAACTGCTTCCTTCTGCCACACTCTTCTGCCAGGATGTCCTGCCTCACCTTGATCCCTGAGGAATGAAGCCTGCTGTCCGTGGACTGAGACTTCTGAAACCATGAGCCCCCAAATAAACTTTTCCTCCTCTACAGTTGTTCCGGTTGGGTCCTTTAGTCATAGCAGCAGGGGAAAGCTGACTAAAACACTCCCTAAAACACTCTCCAATTGTAACTCCAACCAATATTGAATGACTATAGACAAGGCCAGACATGTCTTGTGCTTGAAATGGAACCAATAACTGCTTGCTGCTGATTGGAGAAAAAAAAAATAGCTCATTTGAACTGATCAATGAGTGAGAACCAGAAGCCATAATGAGAGACTTCCCTTTAGGTTTGCATAAACCACAAAGCCACCCCCAGCAAACACTGTTGGTCTGTCTCTCATTGAGGAACTATGGATCATCACATTATGGGACACTCCCTGGGGCTCAGCAGAGCATAGCTAACAAAAACAGAAGAAGAAGAAAGAGAAGGAGGAAGAGGAGGAAGAGGGAAAAAGAAAAATAGACCAGAGGAACAGACTAGAGGAACACAGTATTAATGTTCTTTTGTTGTTTAACAGTGACTTAAAACAACACAAAATTATTATCTTATGGTCCTTTAGTTAGGAGTCCAATACAGATCTCACTAAGCTATAATTGAGGTATTAGCAAGTCTGTGTTTCTTTTTGGATACTGCATGGAAGAATCCATTCCCTTCTTTTTCTCCAGCTTCTAGAGGCCTCCCACATCCCTTGGCTTATGAACCTCTTCCTCCAACTCCAAAGCCAGCAACATGACATCTCCAATCTTTCTTTGGCCATCATACCTCTTTCTGATCATAGTCAAGAAAGTATATCTGTTTTTAAGTGCTCCTATGATCACATTGGTCCCACCTAGATAATCCAGGATGATCTCCTCATCTTAATCAGTCTGCTGATTAGCAACCTTAATTCCCCTTTGCTAACATTTTCACAGGTCCTGGGATTAAAGATGTGAACATATTTAAGGGATCAGTACCCTGACTATTACAACCACTAATAATGGCTCCTAAATTGTGGTCCCTGGGCTATTTTCATCTGAATCACCAGAGTAGGTCAATAAGCATGGAGATTCAAAGGCCACACCTAAAATCTTAAGAATCTAATTCTTGTAGGGTGGTCCCTGGACATGGTAGATATTCAATAACTCCCCCCAGGTACTTTGTAAGTACCCTCAGTTTTGAGAGCCTCTGCTTCAAATAGTCCTCCAACAAGGCCATTATCTTCCATTGACAAATTGAAAAGTTTGTGCAATTTATTTTTGCTTTGTTTAAATCTGTTTCTCTAATCAATTGATGAGGCTGCTTGTGTTTAGAACAAAAGATTCCAATTTTAGATTGAGTGTCTAACAGTGTATCAAGTAGCTAAAGTATGTACTCCAGAGAAGCTGGCACTAATTTTAGTCCAATAAATGTACCATCTGTATCACCAAAGAATTTCTGTGTTTGTTTCTTCATACTTTGAACAAGCATTTATCAAGATCTTTGTGTGGAATAAATTTTGTACTTGCTGTTGGAACACTCAGGTCAGCCTATCAGGAAAGAGCTCAAACTGAAAGACAGAATTGATCTGCATCTTTGAGACTCTAATATATATGTGTCCTCTTGCTTGCTTTCCTTGGTGCAGTATCAATCCATTTAGAACAAAAAGTGTACTTCATTTAAGTGCTCTGCATTCCCAGACCCCTGTATCTGGTTTTTCTGACATTAATTGAAAAATCAGAACATCTGGGGAAAGGGAACAAGATCAACGACCATGCTGCACCTCCAACCTGTGACTTCCCCACATTCTAAAGACTGAAGCTGCCTTCTTGCCCGGTGGTGACTACTGTGAATAGAAGAAGGTTTCAAGGATGTAAAACTGTATGAAAAACCTATCAATGGGGCTCTTTGCCTCTATTGTTTCATTTAATTTTTACAATTCTGGAAAGTGAACCTACCTATTCAAATTTATCCATGGGGAAACTGGGGGTTGGAGAAGCAGTCTTTGTCCATTAAAAGCAGCCTCTCTGGAATTCTGAACCCTGATGACTCATCTCTAGCTGGATTTCCTAAAAGTAAAGTTTTAGATTCATTGTCTAGAGAATTGTGGAGGGCACCATGCTTTGTTAGAGTGTCTAGATTTAGGGTGATAGGATTCTTTAATTCCCAGGCATTTTATTTATATTTGGTCAGCGAAAGAGTTGGAGCTCTGCATGCTTCTGCAATGCTCAGCACTTTGGGATATATACAGTTAAGGAATTTGATGGCAAAGATAGAGGTGGCTGACAGTCCATCAATTAATTGGTCAAATTCATTAATTTTCAAAAAGATAATGGTGAGCATTACCATTTGTGAGGCACTCTGCTAGGCACTGTATATCACAGAGCTTGGATTTTACGAAGGAGTGATCATCCAACAACTATTATCAAAGTCATATGAAATGTCAATATGTATCTCAAATATAGAAATGATATTCGTATTGTTCAACCTGTAGCTACACGATGGACTATGTTAAAAAATGTGATTAGAGGTATAAATGCTCCAAAACAAGAGGGATATCACATTAAAAACTGAAAGACATGCCTTACATCTGGAGCATAAGCAGTAATGATCAATATAGTTTCATCAATATAGAGGTCAGGGAGACCAGGCAGGGCTGACAGACCTAGGTAATAACTTTGCATTGAATCCTGATGTAACGGCAGCAGTTAGAGAAAATTCCCCCAATATATCCTTATAAAATTTTCCAAACAGAAGAAAGTTGAAAGAATCCCTGTTTACCCATTACCTGTACTCTACAATTAACATTGCTATGTTTGCTTCGGAACTTATCCACCAAGCCATTCATTGGTTCATCCATTCACCACATTATTTCTTGTTGCATTTCCTAAGTAGATGGTAGTCATCCATCCAGACACTCAGTCTCAAACTTGTGGTGTGCATGTCATCAACTAGAGTTCCATACTTGTACACAAGTTTTTAAGTAACATTCCATAACATGAAGTCACAGATTTTAGGTGTATTATTCAATAGACATTAAAGCATTTTTAACTGGAGGAGTCACTTGACAAGATTTGCATGTTTTTTTCAAGATTTTTTTTCCTCCTTTGAGTCCAACTAATATCTCCGGAGTTTAGGGAGATGAGATTGATAAGAGAAACTGATGGGGGGGCTATGAACATAGTTCAGTGAGAAGTTGGTAAGGGACTCAAGTGGTGGCTGTGGGAACAAAGAGAAGGGGATGAACTTAAGGGAAGTTTTAGAAATGAAAATGACCCATCTTGGTGACAGATTGATTGGGGATGGTGAGGGCCAGACAGGGCCAGGCTGACTTCTGGTTTTTGGGGTGGATAGGGGAGCCATTTTCTGGATGAGCCAGGCTTTGGTAAGAGGGTTGAGGGGAAAGTCATGAGTGTGAGTCTGGATGCGGACCTTCAGGCACAGACTTCACTTAGACAATAACTAGCCCTGCATCTGGAACTACTCTTGCCCCTGCCAGACAATGTTAACAACCACTTTTTTCATATGCACCCCTCGAGGTCCAGAATAGATCCCAAACTCACAGCCTGAGGCCACTCTCAGCTTTTCTGTTATCCTCTAGAGCTTTGTCTTTCTATCTTTCAATAAGCACCTTTCTCTGTCCCTGGAAGGGCTGGGGGTTGACAAGGCCAGGTCAGCAACCCTTGATGCTGTTAGAGAAGGAAGATCATAAATCCAAGGGACATGCTGGGTAGCCTGGCTTGGGTGCTCGCAAGCATCAGGCAGATCCTGGAATATTAAGACCCTCCTTTCTATCGCCTAGAGTGTCCCCAGGGGAATAGCCATGTACCAAACTCTTATGCCCCTGCCCTTCAGACCATTTCTAATGCCAAATAGGCACCTGAGGAAAAGGCCTTGCTGGCTGCTGGGTGGTTTGGACTCCTTGCTCTGCCCTTGAGGACTGTGAGTTATAACAGGCAGCCCTGGCACAAACCTGGCTGAGCTTCACAGGAAATGTGCTGTCACTCTGTGTCTGGCTTGGATGCCTTGAGGGTATGAATTGCTCATCTCCATACCCCACAAGTGGACAAGAAATGATTGAGAAAGAAGGAATGGAAAGAGGACATCCTTCTCATCGGGTGTCTATTACATTCTAGGCACCAAGCTGATCGAGAAGAGAAAAAAAAATGGCATTAGATACAGGCCTTACCTAATTACAAAGACAGGAATGGTACATAAGCAAAGAAATCACAAAACAGTTAGTAAATGCATGATAAAAGTAGAAAAATGCTGAAAGACAACCAACAAACAGGTTCCCAGGCAGGTGGCTTGTGAGGTGGGTTTTGACAGATGGCCAGGTAGACCTCAGGTTAAGGGAGGAACAGCATCTGCAAAGGCAGGAGGACTTTCTGCAAAGGTACAATCTTTCTATGCAAGCCAGGCCCTTCTAGAATTCTCCTCCAGTCCAGTCATCACATGCATGCATGGTGCTTTCTCATGCACCTCAGTTAGCAAAACAGAAAAGACGTTCCTGAGACAGCCCATGAAGGAGTTTTTTTAAGGTATTAAACATTTTTCTAACCCCATCACCTCTTTTTCTTTTCTCATTCTTTTTGCAGTATGTGACAGACAACCCAGTGTAGCAGAAAGAGAAGCTGTGGGTTCAAATCCCAGCTCTACCTTTGAATGTTTGTGACGTTGGTCAGATGAGATCTTTCAGAAGATGGCGCTACTCCCTGGGTCATGCAGCTGCTGTAAGCAAGAGCTGACTGAGTTCATCTGTGCTCAGGGCAGATAACAATAATAATAGCTAATCTCTATTGGGTTCTCACTGGCATGTGCCAAGAATTTTATATGACTTTCTCATTTGCTCCTCACATCGCCATGTAATTGTGATACGCAGTATGATGTTATCATTTAATTAATTTTCCATGAGAGGAAACTGAGGCACAGAGATGAGCTCACTCAGTAGAAACAATGTTACAGCCAGGCAGGTAGATGCTGGAAACAAAATGATTAACAGTTACATTATAGCCCCTCTTGTCCTTTGGTCATGGGCCCTTCTGAGGATCAATGTGTCCCTCTGAAAAATGTTTATACTTCTCAAATGTAAATTCACAGGGTTTCAAGGATAGCCCCCAATGTCATGGACTCCAAATTTATAACCCCTGGGACACTCAATCCCAAAGCCACATTGTGCAGAACTCATTCACAGCCTCCTTGTGGGTGAGGAGGAAGGAGAGAAAAAAATCAGACAAGTGGAGAGAAAAAAAATCCAAGAGGGTGCCTCGGACTTGCCCAGACTAGTAGAAGCTGGAGTCTGCCACGGGAGGAGAGCACCCTGCCCCAGGGAGGAGAAGGAGAAGAATGCATCAGATGACAACGAAGTCGGGTAGGGAGGGCTGGCCCCCAGCCAGCGTGACACCACCTAGGAGCTCAGAGCTTCTGACACAGGGTGGGGTTACTGAGGCCATATGCCTGCCAGGGAAGGACAGGGAGAAGCCCCAGAACCCTGTGCATGTGGCAGCAACAGCAGGTTCAGCCTGGGCTGCGGGGCCAGGTGAGGCTGGCCCAGCCCAGCCATGTGTCTGCAGCCCTGGCCCAGCCCAGCCCAGCCCTGGCCTGAGGAGGCTTGGGGAGGGCCTGGCCAAACTCCTTTCTCAGGGAAGTGGTTAGGATAGGATCCCAGGAGGCCTGGGATGGGAGTGGAGTTAGACCAAGGACAGGCTACTGGGAATCGGAAATGTCAGGTTATCTTGGAAGGATGAATTAGCCCACATCTGGTTGAGAGTAAGGGTAGAAATCAACCTTCTCATCCAGAAAGATGTATAAAGGTTATCAGTTCTTGCTTGGATTTCAGCTATTCATGGGGAGTTTTTTTGGACTTTTTGATTTTGGATTGATTATAGACTCACTGGGAGGTCCCATCATTGCACAGAGAATTGCCTCCCTTTGTCCAGCTTCCTCCCATGGTGACATCTTAAAATTGTCACACAAGGTCAAAGCCCGAAGGCTGACCTTGGTAAAATACCCTGAACTAAGCTACTGTCCTTATCCAGTCTTCAAATGAATGAGAAGCTTTCAATAAAAGGTTTGCATTTATAAGATCTCGCCTGGGTTCTATGCCACCTCCCAGGCACATGAAGGAAGGTTGATGTTGGTTTGATCAGGAGGCAGAGCAAAGACAGAGAAGAGTCAGGACAGAACAGCAGAGTCAAAGCAGCAGTCATTTCTGAGGTGGCCATTGGAATCAAGCTAGTGGCTCAGAACCATACACACGTAACTGGCACCTGCCGTGAATCACCACAGCATGGACACAGGTCAGGCACATATTCAGGGCCATCCATGCCCCCTTGCTTTGCTTCTTCTGTGTAGTAAGTAGAATGGTTCCCACAAAAAGACATGTTCACATTCTAACCCCCAGAACTGAATGTGACCTTATTTGTAAGAAGGGTCTTTTTCTTTTTTTGCATATATAAAGAAGATAAGAATCTTGAGATGAGATCATCTTGAATTATCCACTGGAGCTTTAAATCTAGTGACAACAGACACCAGAGGACAGACAGAAAAGGCCCAGTGAGAACAGGGGCAGGTTGCAGTGAGGCTGCCCACGAGGAAATAGATGTCACCAGGAGCTGGAAGAGACAGGAAGGGGCCCTCTCCCGGGGCCTTCAGAGTGTGTGTGGCCCTACACACACCTTAACTTTAGACTTCCACCCTCCACAGCTGTGAGAGAATAAATTGTTGTTGTTTTAAGCCAAGTGTGTGGTAGTTTATTATGGCAGCCCTCAGAAACTAACACATTCTGCAACACACACAACGTATGCACAAGGCCCTTCTCATTTCACGAAGCAGGGGAAGGGCAACTGCTCCTTACCTGGGTCTCAGGAATTGCGGCAGGCCTTCTGATGCCAGCTTGCCAACAAAGCAACGAGACACAATGCGGTCCCTTGACTTGCCCAAGGACGCAAAGCTGCAAGGGTTGAGCAATGACTCAAACCCATCTCTGGCTCACTCCCAAGCCTGTGATCCTCGCTAAGATCACTGAGGCCTGTGGAGAGCCACAGTCGACTGCTTGTTGGAGCAAGTTTTTGTTCTACAGTTTTGACCTCTCTATTAAAAAAAGAAAGAAAGAAAGAAATTGCCACCTGACAAATGTCAACAGCCTGAAAAGGGACATTTCCCCAGTTATCCTCTCCCTTGTTCCAGCCTCCATGGAGTCAAGAGGGGAGGTGAATTAGGAGGAAGGCGTGGGCACCCTACACAGCAAGCCCTGGGGGAGGAAGTTGGAGCCTGTGTTTCCCTGAATGACCAGCAGAATATCGCTTGGCTTCCACTTCAAGCCTGGGCAGCTGCTCTCTCCCAGCAGACCCCTGAAGACCCAGGCCTCAGAAGAGCAAGGCAGACTAAGTTATACTCACAGACCTGGCCTGGCCTGGTCTGGCCTGTTTCCACTACACAGTTCCCCTTAGAGACCAAAAACTCTATTTTTAAAAGAAAGTATAACTGAGCATGGTGGGGCACACTTGTAATCCCAGAAGCTCAAGAGGCTGAGACAGGAGGATCACAAGTTCAAAGCCAGCCTCAACAACTTAGCGAGGCCTTAAGTAGCTTAGCAAGACCTTGTATCTAAATAAAATACAAAAAAAAGGCTGGGGATGTGGCTCAGTGGTTAAGTGCCCTGAGTTCAATCCCTGGTACCAAAAAAAAGTATATATATGGGAGGGAAAAAATTAAAACTTTGAAATATATGTCCCTGCCACATGAGACATGGGTCCCTTCGTTGGCCTCCCCAGAGGTAACAGCCATTACAACACCCCTTAGGTTTCCTTCCAGAAGGTCTCTACATATAGGCACATAGAACTAAATAAACACTCCTTTCACATAAATGAGAGGATCCCATAGACATCCCTCTTCACCTTTTTCCATTTGGTAAACTTGAGAATTTTGCCATTAGAGCACTCAATTTTTATAACAGCTTCCAAAGTATTCCTTTGTGTAAACTAACTGTACTTCTATCACCTGCTCCCCACATAACACCACTTAGGGTGTTTCCAACATTTTATTGCTCTGAACAGTGATGTTATTCAGATCTTGTACACTTATCCTCACACATATGTTAGACTGTCTCCGTAAGATCAGTTCCTGAAAGAGAATTCACTGCTTTAAAAAGCACACGACTGGGGCGGGAGTTGTGGCTCAGTGGTAGAGCACTTGCCTAGCATGTGTGAGGCACTGGGTTCAATTATCAGCATCATATACAAATCAATGAATAAAATAAAGGTCGATTGACATCTTCAAAAAAAATTGTTTTAAGAAGCACATGACTTCTATTTGTTTGTTTGTTTCACAAAAATGGGGCCTGGACACAGGGCCTTGCACATGCTAGCCAAGTGCTCCACCACTCTACCTTAAAAAGGATGACACTCCCACACAGGAGTCAAACACGTGAAAGAGGATTCAGACACAAGGGAAAACACAGTTCAAGGACAGGGAAGGAGCCTAACTTAGTTGAGGAAGTGAAAATAGCAAGCTAGAGGGACTGGCCCCACAACCTCCTCCCAGCAGAGCTTGGAAAGGTTATCAGGGGCCAGATCAAACACGGCCTCTTAGGCAAGAAGTTGAGTTATTTTTCTCATTGAAATGGGAAGCCATTGAAGGGCCTGAAGCACATGAGTGGCGTGATACATTCTATGCAGTCTCTCTTGTTCTTTAACTTCACATCCGTTGTGTGGGGAGTGAGTTGTAGGTGGCCAAGAATTGAAGTTCTGAGACCAGTCAGAAGACTGCTTTTTTATTGTTGTTCTTTTTTTTTTAATTGTGAGATGGTGATGGTTTAGATTGGGGTGGCAATAAAAATAGGAAGAGGTGGAGGGATTGCATTTCTATTTAGGGAGGATGATCTGCAAAACAGCTATACTGATCAAAGGATCTTCAGTTTTCTGTCTGGGCCAAGTGACTGGGTTATACATGGGGCCCAAGTGGAAGAGGCTTAGGTCAGATTTCAAGTGATGTCATGGGGAGAAGCATCAAAACTCAGGTCTTAAGCAAATTAAGCTGCAGATGTCTAAGAGATGGGAGGCATCAAACTGGAAGCACCCAGGAGACGGTGCTTGGTGGGCTGTGAGAATTCTGTCTTCATGACACTTGGGGCACTTAGCCCCAAACCACCATCTCTTCTGCTCCAGGATTTGTGGGTGTTGTCTTTTTGCTGCTATGGAATTAGAACCTCTCATTTCCTCCCCCTGATTTGACTATAAATTCTTCAAGGGAGAAACTGAGTGTGAAACCTTCTTAACTCCGCTCCCCAGGACCATAGCACATGCTCTCTAAATGGGCAGGTGGCTGAGTTGATGGCTCATCACAGATTTAGCTGCAGGGGTCTCAGAAGAGATGCAGTCATCTGAGCTCCCACCATGATCTAATAGGGGTGGCATGGGCCTGGCCATTAGCAGGAAAGAAGAAAGCCCAAGCTCTTCCCCTGCTGTAGTCACAAGACCAGGCAGCGCCAGACACAGTGGCACATGTCCATAATCCCAGCAGTTTGGGAGGCTGAGACAAGAGAATCGCAAGTTCAAAGCCAGCCTCGGCAACAGCGAGGCACTAAGCAATTCAGTGAGACCTTGTCTCCACATAAAACACAAAATAGGGCTGGGGATGTGGCTCAGTGGTCAAGTGCCCCTGAGTTCAACTCCCTGGTGCCAAAAAAAAAAAGACCAGGCAGCATGACTTCCAGCATCCAGGTGACTGGACCCAGAAGAGGACATTGTTCATGAGGATGGGCCTCATGCCACCTTTATCAAGTGGAGACTAAGGAAGATTCAGGTAATTCTACAGAAGTTCTCGCCCATCTTCTTCTACCAACTATCAAGAATGTCATCAAGAAAGTCAATCAGGTCGCAAAACTTGGCTTTATTTATTTATTCATTTTTGTCTATCCCTTATCTCCAAGTTTAGTCCTTGAAATCTGTGCCCCATAGGGCTGCTAACATACAAATCTGATCATTCTGCCTCCCTTCTTGCAACTCCTTGGTAATTCCCATTGCTTTTTAGGTAAAATACCAACTCCTTAACCAAGTACATCTGGCCTTTTATGATCTGGCCTCTGCCAACTTTTTACCATCTCTTCTACCCCTACACACTGAGTTCCAGACTCATGGACATTCCCCTGTTGTCCAAGCATCTCAGGCTCACACCTCATACTTGAAGTCATCTTGGAAAGGATAGTTCATGCCTAAAATTAAAACATAAGAAAAGATGCTAAGACCTATCAGTCCTGAGGGGAACACAAACTAAAATGGAATATTATTTCCCACTTGTAAATTGGTAAAAGTTTTAAAATTAATAATACCCAGTGGTTAGAGAGTGAAGGGAGCCGTGCATTACTCTGTTGGCAAAAGCATAACTAGTGTGAGATACCAGCATTTAAAAGGCAGATGAGGGCTAGGTTCGTGGCTCAGTGGTACAATGCTCATCTTGCATGTGGGAGGCACTTGGGTTCAATCCTCAGCACCACATAAAAGTACATAGAAATAAAGATTTTGTGTCCATCTACAACTAAAAAAAAAAATTCTTTTAAAGGCAGAGGAGCTTTGACTCCAATCATCAAATTTCCAGGATTTGTTTCTTTTTGTTATTAACAAATAAGCATACCTAGAGCATGCTTATTTCATCTTTGTTTGTCACAGCAAAAATAGGAAACAATGTAAATGCCCTGCTCCTTAAAAAAATAGCAGTAATGTATGGCACATTGAAACTGATGAATTCTTTGGAGTTGTTGAAATGAATGAAGTAGAGTTGTGTGGACTTATTTGTAAGGATGTACATGCTACATTGTTAAGGCAAACAACCACCAAAAAAGTTGTAAGGTGGGATAACATGATCACAGTGTGAGCAGAAACACAGAAAGGAATAAAGAGAGAAACCCGAGGCCCACATCACCTCTGCTCATGGAAGTTCCCTGGGCAGTGGGAGTGAGAACCACAGCAGGTAGGAAAGGTTTTCATTTTTTACCTTGTACGTGGCTCTATGGTTAGCATATTTTCCACAAGCCCGTACTCCTTTTGAAATTAAAATAGTGTATACATAGTAAAAAAAAATCATAAAAATCTCTAAAGGGCCTGGGGCCAAGAGTTAGCAAGGACAGTTGTTGGTGATAGTTCAAGAAGCATGGAGGCTCAAAGAACATGGAAGACTATTCCTCCAGATCTGAAAGAAGGTGGTGCTGGAGGGGTGGAGGTAAGTGGAGAAAGGGAAGCCATTCACACTAGACTTTATGGTTAAAGCAGCCTCAGAGTAGAACCTTCCAGAGCATGTGTGTGCAAGGAGGCAGCAGAGACAGGCTTCCACAAGAACCAGCTGAGGTCAACAGGCTAGCAGCACATGGGCTCCTGTTAGGATGGCTCAGGACCTCTGATCTAGCACCTGCTGGTTGGCCATCACTTAGAGCATGGCTCAGCCTTGCAAGGGCAAAGCTTTGTTCCTGCTTGTGCGAGCTGGCTGGAGCATCCGCCAGAAACAAGCACAGGAATCACTTCTCAGGAGAGAGGGGATATCCGAGGAAGATGCCTGGGGCTCATCTAGATAATAGTTTGATGTCTTCAAATTTATCCCTAGTCCCACTCCTAAATCTTATACCTGAGTTCTGGAAAGGAAGAGTGAGGAAGGAGAGTGAATAGGATGCTGGTCACATTCTTTGTCCTGAATGGGTGCTGGCCCCATGGCGGTGTTTGGTTTGAGAAAATACAACAGTAATTGTTGTACACTCAGGCTTTGCACACCTAGGCCTATCATACTTAATAAAAATTATTTATAAAAAAATGTGTAAAGATCTACGGGAGGATCCTTTGGACTCTAAGAGAACAAAAGATAAGAAACTTTTGTCCATGTAAGCATTTCCAGGGTCCCAGAATTCACTCCGGCATCAGAGGAGGCCAAGGTGATGGTGGCGTCTATGAGCACATTTGTGAATACATAGGTAGGTGTAGATGTAGCTGCAGCTACAGATACCATAGGTTTATATACCTGCGAATTTCCATCATATATTTGACGTCTGAAAGGATGCACACTAAACTAAGTATTGTGGTTACCCTGGGAAAGTCATTTTCAATACTTTATTTCACTAATTTCTTTTACATTTGATTATTTCCATGACAAACATTTTTAAGTTACATTAAAAATTTATAAGGTTTTTTATCCTCTTGCTTGTTGGCCAACCCTTACCCATCCTTGCAGGTATAATCTTTTCCCCGGGACATTTTCTCTGACTTGTTAGTACAGATTTTCTCAGTTGTTCTTTCACTCCACACTCCCTGGTTCTGGAATCACCTGGGGAGATGGTTAAGTATGGAATCCTTGGACCCCTTTCCCAGACTTGCTGAAAGAGAGTATCTGGGATCTGGGAATCCATATCGTAAGGCAATGCTGTAGTTCACTGTAGTTTGATCTTTTTTGGGTGAGATGGTGAATTTCTCTCTCATTCTAGCCTCCTCGCTATATTCCCCCTGTAGCACAGGGTTTATTTGATCTGTGTGTCCCTTGAGGCCCCAGAGGTCAGTGACAGTATCCAGTTCAACACAGTACCCACGGCAGGGGGTGTCCAATAAATATGGGCTGAATGAATGAAAAATGAATGAATGATGACTCTCCATTGTCACATGACTACCAGATTCCCAAGAATGAGACTTAAGTGGTGGGCTTGGTACAGACACACCGCTGGGCAGACACACTGCCACGCAGAGGAGCTCCAGCCTGTGATCCCAGGTTAACCAGGGTAAAGATGAGCTAGGTTTGGCCAGACAATAAGGAAAATCCAAAAGCCAGTGGAACCAGCCAGCGGAGGAGTGACCTGGTAACCCCGATTATGGGGTTCAGTTTCCATGAATGGAGTGGAGTGCTCTTTCCATTAACCTTAAAGGAGCCATGACATAAATCATAAACTAAAAAGTTCCCAGGACCCCTAAGGCCAGGATGTCCAAACTCTCCCAGCTATGCAGCATGGTGGCTACAAACCTGCACTGTGGGGCTGGCAATCTGGGCTCAATTCCTTGTTCAACTTGTTAACCACATGGTCTGAGGTGGACTCCCCTATAGGCCTTGGTAACCTGGGAAAAAAACAGGTGAACCAAACTCAAAAGGTTGTTATGTCAGGCTTGATTATCCACATAACAAATATTCATGAAGCTCCTGCTGCATGTCCGGCACCATTCCAAGTGGTAGGAAGTCAGCGATACACAGCAAAAACACAAAACCTTGTCCCCAGGGGAATTAATTCATGGAAGTCAAGGCCCTGAGAAAATGCTCCAGGTGGTCAAAGGAGATGTTTCACGTACAGACTTGACCAGACTCTCAGTTCCTGGATCTAGGAATTAAGACACACAAAGAAGGTGGCAAGAATTGTCCCCAGATCCAGGGCAGTGATCGAGAGGGTCTGGTAAATGACCAATAAACAGAATCTTTACAGATTGCAGCTCTATTCTGCGCTGCTCACTCTGGTGGAGTTCAGCGCGGCGGTTCCTCTTAGGGCCCTGAAGTCCAGAGAAACTGGAGCTGTGTAAACAAAGCTCTGTGGGAGGACAGGACGCCAAAATGTGTCCCCAGCCACAGCGCGGGTTCAGCAGACTCCCCTGGCTCCACTTCTTGGAAATAAGTAGCTCCCTTCTGCCAGAAGAAAATAAACTTAAACAGGAAAGTGCTTCATGATTCAGTGGGTAACTCGGGGCCCTTGAGGTATGAGTGGGTCAGAAAATGTCCATGGTGGCTTTCCACACACCCCAGAGCATGGGGGAATAAGCCAGGTTTCCTGGAAGCGCGATGGCCTATGTGTGATTATGCCCGTGTTCCTGCAATCTATGTGTGTGCATGTGTGTTTATGTGTGTCTGTGTGTGTGTGTGCTCCCAGGTGGGCTTGTGTTGTATGTACCTGATCTGGATTTCCACCTCCAAGGGCATTCCTCTGGGGGAGGGGGGGACTGGTGCATCTTTATTTGTGTGTAATGTAAGTGTGCTTGGGTAACCTAGCAGGCTTGAGGGATGAGCAGGGAGAAGAGAGGGTAAGAGTAACCGAGAGGTTACTGAGCCAGGAGAGGGCACGGTCCAGATCCTGCCAGGGAAATGGCAGAGTATGTGATGAGCAGGCCTTGGAGAGTTCCTGACAGGGAGGTGGTGAGGCGCAGACTCACAGAGTGGCCAGTCATGGCCTCCAGGAAGGGATTCTGACCTCAGGGAATAAAGCAGGCTCTGTGGCCATACACAAACCCAGTGAGATCCTGGGTTTCTGCAGCCCTGCACAGGGAGCTGGCTCCTTGAGCACAAGGACTTATAGTAAAGGGGGATCGTGTCACCACCTGTCAGCATCCGACCATGGGAATTAAGACCCTCCAACAAGGAAGAACAAGGGCTGCCCCCAGCATGTGGGCTCTGACCAAGGGACCTTAAGAAGAAAATAGCCTGTGAGGCTGCCCCCTCCTCACACCCATGCCACTCCTCATCAGCAAGGGAAGTTGTGTGGACGACACTACCCGTCCCACCTGCCCTGGGGCTGCACCTAGGCTTGACCAAAGAGAACCAGTTATTCACACCGAGAATGAAGTGCCAAAGTGCTGCCTTCAGTTAAGGAAACAAAGCAGCCCAGGGGAAGCCCCTCGTGGTCACAGTGACATTAGACTGTCAAAGGCCAATGACAGGGCTGGCAAGAGCCTATGCAAAAGAACAATGAAGTGAGAAAGAACATTCCCCAAGAGAATGTGCAGACCCTGCAGGACTCTTCTTTCTAGGGAAACAGGGCTTACAAGGTTCAGAGAATTTATATAAAAAATATTTGATCTCCACTTTGATGGTGGCAACTGTCCTGGGCTTCTCCCCCAAGCTGGAAGGCCTTGGCAGAGCAGTTCACAAGGACAGTCATCCTGGACACCAGCTGCTTCTGTTCTGGGGACGAGGCAGCCCTCTCTGCTGTGGCCTCTACTTCCTGAGTCCCAAGCCTTTGTGGACAGCATCCATCCCTCTAGCAAGCACACACAGAGCTTCCGGAGGAGGAGGAGTGGGCCCTGCCTTTCATGTCCAAGTCCAGGCATGCAGAGTGGAGGCCCAATTCCAAGACAGGGGACTATCTGACCCCACCCTAAGATTGTCTGATAGGATTTAGCCTCAGTGTCGATCTTCAGTGGAGAGGAGAGAGCAGGGGCTCAGATTTCAAGCTGGGTTTTTAAAAAGCAATATATCATCCACCTGCTGAAAGGGGCATCCAGCAAGAAAGAGGTGAGTATAAGACCTTGCCATCCCTCTGAGCATACTCGGGCCACACTAATGAGAAGCCCGCTGACACAGCCTGAGCTGAGCCCTCCTCTGCTGCCCCCATCCTCCCAGCACGCCTCTGTCCCAAGCATAACCGAGGTGTTGCTTTCCTTCTGACTGGCTAATTGTTTTAGGGCTCTGGAAATCACTGTATGTATCTGCCCAGGATTCAGAGCTGAAATAGAATTGGAACTCAAGTCTTGGCTGTAAATGGCTCTGGGCTTCTGTTACCCCTGTGTGTGAGCCTTTCCAGGGAACACCTTTCGAGAGAGTCTGAAGCTAGGGACATGGTCATTTGACTCTCACTGAATACCAATTACTGTCATCGAGAAGAAAGAGAGAGAGAGACACCGCTGTGCCCTGGCACTGAGACCAGCGAAGGGTAGTGAGCATGAATTATGTATTACACAAGCAATAGAGATAAGAGTGGAATGGGGAAAATCATAACCCTATTAATAATGGAAGTGCAGTTTGTAAACTCTCCACCAGGAATAATTTGCATTGCAATATAAACAGAGAGTATAACACAGAGCAGCCGGCAGTGGTGCTTCAGTAAAATGTAAAAGCCACCATTTCAAACATTAAAAGTCATGATTAAATTATAAGAATTTGTTCAGCAGGGTGTACAAGGAGAGGGCATGTGCTCTAACTCCATCTGAGCACAGGGTCAGCCCTTCCTCCATGTGTCTATCAGGAACATGAACCAAGGAGTTGGCTCTTTGAGACCCTGGTAGTTATTATTATTAGATGCCGTTATTGTTGAGTGTTTGCTATATGCACCAATAACTCACTTAATTCTTGAAGCAAGCTTATGGGGGAGGTGCTCTAACATCTCCATATCACAAACGAAATAACTGAGGTAAGAAGAAGCTCAACAGCTTACCTGAGGCTCACAATGGATAACTGGTGGTGTCACTATGCAAGCCTGGGCAGTCTGAGCACTGAACCCACCCTTCTGAATGCTGCATTCCGCTCTTTGATAGCTACTCAGATGCCCCTTCATGATCCTCTCAAATGGGGCTGGTGGATGGAAAGTTACGGCCATTCTTTCAAAATAATTTGACAGCACATCAGAAACTTGATCAAACTTTGATCAAATTCTCCTCCATTTCTGGGAATCTCTTCTGAATAAAAACCAGTAATACTATATGTCTCTCATGGCTATTGAAATATAATCATTATTATTAGATATATAAAAGCTTTGGGTACAAAACTTTTATACCATATTATCTTATGAAAAAAAATTGAGAACAACCCAAACATGTCTAATTCTCATCAAACGATTAAAGAAACAACAGTAAACTGTCATGCACCCAAAAGGGGGGCAGTTAACAAAGAATTTGTAATAGCATGGAAAATGTACTTGATAAGCAAAAGCAGCAAGATGTATAAGGATAGACAAAGTATGAACTCTACTGGGTGAAACAGTTTGTAGAAAGCAAGGGGGTATGTATCTAAAGCTTGTTAAGAATGTTCATCTCCCTGTGTCAAAAGCATGGGCATCTCCTTTTCCATTTTCTGCATTTTGCCAGTATATTGTTTTTATAATAGAAAAATCACATAGATAGATAATTGATGGGTACATTCATTCTGGTACTTAATACATGTGAATTTGCAGGTACTCTCACCATTTTAATTTTAGACAACTGTAGACCCTAAACAAAACGACCAGAGTCCTCTTTCCTAGTTTGACATCCATATCCTCAAAGTTCTTAGATCTGTGGAACTTTGAGGATATGGATGTCAAACTAGGAAAGAGGACTCTGGTCCTCTTTTCTAGTTTGTGCCACCATCCCAGAAGTGCCCCTGACTCTCTGTAAGCACCTCCCTCACTCAGCTGTCAACTCAGCATTCTCAGGACCAAAGGTCTAGAATACTTTCCATACAAGGTGAACAGGGCTCCACATGTTGTGTGCTTTTCTTTATTTCTACAAGCATCAACCAGTGGGGACTCACCCACAATCATTTGTTTTTAGAGCTAGAACTTGGCATGCTTTTTCCCAGATAAATAGGGTAAATGGACTTTTCCAGAAGTTGGAGCTGAGTGTGCCTCATCCATCCTGAAATTGAAAATGCATAGGCCTAAGAGACAGTCCTAGTCCTGTACTGACGACCTGGCTGTGTGCTCTCAGGGAAGTCACTGAGCTCTCTGCAGTGCAGTTGCCTGACCCTTAAAATGAGAACATTTCACTGAGGCACACTGAGGCTCTTTTCCTATCCTAAGTCTGTGCAAACTAAGCTTGTATGAATCTATAGCAAATCTAAATGTGAAATATCTTAACGCAATTGCCAAGCATTCAAGTACATGATAATGTCCAGGCCCAGCCGCCGTGCCTTGCTAGTTCCAGTGGCTGGCTGTGGAAACAGGGAGGGAAGTTGGCTAGAACAAGGTGGCCCACCAATATGAGACTGTGGTGAGCCTTGGGCAGGATGGCTGGGCTCCTGGCCTCCCTGACTGGCTGAAGTGTTTCCATCTAGAGTAGACTCAGCTGGGCTTTGTCACTCCTGGCTGCTGCCCCATATGATGACCTGTGAAAGTCTTTATGAAAGAAATCTTAGCAGCTTGTAGGTCAGGCCTCCTCCTGGTGGGTGATAGAAGCAGGGAAGAAAACCAGATTCTCCAAGAGAGCAGTGATATCCAAGAAGGGAGGTATTATAAGACTGGGCACCTAGAAGCCCTAGAATTTCCAGGAAGTTCAGAGGCTCCTAGTCCAAGATGAGGAGGGGGCTGGCAGCCAACTGCACTCCCCACTGTCTTCAGCACATTATTGACATTCCAGAGAGGAGAGGCTGAGAATTAATTTCATGCCAACCTCCCCTCACCCAACACCCAGATCTCTCTCTCTGCCCACACAATCTCCAGCCAACTCCAAATGAGGGTCTGTGACTTGCAGGAAGACAAATGATCACAATTAGGGAAGTGCTCTAGAGGCCTGCGCATTCCATTCCTCCATCCATTCCTCCCACATGAGGCTGTGCCTGAATGCTGGGCACGGTAGCATGTAGTCGGTACTCAGTACATGTCTATTGGCTCCAAAACACAAGAATGTTCTCTCAGCTCAGCTTCCCTAAGCCATGACTTACTAAAATAACATCTTTCCTTCAATTCCTAACTTACCTCTTGTGAATTCACTCCATCCTTTTTTTTAAATCCTGTTTGTCAAATCCTAAATAACTGTAAGAAAACTTAGAGGAGCTATTAAAGGTTTTTAGCACTAATTAATATCAGTCTTTCAAATAACTCCCTTTAGTGACCAACTTTAGCATTAAGAGATTAAATACCTGGACAAGAGAGAAGAAAACTGATAAGGAGTTGAACAGAGAGGATAGATTCCATTCTGATGTTTCTGACTCCTTAGGTCAGGTGTAGGAGTCAAGAATCTGCATTTCAAGCAAGTTGCTAGTTTCTGTTTATGATCTGGAGAGCCCACTTTGAGAACTTCTGAACTAGAGACATTCTCATGAGCTTGAACCATTCACGTTTTCTTTCATGTATTTAATGAATATTTGTTGAGGTCCTCCTATGCAGCACTTGACCCCATTGGTGAGTCACTGAGGATACAAACATGGGAGAAAATCCCAGCTTATGTTCCACTGGGGTGGGGGCAGTCATGACAGTAACTAAGTCTAATACCCCCTACCTGCTGATGGAATCTGGGTGCTACTGAAGCACTGAGTGGGGCTGGCAAGGTGCGTCAGGGGGCTGAGTAGATTCCTTTCTTGATTGCTCACGAGAGGGCAGGGTTGTTTTGTACATCAGGCAGTACAGATTCAGTGCTTAGGGGCTTATTCAAGTTCTTCCAAAAATATCAGAAATTCTAAAACTATGGCTCCAAAAGATGACTGGGGGGAAAGAAGGTACAAGAGAATTGAATGAATGTATTCGTTAAATGTCTGCCAAATAATGTAGATGGCAGCTACCCTGTGATGTTACATGATGCCTGCTTACCAATGCCTTGAAAAATGTTTCAGATGATGTCGGAGTGCACCTCCAAAAGTTAGACTAAAGAGCCTACAAATACCCTCAAACTTTTGAGCAAGAGGCCACATCCCCAGGAGTGAGGGAGAGCAATTAGCATTACTCCACAAGGGCAAACCCACTTTTTGCTGCCTCCACCTATGAAGGTCTACCCTCTGACAGTGTCCCAGGGGCCTGAAGTGGCAGGATGCCTGAGGGGTTTTCTCACAGCTGCCTTTAACATTTCCTTCAGGTTTGGCCCCACTTTTCTGGTGACTGATGCTGTTTGTCAGTCACCACCCAGGGGTCTTGGTAAACATTTTTCCAGGTGCTTGTCACCATCCAGGTACAGCCATAGGTGCTGACACCTTGTCACAGAATCACCCCAACCTGATCTTATTGGCATTTACATGTTTCTGCCTAAAGACACATCAAGAGACATTGATGACTGAGAAGGTGTAGGTTGGGGGATCCCTTGAGTCCAGACTCACTCTCCTGTATCTGCAGCAGGAAGACAATCCCAGAAAAGCAGGCAGGGGACCTCTGGGCCTCTGTGGAACACTGGAAATAGTGAGTCTTGTGGCAACCAGAGCAACTGAGAAAGGTGGAGAAGTTGGCAAATAGGAACTCTTCAGGATGGGGGCCAGAATCCCATAAGCGTTGCCCTTTTAGGAATCCATTATAAGGAAATAAGTACACAGCCCCAGATAAAGGGCATTTTGGTGCCTTTTAAAAGAGTGGAAATTAGGAACGCCCGCACTTAATGGGGAACTTTGGGCAAGATACTTCACCCTCGAAGCCTCAGTTGCATCCACTGTAAAATGGGAAAACTATATTTACTTTACGAATTTGTTGCAAAGATTAAAGGAGACAGCGCACACAAAGTGCTTTGCGCATTACTTGTCCCTGAGCAAAGGTCTAATAAATAGCCATTCCTAAAACTAATCCAAAGATAATGTATTGGTTACACAAATAGTGATGTGCAAAAGAGTATGAAACTATATAGTAATTTGAAGTTGTTTTTACTTCCAAAGGGATTTTTTGATAAGGGGATGAAGTTTCTGGTATAAAATTCATAAGTATATTTATATGTGTGTGTGTCTGTTTCCATATAAAATGTGCCGATTTATAATGGGAAGTGGACTTTACTTTCTTATGGAAACCTCAAGGTTGTAAAAAGACAATCTCTGTCCAAGTCTCCTGGTTGAAGACAGGAAAATCTTGACTGAATGCAGGAGGAAGCCAAGAAGCCAGGCAGAACTAGCAAGTTTGTTGCCCTTGAGCAGCTAAAGTCTTCTTCTGAGGAACATTTTCTAGTTGCCTCATACTGCTTTAGTCTGAGGGGGTTTCTGTGTGCGTGCGTGTGTGTGTGTGTGTGTGTGTGTGTGTGTGTGTGTATGTGTCTCCTGCTATATTTGGATTTCACAGAGCAATGTTTTCAGATTATTCTCCATCAACATGGGACTTATTCAAAATGCAGGTTCAAAATCCAGATGCCTGATCAAATTCTTTGGAGAGAAGAGAGGGAGTCTTGAACTCTGAACGTGTGACAAACCCTTATTCAGGATTCCTATACACAGCATATGAAGGGTCTGGTAACTCTAAATATTGAGATCTTATCCTGTCCAATTTCAAATCAACAAGGCTTGGCATAGGGCCTTATACACAGAAGATTCAACTAATAATTATTGAATGAATGAATCAATCTATCAATCAATCAACCCATAGATGCTCCTAGCTTTGAGGAAAATATACATACAAGGAAGTGTACTCTTAGAATGTAAATCCTCTAAGAATGGTAAACAAGCACACCTGGTGCCTGGCAGAGTAGATGTTCAATAAATTAACTTTTAATGATATTGATGAAAAAGAAGGTTCCTCTTTTTCTAAAACACTGCCATCCCTATCTGAACTCATTGTTTTAGGGGAAACACACAGGAGCAGGAAAGCCTCTTAGCAAGGCTCTGCTGCCAATGTAGAGGTAAGGCTAAGGTACCTCGGCCATCAGTGTTCTGTCTGTCCATGGGAGCAAGGATGCACACAAAGAGATGGCCGAATCTTACCCTCATGGTAAAGAGACTGAGTAAGCTAACAAAGCTGGAAATCATAGCTGCAACCACCTGTCAAATGCATACGGTTCTCCAAAGTTGTCAAGGTGCCTCACCTCATTAGAGCCACGGCACAGTGGGGTAAGTACGATTTCCAAAGATAAAGAGATAAAGTGGCTTGTTCAAGTTTCTTCAGGTACTCTGTGGCATCAGCGGGCCATGAATCCTGGTTGTCTAACTCCACTTGCAGGATTCTTTGCTAATACAGTAATAAAATGACCATAATTTCCCTCTGCTTGCTCTTCTCAGCCCAACCGCAGGCAGCTCCTGTCTACAGAGAGCACCCAGCTAAATGTGTTAGATGTACTCCTCCAAGGGTTGAAGCAACAAAGGATTATTTCACATGTGGTAGCACCTCTGAGTCACTGGCTTTGAATGGCTGGACCGGTTTAGCTTGTTTATACACAAATGCAAAAGCCATTATGAAGCCTCAGTTCCAACACCTTGGATTTTGTTCTAAGTACCAATGTTCCCAAATGGTCTCCATTTCTTACCCAGAATTTCAAAATTATGCAACAAATATAAGTTACAGAGAAGGTTAAAAAATAATAATGGCAATGCCAGAGAGGAAAACAGAAAGAAAGACAATATTTTTCAAATATTTTCCCAACTGTCATTTTAATAATGGTCTAACAACAAAGTATGCTAATTTCCCTCCACAGATACCTGTGAATGCAAATGCAAAACAAATAGTAATTAATGTCTCAGTGTGAAAATCAAGCAATAGGTATTAATTCTGCATCAGACCTGAGATTATGCACATTGAAAATCATGACCTGTTTTCAGAAGCAACAGTGACAACGGTAAAGAAAAAATGACAAAAAGAGGCTCTGAGGTTAACAGAATCCACATAGCCGTCCTGATGTGACCTCCCCCAGCTTCCCACCAAAATACACACAAATGCTCTGGAGCTGAGAATCGCAATCAAATGAGTCCCCAATTCTGAGCCAAAGTTTTACCAACCATAGCATGGAAAAGAATGGATAAAAATAAATTATTCTTGGTGGCAGAAAGAAGCTAAGTGTCAAGGCTGGAAGCA
Source organism: Xerus rutilus (assembly GCA_028644305.1). NCBI lineage: Eukaryota > Metazoa > Chordata > Mammalia > Rodentia > Sciuridae > Xerus > Xerus rutilus. The sequence goes on from CM053401.1 coordinate 163,395,175, forward strand.
TTGTAGAACCCCAGCTCCCAGAGACCCAGATCTTCACTGATTAAAACAACAGATTCCCTCTTGTGTGCTCCAAGAGTTTTCTAAAGCCATCTTCCCTAAAACCCCCAGGAATGGTTTTCTACTTCAGCTTAGAGACATCTGAATACAAGTTCACAGTGGAGAGAAATGAAAGGAGATCCAAGATGGGGTATGAAGTTGTCATTAAGCAGACAGTCATAAAAGGAAGCCTGGAAGCTATGCTTCTCTGAGGTTCTAAGTTTCAGATATTATTTCTACCAAAAAGAGAGAGAGAGAGACTATCTCAGACTTTCAGAAATGAATCTATGTTTTAGACTCTCCGAAGCAGGAAAGTTCTATTGGACAGCTCTGGTCTAGAGCCTGTGGATTAAACTCCAAGTGTTTATTGCCTTTTCCTTACTCATCCGTCCCCTCTCTGCTGTGCCCCAGAAGGCAGACTAAGATGAGGCGCAGTAGAGAAATGCTTGCCCTCTGGTTCTGGTTGACTTCAGAAATTGGGAGGCACCAGCAGGACCCTCTAGGGCAGCACAGTGAGGTGGGCACTTGCTACTCTGGCTTGCTCCCTGTATGTCCTTATAATTTAGGTGAATGCCTCAATTAAAAGCTACAGCTCTCGTCAGGCAACTCTCCATGCAGCAATTCTCCCTGGGTTCTGGGGCACTGCCCTCCTCCCCCAGATCCTCAGGCTGAGGCTAGGTAAAGACTCCTCATGGGTGCTGGACTTGGGGCACTGCACCACTCCTTTCCGGAGTTTCTTCATTCCTCCTGCACTTTTGCAAATAATCCTTTAATAACCATTTTATCAATTACCAAGTATGAAAGCATTGCCTGTTTCCCATGAGTACCCTTCCAAGTATGCTCCTGATCTAACTTAAGTCTGAGAGGGTGACCTGATCAACACTTTCAGGGACCATACAGTCTATATTCCTGCAAATCAAACAATGAATTTAAAAATTCTGCTTTCGTTTAGAAATCATTAAACAGAGAATATCAAAAGAGTAGGTGAAGTTGTTCCATGAAAGACAAGCTAATAATATTTTAGATTTGTGGGTCATACAGTCTCTGTTGTAATTATACTATAGTATGAAGCAAATAGTCAGAGACAATATGTATGTGAGCGAGGGCATCCCTGTTCTAATAAAATTTTATCTACAAAAAAAAAAGAGTGATTGGGCCAGATTTGATCTATGGGTGGTAATTTGCCTAAAGATGCAAAGAAAAAACATGTCTTTGAATTTGTTTTCTTTATAAAATAGAAGAAAGTGTTATGTGTGTGTATACATTGTCATGTACTTTATAATGATGTTCCAGTCAATGACAGGCAACATACATGATGATGGTCCCCTAAGATTTATCACCTAGTGCAAATGCACCCTATGATGTTTGCACAATGATGAAGTCACTAATGATGCATTTCTCAGAACATATCCCCTTTGCTAAGTTTATTGATATATATATATATATATATATGTATATTGTATGTTTGGCATACATATCAATAAATTGCAAGGAAGCATTTTTAGGACATCTGAAGTAGACATTGTTTTTATTATTTTATTTTTCTTAAGATTTAATGAAGTGTAATGCCTGTAAAGAACAGAAGTTACCTAGTGGAACTGAGTTACTAGAACTCAGGTAGAAAATGATCTGTCCCACATGCCCCTGATAGGAGGAATGGCTTCTAGAAAAGGAGGAGATGAAAAAATGAGACAAGATGCAAAGCAAGACACTGGCTAGGGTGAGAAAAGTCTAGATGGAAACGAAAGAAGGCAGATACACAATAAATACACTCTAAGAATTACAGTTTACATGGGAAGCAATAAAGAGCAGAATTTATACTACAAAAACCTTAGTTTCAAAGAAATAATAAATTTGAAATGTATCTTTTAGACTCCAGAGTTGAAAAATACTGAGCAGATAGTATGTATGATGGAGATAAATGATCCAATTTATAAAAAAGAAAAAAAGTTTAGTGTTCCCTTTAAAAGTCTCCAAAAATGTAACAACACTAAAACACCAATCAAATCTGGTGTAGAACATTCTAGAAAGAAAAAAACACTCTAAAATAATAAAACAGAATGGTATATGGTACACCAAGCATAATTGGTTAAAAAAATAAAGAAACCCACAGTTTGACAACAAGGTAAAAATGAATTATAAGTATCTCAGGCAGAAAGCAAAACAAAGGAAAGCAAAAGATTAAAAAGAGAAAAAAGAATTAGGCTTGGCTGACCTTAGAACTCTCCTTGATGAAAAATTGAAAATAAATAAATGGCTCACAATGTGGAAGCAGTTAGGTGCAGCCAGATGTTAGAGTATTATGCAACTTCCAAAAGCAATACAGAGTGAGTGTTCATAATGAGATAGGGAGATGCATAAGATAAACTAAATGTTTAGAATGAAAGCCAGGTTTGCCTTGTACAATGGTGCACACCAATAATCCCAGTGACTCAGGAGGCTGAGGCAGGAGGATTGCAAGTTTGGGGCTAACCTGGGCAACCCTGACTCAAAATAAAAAAAAATAAAGAAGATGAAAGTATATAGCTCAGTGGTAGAGTGCCCCAGGATTCAATCCCCACTACCAAAATAAAATTAAAAATATAAATAAATAAAAGCCAGACTCTAAAACTTCAGTGGGAGTATATGTATTTTAACACATCTATTTCTTTCTAGTCTTTTGTCTGCCTGTGTACACAGCAAAAAAAAAAAAAATAGAGTACAACTTTCACATCTTTATCACTCATAGTTTCATTCTCCTAACACATTCATGAAATAAGTAATACTATGTCCACAGCACAGTTAAGGACACTGGGGATCAGAGCACTCACAGATTCGTCCAGGTCATCCAGAGGGTTGAAGGCACACCAAGGTTCTTATCACATACGAAAATGGAAATTGTTCCTTTACCTTGCGTTAGTAAGTATGAGGACAACTCTGGCTGAGAGTTGGTGATAGGAAGGACTATAGAATCTAAGTCCCAAGGAAGGATGAGGTTCCAGGGTCTTGGCGTCAGCAGCAGCAGTGAGGCTTGACAGGAGCATTTTCCTACACCCCACACAGTCTTGAGATGTTGTTTCGGATTATCAACAGCGATCCATTTCCCTCTGGTTGTCGTCTCCAGTCCAGGAAACCTAGAACAACCGAGAGAATTCAACAGAAACCCCAGGGCAAGCTAACTTAGAAGATGAGTGCTGTTTTGCCAATTACATTAAGCTGTGAATTGAACATTGTAACCACCTTAGATTTCTATGATAATTCTGCTTATAGTAAGAAAAACCCTAGGAAGAACACTACTGTCCCCCATTCCAGAAAAACAGGTAAGGCACAAACTACAAAGATTATACCCAGTTCTGAAATGCCTACCTCTTCTGAAGGAACATTTTATGAAGTCAAATTTCTATGCTGGGTTTGCAGATGGACTTAAGTCTTTGGGGCTTTTACTAGACACTCATTAATAAAGAAGAAAAAAAAAAGGAAGGAAAAAGGAAAAGAAAAAGGAGATGCCATTCTCCAAAAAATTGCCAGCAGAGAAAGGAATATGGTTCTCCATGACATAAGAGACTTTGCTCATGGGTTCATGGACATATCCATTCCCTAAATATTCTCATAAAGCAACAGTCACAGAGTTAGACTCACAGAATGTAAAGAGGCATCCTTCCAGAAATGGACAGTTTGGAAAGGGAGAAGGTATGCGTTCAAAAAGGAAAGAGAGTCACATCACCCTGTGTGATATAGAAAGCTCATTATGTGAAATAAGCAAGTTACAGGACTTCCTTATATCATGAAACTCTTCACTTCAATACAGTCCATAACACCTCCAAAACAAAGCTATCCACATATGCAAGCCTATAATGACATGGGCTGCATATATTATCACATTCGTGATGTGTTTGTCAAAGGAAAAAAAATTCAAAGAATTAGAACATAGGAGTCTTTATCTTTTAAAATGTCTTTCTTAAAAAGAAAATTCAAAATAAGTACAACACACAAAGAGCACACACTAAACAACCATGTTTACATGACATTCACAAATAAGCAAACCTGTCTAGAATGTTAGATTCAGGATAGTAGTTACCTTGATTAGGGCTGGGTGGAGGATACAAGAAGCAGGCAGAAGAGGAGGCTGGGAAGGTTCTTTTCTTCTTGTAATGCTGGTTATGTGGCTATGTCCAATTTCAGAAAGTCAACACCATTACAATTATGATACATTTTCATATGTGTTCTGTTTGAATAAAGGATAAAGACAGATATAGATAGATAGATAGATAGATAGATAGATAGATAGATAGATAGATAGATAGATAGGCAGACAAAATACGGTAGTTAGCATTCATTGATATATGAGTTAGCTATAATATCTCTATACTTTGTAAACTTTTTTCTAATTAGATAAGTAATGAAAAATAGAAAAGACAACTCAAGCTGTTCTATAAAAGGATTAGAAATGAGAATCATCCAGGCCAGCTAGGTCCTTGCAAGAGCCCAAGTTAGAGAATATAAAGTCCAAACTAGAAGAATGGCAGCAGGGGAGGAGAGAAATGGACAAGGATGGTGTATTAGTCAGCTTTCTGCCACTATAACAAATATCTGAAACAATCAACTTATAAAAAAGAAAGGTTTATCATCACAGCTTTGGAGATTTCAGTCCATGATCCAACTGGCCCCATTGCTTTGGGCCTATGGTGACACAGTACGTCGTGTTTTAAGTGTGTAATGGAATAGAACTGCTTACCTCAAGACTAGAAAGCAGAAAAAGAGAAAGAGGAAGAACTCATCTCCAGGGACCTAAAGACCTTCTTCTAGGGCTCATCCTGTAAGCTTCCACCACCTCCCATTAGCGCCATGCTAGAGACTGAGCCTTTAACACATAGGCCTTTGGAGGACATTCCAAACTATAGCAGATGGTACAAATCTACTGGGCCTGGTAACTGTGAGCCATCCCTCCCATCCTCTACAGACTTTGAACACTCCTTGTGGTCAACACCATGCTCCAAGGTCTCAGCTATCCTGGGACACAGAAAGAACCCCTGGATATCTGTGCGGTAAGATGTGTTAGGCTCTGAAATTCCTTTCCCCAAATGCCTCTCTTTAGTCTGCCTCACTCTGATCCTGAACTCCCAACCAAGTTGTTTCCCCAGAGCATTTTAATTGTTTTAAACATTAAACAGAAGATTCCCCGAGAGGGGATGATCCATTGGTGAAGGAAGCACAATCAGCATAATTGGTGTGTCTGATTAATGAGCCCTCACTACCACTCTCTCCTACCTGAGAGGAGGCCATGCATGGCTCTGACAGCAGGTAAGCAAAGGCTCAGGACCTGATCGCACTGCAGGGGAGGGGAACATTGCAAGAAGAGAGTCTGAATTGCAGAGGCCACCAAGCCCACAGCAGCACTTATCCAGAAGGTACTATGGAAGGTAAAAGGAACTGGCAGATCAGACCCCGCCAACAGCACTGGAAATACGCACCTGAGGGTATTCTGTGTGTCTGTGCACATCCCATGGAAAGGCCTGCCCGTTGGGAACACTTTTGCTCTTAACACTCTAGGCAAAAGGTCTCTGTTTCTCCTCCTTAGAAAGGAGGAGTATAGGGCTGAGCATTTGCAATTCTTCTCCACATCCCTTGACTCCCCGCATCCTGTGGGAGGATGAATGATAGATCTGACTGATAAATGGAAAAAGTTTTCCAGCCATTACACCTATTTACCAGGGCCTCTGAATCGTGAGGGTTTCTATAAGTCTCTTCCTTGTCCTCTAGCTCCTCTTTTGGAAGGTCATAGTCAGCATCAAAGTGAGCCTACTGTTCTGCACCCTCTACATGGAGAGTCCCTGGGGGCAGTTCCCTGCCTGTATCAGACCCAACCTGTGAGGGTCTGATTTCCTTCACCACCTTAGCTACAAGTGGTTAAATAAACCCAGCCAGTGCTCTAGAGGACTGGAGAGGAGACAAGTGAGACCATTTGGCCTAATATTCCCTGTGGCAAATCGTACTCTTGTCCCCACCATTATTTGCCTTTCCTCTACGATCTCTGCATTTGCAGAGATCTCTGCATTTGCCTTGGACTTACATCCCACCCAAGACTGAGCATATTTCCCCGCCACACAGAGATCATACTTCTCCAGAGGATTTTCTTTGACCAAACGGATGTGAGCAGAAGTGACAGCGTGTGAGACCCAACCTTGGATGTGAGAAGTGACAGCGTGTGAGACCCAACCTTGGTGTTAGGAAGCTTCCTGTGTCTGCTCTATTTCTGCCATTGCCACTGGAAGAGCATGTCCATTTGGACCACTGGTCCATGGAGAGGGAAAGGCATGCAAAGCAGAACTGGACCTAACCTGTAGGGTGCATTCAAGTCCAGCTAGATCAACTACCTTGCAGATGGATGAACCAGGATAAACAACTATTGCTTTAAGACACCAAGTTATGGATTGGTTTGTTATGCAGCATTATTGAATAAGAACTGATATACCCCATTATCCTTTGCTTTGCTCTCCAGGTCAGTTGAGAAAACCACTACTGTGGTTTAGAAGGCTGATATTTTCCCCCATTTGGCTGGATTATTTCTGATTTCATTCCAACAGCCATATCCATTCAGGGAAATTTCATAAGTGATGGAATTAGAGCACTAAGTCTAGGGTAACCCTGTGTCCCAGTGGGCCTGGACAGTCCTGAATTACACCTATTATCCAAATATAATTAATAATACCACCTTTCTCCCCAAAATCCATCCTGGTTTGGATGACTTAATTATAGTCCTCTTAGCTAAACCCAACATGATCCAATGTGAACCGTGTGGTCCCTGTAGTAACCACAGGCACCCCTTTGTGGTCAGCAGATACTGCATAATTTTTTAAGAGCCATGCCCTGGAAGGAAGGAGGCCTGGACAATGATTCCCATGGCAGCAGGTGAGATAAAAATAATTCCTTTCCTAAGTGCAGTCTATCTATGTGAGGTTTTATAAAAGTGCTATGGGGTATTTTCTAAGGAATAAACTCCTTAATATGACTTCATGGTAAGAGTTCTATTTTCTTTATTCTCAAGAGTCCTAGGAAAGAAAAATATGCCCCCTGGCAGTGTTCCATAAAACTAATGATGTGGGGGAATACGTGAATAATTGCCTGAATCACCAGGTTACATATCTGTTAGGAAGTCTCTTGGCAATATAAGGAAGGGGCTCGGGACAGTTAAATTGGAGTCAAGTGAAATCAACTCCTGCTGCATCAGCTAGATGATCTTGTGGGTCAAGAGAACTGTAGTAGCCATGTCCATAACGTAGGAAGGGTGAGCCTCCAGTGTCTTGGGTTCACAGCAACAGAGACCTGGGAGGAAGCACGAGTCAGAAATAGACAAAGCAGGGGCAAGCCACTGCAGACACAGAAGGGCGAGAGGGGGCAAGGCAGAGACACATGTCTGTCAGCTCCAGATCAGAAACTCAGACCAGTGCCCCACACTGAAGTACTAAATGACAGAGGACCAGATGTAGCACCTGGAGGATGTGTGGGGGTGTTACCGACATCTTCCCAACTAGAGAGCACTTTGTCTCCCTCTTACCATGTCAAGAATCAGTCGCTGGTCGTGGAGAGTCCAAAGGCCTCAGGTGGCAATAGATAGAAAAAAAGTACTTGACAGGAAAAAAAAATGCTTGCGAGGATAAAGAAGGACATATCCCAGCCTTATTCCAGTACATGGTTCAGTAGTAATTAAATTTCCTGGAACATGGTACCAAATGGTTATCTGTGGAAGACACTACAAGAAAATCTTCATTACCAATTGGAGCAAACCTAGCAATTCTTAATAAATATTTGATGAGTGCATAATTAAAAGAATACACATTATCAACATTTACTGAGCACCATTTCTGTGCCAGACACTGTCCAAGGCACTGAAAATAGATCACAAATGAAAGAGACATGCCCCTATCCTCATGGAATGTTGAGTATTAGTGTCTCATTGCACATTAGAATCACTTGGAAGTTTAATAAAATATCAACACCCAAGCCCCATGGCAAACTAATTGCATCAGAAACATCAACCACAGGTGAAAGCCACTTGACTAGTGGCCGGGTGGCTTAGTGGATGGATGGATAAATTCTGAGTGTGACATTATTCTTTGTATGATATGGATACCGTGCTTCATATTACATTTTCAAAACTACTAGAATGAAAGGAAATAAATCCCTTTTGAGAATGCCAGGTAGTGAAATCTAGAGATCCATTAAGCAAGGAGAATTTTAGTGCACCTGAAAACTATGATGATGCCTACCCCTTTCCATCCATCCCATTGTCAGCCATCAGAAGAGGATTAATAATCATAACATCAAGAACCATCCAAGAAAATAACTTAGATGATTCCTCCAGCACCATATGCGAAGTTGGATAAAGGTCCTTGAATTCAACGTGGACAACCAGTTTGCTCAATCTGGGACACCAATCCATTCCCTTTATCTGCAAGCGTCTGCTGTTGATGTACATTGGAGTCAACATAATTTTTTAAATCACATCCCCTACTGCTTCTCACTCACGTGCCTTCAAAGTAAATTGAGAAATGATTTTAATGAGGTCATGAACCTCTCCATCTCCCAAGACATATGTATGGACCCCTTGATAATTTTTCTTCCCCTCACTGTATCTGAGCTATTTCAAACCATCAACCCAATTGACCAACCCAGAATCCTTGGAGTCACCGGTGGCCCTGATGCCTCTGTTACCCACCCCAAGCCCCCATCAGTTCTAACTTCCAAAGCTCTTGGGATTCCCTCCGATTCCTCCACCCCACAGCCTGTCCACTCTCAGCCACATCTCCACCACACCCTCCTAGGTCTGCCTCCCTGCCTGGGCTCTCCCCATTAGATCCACCCTTCTTACAGCAACCAGAGTGGCCTTTCTGAGACAGAAATGTATCCATGTTGGTCCCTGGAAACCCATAATGCCCTCACTCATGTTGTCCAAACCCCTTATGACACTGGACTAGTTGGCCTCTGCGTACTCTGCCAGCTTCACCTCCCACCTCTCCTTGCTAGCCACTCCACACAGGGCATCCTCAGTTTCTTCTGGCTTCTTGCTTTCTCCCATTTCCAGTGGTTAGAACTCCTCTCTCATCCACTGGCACTGAACTGTCCGTTCCACCCCAGTCCTTTCCTTCCATCCCCTCCATGGTTCTACTCCATGTTTCTGGCTGAGGAAACCTACTCTCTTCTCCAAGACAGCATCCCAAAGACCCCTCAATTGATCACTTACACACACAGTATTACATGAGTTTGGTACACTTCCTCTGCCACCCTAGTCTGAAAGGTCAGAAAAGACTGATTGAGTTTCCAGCCCCTAGTTCAGTGCCTACCACAAAGCAGTTATTTGGAGGAAATTTTTTGAATGTTAAATGAACACAGGAGCTAAAAACAACTGCTTATTCATGCAATAGGTATTAACTGAGCACCTACATGTATGCAGCCCCATTCCCAGTTTGGGGGATACCTCAGTAAAACACACACACACACACACAATTTCTGCCCTGATAGAACTTAATTTCCAGGTGGAGGGAGACAATTATTTATGTCTTCAGCATCCATTTATTGAGTCCACATTATAGACACACGCACACACAAAAGATGCACAGGCTAGACATGTGCATAGCGGGTCAATACTGAAATACTTTGCCTGTTTTTAGTTCCTACCTTCATGAAAAAATTTGTCACTGTTTTAGTACTACAGTTCTGGAAATGTCCAGTGTCCCTTTTTCTGTCCACCATTTACCAGCTCATACAAAGAGCAACACATACAATCTGCGATCTACCCAGGCTGGTGGAATACATAAGTGAATGAGGACCTCGGAGACCTTCTCTCAACATACTGCAGATGGGTAAGAAGGTAAGCTTTGTCAGGACCCTGCTCAAAGCCAAAGAGAGGAGAAAGAAATGATTTTTTTCTAACAGCATTTCTGGAAACAGATGTAATATTTGCAAAATTCACAGGACCAGAAGCAGGAGCCAATCTTTATGATCCTGTACAGAAACCTGAGCAAATGACAGCCTGTCTCAGGTTTTAATATAAGGTTATTTACAGAGTTGGCTAATTATTATGTCTCAATATAGGATGGGAGGGGGGGTGAAGCAAGTGTTTTTCTACTCTCTATTTGTCTCAAAGATCAGAGGGTAATAAATTGTTAGTTTTATTCTTAATTGGTACATGCTTCTTCCTATTTCTTTTCTTGAAAAAAATCAATACATGGTCTCAATATCTTCAGTGGATAGTAAAGAGCTATGACTGGACTCTCTTTCCTTATTATCAAGATAATCTGTCAGCATTTATCCTTTAAAGGGACCTCTAGGAAGGCAGATCCACAGTTAGGTTTTTACAGCAGTAAATGTTAGGCCATTTCTAGAGTTAAAATAATATGAAAATGTAATTGCATCAGGCTACACCAAATACAAGGCAGTGCCTCTTTCGTAAAAACGTGGGCTGTGGGTCTGGTCTGCTGAGGTCGGGCTCCACCGTCTTGGAAATGTTGTGCCCAGCCACTGCCCACTAGCCTGGCCCAGCTCCTGCCCCCACTGAGCTTCGGGAAGTGACTACTGCTGTTCCCAGTGGGTCTGACCAGAGGCAGAGGCCGCTGGTAACCTTAACCCCATGTGGGCAGGCACTCATCAGAGCTTCTCTCCAACCCTAAAATTAACCAGTAAGGTTTTGGAAATGGACAGGAGAGTATTGGGCCCTGTTGGAAACAGGAGCCTGAGAACTGGCTTCTTGGGCCTGAAAAATTAATTGTTGAGCAAGCTGAGGCATGTGACTAGAACCTCCCTCCCCTGATGAGCAAGGCAAGCACTCCAGTGTCAGGACGGGTGTGTGCAGGGTCCTTCCCACTCTGAAGGGTGCAGTGTACATGGGTGGTCACTCAGGAGGGAGAAAGACAGAGTGTGGGAAAGTTTGAAATCAACCAGAAACCAAGTAAGTGACTGAGGCTGGGCTCAGGTAAGGCCCTGCCTGCCAATCTGACTCACATTCCCAGTGCATTCGTGTGTTCCTGTAGATCAGGCAGGGTATCTCAAGTTAACCTCTGCAAAACTTACGTGACATGGGCTTTTTTATTCTAAAGTTATGGATAAAGAAGTCCAGACTCAGAGAAGTTAATGAGGCTTCCCAAGACCACACAGATAAGGGGCAGGACTAAGATCCCCAACCAGCCTGTGCTAGGTCTCTTGTTTTCTTATGCTGAACATCGCAGGCAAAGAAGACATCATGATGTCATGGTGAAGAGCACAGGCCTAGGGCCAGACTGCTTGAGTTCAAATCCTGGCTGTGCCACTTGCTAGTGGCCTGGGGCAAGTTACCAAAACTCTTTTGTGCCACAGTTTTGTCACTGTAAAACAGGGGACAGTATCTTTTTAATTGTGTGATTAGAAAAATTTAAACGTGTTCATATTTGTCAAGGACTTAGAAGACTATGTGGTAGATCATGAAGACCAGGCAGGTTTCATGTTTGTTGAATGATTAATGAAAAGAGATTTCATGCTCACCATTCAAGCTCCAATTTTCCTATTCCTGGACACAGAATATGCTTCACAGTTTCCTGATATCAGAATGTTTGCAAAGTGCTTTCGCTGGAGTGGCCTCCTCTTGGTGTCACAACAAGAAGAAAGAAGAGTAGACTCCTGGAACAGAAAAGTACCCTGACAGCTGACAAGATGAGGATTTTCCAAGGTCATGTAGCAGGTGAATAAAGAGTGAAAACTGGATCTAAGAGGATCTTCCTGACCTAAACCCACTCTATCTACACATTCTAAATAAAAGCATGAACTTCATGAGTTTATGGATGAAAGCTTGGCATTGTGTCCAAATGGGACCATGGGACAGGTCACTGTAGCTATTTCCCCTTGGCCCCCTGATTGCCTGTGCTTCAGTGAAGTTCTTCAACCCTCCAGTCAATCAGTGACTCCTGGTTCCAAATGCTGCTGTGAGCTCCCCATCGCATCTCTCTTTTGGATTTGGGAATGTAAAAGTCTCTAGAATTGGTACATTCTTGACTGCTTTGAACCAAAGATAATATCGTGCCTTCTTCTCACGTGTAGAACGGATGGAAACTTCCAGAGTGATTTATCCAAATGTCACATGAATTCAGTGAGCAGGGAACTACTTCGAAAGACTTAGCTTCCAGTTAATTTTATGAAGTTTATACATATTGCCCAATATGAGTGTTCAACCCGATGGTTCCCTGTTTTTTGTGCAATCAATGACTTAAATTCTAAAGAAGTCGGGGTGGGGCAAGCGGGAAGGAGGAAAAAGTAAGAGAAAATAAATTCATTTGGTTTCGTCTGGAGAGAAGGTGAGCAAGCTGGAAGGAAATGGAAGGATTGGGGCACCCGGGAAGTCATGAGGGTCAGGATCCTTGGGAAGAACTGAGGATCAGTGTCTTCATATAAAAGAGACATAGGAAAGTGGCTGGTAGCAACGTTCACAAATGTGCCACAGAGTCAAGCAGTACTTGAGCTCAGGGATTGACTTAAGTGTCTTACCTCTGGTTATTACTCCCAGGTAAGGTGCATGGTATTCAAGATCCATCTCATTGCTGTCATGGAGAAGCCCAGGCACGAGGAGACACGAGCCTTCCTGACCCACCTTCATCTTTCACATCTCAAGCCCATGACCACAAGAGCCCCCTTCTCCGCCCTCACCCCCAGTGACGTTACCTGAACATCTCATCTTCCCCCTGACAGGTCAGGACAGGATGTGTGACCCAGCCTTGCCCCTGGAGGGTTCGACAATAAAACTGCCTACACTTCAAATGCATGCATGCTCCAATCTTCTGATTAGAAAATCAATACAGGCTTCTTTGAAAAGAACTTACATCTGCTGGTATATGCATACACTTCTGCAATGAATCAAAGGATTTATTATCAACAGTTTCACTTAGGAGGATTACAGACAGAAGAAAGACTTTTGGTTTTGTTTTTCTTCCTTTTTGTACTATTTCAGATTGAGAACTAAGCTTGTGTTTCGAAAAGGACATCTAGGATGTAGGATGTGGGATTGCGGGATTTTTTTTTTTTTTTTTTTTTTTGTCTTACTGTGTTGTCATCTGTCTACTTTTCTGTATTGAGAGAGAAAGAGAAAGGAGACAAGTTCAAGTTCAAATAATTGGAAAACTAAAGAAAAATTAAAATCAGCATTGATCACACTACTCAGGTATGGATATTTGCTATTTTAGCATAGCCCTTCAGGCTTAAATAATGAGGATTATTCTATATCCAAATTCTAAATTCTGTTATTTTTTTTCCTTAGCTCCTTTTTAAATTTTTTATTGGTGCATTGCACATAATGGTGCAATTTGTTGCTACATTTATATATGCACAAAATATAACAATATAATTTGGTCAATATTATTCCCTGGTATTTCCCCTTTCTCTCTCCTCCTCCCTCCCCCAATCCCACTCGTCGACTGACTTTCCCACTCCTCTCTTTGACTTTCATGAGATCCCAGGCCCGCGTACCTTTCTTTTCATTTTTCCTCTCTAGCTTCCACATATGTGAGAAAACATATGACCTTTGATTTTGAATTTGATTTATTTCAGTTAAAATAATGCTCTCAAGTTTCATTCGTTTTCCTGCAAATGACATAATTTATTCTTTTTTATGACTGAATAAAACTTCATTGTGTATCTACACCACATTTTCTGTATCCATTTATCCATTGACGAACTCCAAGGCTGGTTCCTTAATTTGGCTATTGTGAATTGTGCTACTATAAACATTGGTATGCATGGATCACTGTAGTATGCTCACTTTCATTCTTGAGGATAAATACTGAGGGGGGATATAGCTGGGTCATGTGATGGTTCCAGGCTTAGTTTTTTGAGGAGACTCCATACTGATTTCCATAGTGGTTGACTAAATTAAATTCCACCAACAGTATCAAAGTCTTTCTTTTCCCTCACATCTTCTCCAACATTTATTATTGTTCTTTTGGTTTTTTTTTTTTTTTTGGCAGCTGCTATTGTGACCAGTGAGATAAAATCAGCCTAGATTTTTATTTTGTACCATGAATACTTTTACATACCATCAAATATTCTGTTGAAGCATCCTTTTAATTATGATATATGAGTCTTTCCAGGAAATAAGTTTTTAATGTATAAAAGCTCTTGTCCACTGAATACTCCCTAGGTGTCCCAGGATGAAGACTGGATGGGATCACACACACTGGGGCTGAGCAGTGCGAGGTGATGTGTGACTAGATGAGCGGGGCGTCAGAGACCATGTGCTTAACTGCTTTGCGTCTAGATGTGCATGCCTTCTTCAGCCAGTCTGCTCAAGTAGAATGTTTGTTTTGCTCCCAATTTGTCATCTAAATAGTCCTGTGACGAACATTTTTGCGCATAAATCTTTATGGCTCTGAGTATGTCCTCAGGAGGATGCCCCTCACAAAAGAATTATTTGACTTCTGTTTTTTTTTTGTTTGTTTTTGGCGCCAGAGATTGAACTCAGGGGCACTCGACCACTGAGCCACATCCCCAGCCCTATTTTGTGTTTTATGTAGAGACAGGGTCTCACTGAGTTGCTTAGCGCCTCGCCATTGCTGAGGCTGGCTTTGAACTCGTGATTCTCCTGTCTCAGCCTCCCAAAGTGCTGGGATTATGAATTATTTGATTTCCACAAACAAAAAACATTTTAAAGTTCTTGATAGATTTCCCAACGGAACTCACTGGACACCTCTACCGTAGGGATTGAGAGGGTAAAAACAAGATCTCATTTTCTGTGTACTTGTCGCTTATTTTATGACACTTGAGATAATTCTCCAGTTTATTAGCCATTTACATTTCCTAAGAGTTGACTTGCTGTTCTACAATAATTCACCTCACTGGCACGACAGTGAACTTGATGTTCCTTCTGCATAGATGTGAGAAATCTCTTTTTAAAAAATAAATCAGTGACACTCCTGTCTGGAGAGCTGAACCGTCATGTTCTGGAAGGCAGATGCATCAGAGGATTCTATCACCGAGGGTCCTGGGAAGAAACGGTTGGTGAGCTCCAAGGGGATAATTGAAGGCAGTTTAGTAAATGGATCATTTGCAGGCTTGTGTGCAGGGTTTCAGGGTTAAAGGACCCAAAAGAGTTGGTGCAGCATCCTGGGGCTAGTGATAGTGAGGAAGTGTTGCCTCCCTCCTTCTAAAGGGAAAAGAGCCATTTCAGAGAGTGTGGTGGAGACAATAGGTGAGAGCCACTGGTCAGGGCAGGTGCTGAGCTGGAGAGTCGCAGCCAAACCTTAAAGGCTTACATCCTGATTCCTCTGTCCTATCCAGGGTGCAGGGTGGAATCACTACACCACCACCCTTGGGTCTCACGGTCAAGCCATGACATTTGAGCATGAGCCTCAGGTTTAGCAGGAAAAGAAGCCATGGAAGACTTTATCTTAAGCAAAAACGTCTTCCCTACGTCCAGACAGGCTCCCAAGCACTACATTGCAATTCAGGGACAGAGGTCTACCTCTGTGCATGTCCCTCCCTTGGGGAAGGTGCTGGCCAGTGAAGATGGGACTCAGGCTTTCCCCAGCACGATTTTCAGGAAGAGTATGTAACTGTTTTTCTCTGGATGACTCCCTCACCTACCTCGGATACCCTCCAAGCGCCATCAATCCCCGGTAACAGAGACTCAAGGGAGAGGGCATAGAGGGTCCACTCTGCGTCCTGAGTGTGCTGAGCGTGGCAGAGCTCATTGCTGCTGCAGAACACCTCTCCCCGAGCCCAGGAGGGACAATGCTACACAAGCAAGTCGTCCCACTCCACTCTGGCCTACTGATTGGCCAGGGTCCATACCTTGTCTCCTTTGAAGGATGGAAGACAGCCCATGTGAGCTGAGCTGGTTACTTCACCCTCATAATGATCCAGTGAGGTTGGGACTATCCTATGCCCATTTTACAGATGGGGAAACCAGGAACAGCGAGGTTACAACTTGTTCAAGTCCACCCAGGGAGACTGAGCTAGGGAGAGCCCACATGCAAAGCCAGGTAGATAGAAAATCCTCACACACCGTCACGGGACTCCTCCGTCTAATGAAAATTACACAGGTCTGCACAGAGGTCCAGTTTGGCCTCAGATCATTTAGAATCTCTGAATCTTACACACCTCCTCTATTTAAAAAATTGTTTTGCAAAGCCACCAATGGTGTCAGTGTCCCCTCCTGGAGCTGTTGTTGGGTCCTAGATGCTACCTGCTCACGTCAGCTCAACTGGGAGGACTTCCGAGGGACCCCATGGAACAGCAACCCCACCCAGCCACTCGCTCTCTCCCTACCCCACTTCATTATTTCCATAGCACTTAACATTAGCTGGCCCCACTATTAGAGAGAGAGAGAGAGAGAGGGCGTGAGCATGCGCACAGTGTGCACAGCATGCATGTGATGTGTGTGCAGCATGTATGTATGTAGTATGTGCAGAGTGGGTGTAACCATGTGTGCAGTCAGTGCACAGTGGTCTGTGGAGTGTGCATGTACCCCTGTGCACATTTTATGTGTTCAGTGTCCGACTCCCTCCCTACACGCTCAGCTCCAGAAGAGCAAGGACAAAGCCTGCCAGGTCCATCTCAGTATCCACAGCACCAGGAGAGGCACCTTGCATTTGGGAGGCATGCAACAAGTTCTTTTAAACTGTTTTAACCAAAGATGGAACTCAGGGGCACTTTACCACTGAGCAATTATTTTTATTTTTTTTTTATGTTGAGACAGGGTCTTATCTAGTTGCTTAGGGTCTCACTAAATTGCTGAGACTGGTCTTGAACTTGGTGATCCTCCTACCTCAGCCTCTGGATTCTGGGATTACAAGGGTATGCCACCACACCCAGCTCTCAACAAACTTTTGAAAAACAAATAGACATAATGAATAGTGACTGTGCTCTTAAACTGTATGGCACTTGGAATACACTAGTCACAAATAACTATTTATAAAATGTAGTTTATCTGAATCTGAATCCCAGGTGACTTATAATAAGAGTTCAGAGAAACTTTTTAAATTTTACTCTTGCCCTAAACAAAAGGCAGGAACTAGTATGCAGAGGATAAAGGAAATAGAAATATTCTAAGAATTTATTTTTGAGAAGAGTTACAACAATCTAATGTAAATTTGAGTTATGAGTGTCTTAGTAGCCAAGGTGAGGAGGTAAAACAGGAGGGATGGCACCATTTTATTATCTGCAGAAAGCAGCTCCTATTCACCAACCCTGATGGCTCATTGAAAGCTTCAGGTGAGCAGGAAAATGTAACTACCATTTGGCCTCAGCAGAACAGCTCAAAAGAATGACACAGCATTTAACTTTTGTCTCATATGGTCAACTCAGACCACTCTCTCTTCTTTTCTTACCTGCAGTATTGTCACTACTTACTTCTCAGTAGGAAAATGCCTGGCTTCCATAGTTTTCCCTTCTATGGCTGAGGTGCTGAATAGGATGAGATTCATGCCCATCTCCTGGGTGGGCCAGACTCCCTGTGAGAATACTGTGCGATTTCCTGTCAGGAGTCAATTTACAAATGTAGCATGCCTCTTCAAGACTGCAAGGGCTCTGAGGGAGATCTACTCAGGAAACACCACAACCATACAACATCCCAGAGGCAGAGCCAGCAAGCTCACCCAATCCAGAAGACTCCACCAGGGTGTGTGTGTGAATGCTGCTTCATCCCTGGTTAAGTGTCGGAGATGGGGAGAAGCTACGAGCCAGGGGTCAGAACAAAAGCTCCAAGACGTATTGCTCTTGGCCTGTAGGAGGAGCCCACCAGGTCTGACTGAAACCCACCTCTCTAACTCACTAGCCCATGAACTTGAACCTCCTTTTGCATCTTCTTCCCTCCTTGTGCAGATGGAGATGGATGCAATCTTCCCCCTGCGGCCTCAGGGTTGAGAATGAAGGTCAGGACTCAGGTTGCCTGGCTTTGACCCCTGGCTTACTGACAGAGTGCACCGAGGCAGCAGCACTTTTATAACCTTGTCTCGTTTTTCCCATTTATAAAATGGATGTAAGAATGAGACCAGCAGCATCCTATGATATGGCCGTCATAGGATCCTATGGGATAAGCCACCAAAGCCTTTAAGACAGCATGCAGGAAGCGGGCACAGACGTCACTCTTCAGATGATTCCAGTATTTGGGGCTTTGCTGTGAGGAAAAAAAACAAAAATGGATATCCAGCATAGAACCTCCCACTTTGGGTTTGCATCTCTTTCTTGGGGAAAGCGAGACCCCAGTCTTAGTCCAGTTTGGGTGTGGAAGTGAGGTCCCTCCTGCAAACCCCAAGAGGGGTCCCTAGAACAATCCAAGAGGGAATGTCCAGGCCAAGGCTTTTCCTTGGATGTGGCAGGGAGAGGAGAGTGGACTGGGAAGGGGCCCCGGCCAGCTCCTGCCCCCAGGGAGTCATTGGAACAGAAATAGGAAGCCCAGGCCGACTGGTATTTACAGTAACTCCTCAGCCCCTGACCACATTGTCTTGTCTGTGGTGCATTTATTTTGGGGACAAGCACTGAAGTCATTGCTGCCCGAAAGTGCTCCAGGCAGACCTGCCTGGCCTCTGCTTTCCCAGAGGAGCCCTGGGGTGAGGGAACCAGACCCAGGGCAGGCCTGGAGGTGCCCTGAGTCTGGCAGGCTCACAGCGGGTCCCGACCAGGAAGAGACCAGGCTCCCTAGGGGCTTTCAAAGGCTCCTCCAGCAGGAAGCTGCAGGAGCAGTGGAGGGAGGGGCTGCCCCTCCGCCCACCCTGGCCTTCTCTCACTTTCCTTTTCCTCAACCCACCTTCCTGGCTACCAGGCCTCCTCTCTCTCCATTTCTTATAACTCAGCAGCAAAAAGAGGAAGTGGATTCTTCAAAGCCTCCCAGTGGCCTCGATGAGCAAGCCACAGTCCCAGGCCCGTCTCCTGGGGCCTCGGCAGGCCTCTGTGAGCAGCTCCCGGGCTGAAGGACGCAGCCCTAAAATGCCTTGGCACCTGGGCCCTTTGCTTAGCAGGAGCAGCTGAGCTTGTCTGGAGGCAGGCTTGGGACTCCACCTGAATGGGGCACCAAATTCTTCACCAGTGTGCCTTCAGGGAAGTCGCACCAGCCACCATCACTTCTTCCTGCCCTGGCCTACTCCTAGAAAGGGCACTCCCTGTCTGTCCTACCCGGACCAGTGGAGCTTGGGGCATTGTGGCCTCATCCTCAGAGTGTAATAGTAGCGCCCCAATTGCAAAATGGGGAGGTCAAATAGGGCAGATCTTCAAAGAAAATCTTCCACCAAACTCCACTTTGTACAACAGGGCTTTTCTGAAAGCACGTGGGGACCTATAGCCACATCTGCTTACCAGCATCCTTAAACCTCCTTCCTAAATCAACTCTGCAGAGACCCCTAGATAGAGCCACCATAGACAGTCATGCAGGTTGTGCACTGCATACCCTTAGGAGCCGCGTTTCACATCGTTGACTATGAGATGGCTCTCCCTAGAGTGGTCCATGGCACAACTAAGTGGTCCTAGGCCATGTGGACACTCCCGTGGTGTTGGCTTTTGGCAGTCCTTCACTAACTAACTCTTACTAAAGTTACAGTTCAAGAGGGCCTAATCCACTGGCAATCCTGGGAGGCATCTAGATATTTACTGGTCACGCAAGTTTTCCAAGGCCCAATTGTAAAAGGAAGTTTTGGAGAATTCTGGGCACTGTCTGAAGCAAGAAAATAGAGGCTGGAGGCCAAGATTCACCCTCATGCTGGACAATTCATTCCAGAAGGGCAAACATCCTCCCTGCCCGCCTGCAACTACTGCTTTCTCAGGACCAAGAGTTATGCCTCTCAGGCATTTTGACTTTACGAACCAAGGAGAAGAAGAAACTCAGATGATTCCCCCACCTGCTTGTAGCCAGAAATTAGCTTCACCATGTGACAAATATTATCTCATTTATTTTCACAGCCACCTTCTGCATTGTTTTCGTCACCTTTTGGAAACAAATAATGGGAAAGTGAGAGCAACTTAACATCTTGTGTCAAGTAGCAGACAATCAGGAAGTAAGTCTATGATTCAAGCCCATGTCTCTGCATGTCCAAAACCTGTCCCTTGTTCCCTGCTCAGATGGAATCCCACCTGTGTGTTGAGCACCAGAGTCCTCTGAGGAGTTTATTGAAATGTGCATCCCACATGAAATCTGAATCTCCAAGAGTGGATCCCAGATATTTCTATTTCATGCCTACCCCTCCACCATGGGGATTCTGGTGCATAATCTGATTAGTAGACTGTTTGGGGAGGCCTATTGACATTTGGTAGTAGAAATTGCCTCACATAGTCTACTTCTCATGCCTTTGTTCATGCATCCCCTTCTGTCTACCAGAGTGCCTTCTGTCTTCCAGACTTGAAGGGCCAGTTCTAATTCCACCTCCTGCAGGAGGCCTGCTCAGACTGTTTATCCATCAGATGGCCTCTGGTGTTTCCTACGACATCTCCTGGTGCTTCTCCATTGCAGTAACAACCACATGCTTTAAACAGACCTCCCGCACACCTTTAGCTCTCCCAGACTCAAGACTCCATCTGCCCAAAAAACCAAGTCTTACATGTTACTCTCCCTTCCCTCCCATCAGCACCAAGGACACCAGACACCAGGGCAGAGCCCTGGATGTAAATCAACAGGAATTTACTGAATTGGCTTTCAGTCAACAGAACGATTCAGGTGCTTTTCAGAGACCTGTGCCCATATGCAAACCAAGAAAGCCCTCAAAACCCTTAGCTCTTTTGGGCTTCTTTGCCTTTTGCCATCCAAACCCCTTGACCAGGAATAATCTCTCTGACACACCCGCCTAGTGGCTTTCTCTTGATACCTCAACCATCATCTGCATAGCAAAATCATTCCCACCCAAGGAAGTGTGGAACCCCTTCCAGTATAAGAGCCACCAGAGGTATTAGTTTTTTCTTGTGTGACTTTCACACTGGGCTGCCGTATTCCAGGGCACAGAATTAGGTCTTGTTCATTGTGTATTTATAGGCCCTTAGCACCAAGGCAGGTATGTAGGAGAAGCTCAAGTAAAGAATGAATGAATGACTTGGTAGGAGATGTTCTTCCTGCAGGCCGGTCAGCCCTTTTCCTAGAGACAGCGTGTCCACCAGCTCATGAGCAGAGGCGGCAGCCAGCCCACCACCACCACCACCACCTCAGCTCCAGGGGCCTTCCTAGGAGTCATCAGGTACTTCTCAGTGGAAAAAAGGCATCCTTACAATCAGCTGCCTCCCTAGGGTACATGGTCACCTTCACCTGATGCCCAATACTAGGGCAAGACCAAGGACATGACTGATGGTCCAACTTGCCTTCTCTTCCTTCCTCCCACGGGCCGCCTCTTATGTAGTCTGCTTTTGTCTACTGGACAAATTTCCTGAAAGGATCCTGGGGTACCACCAGGCCCCCTCACAAAGCCATTCACACAAAAAAGTGATCTGGCCTGGGGCTCTCCCTGCTTAGGCCCCCCAAGTACCACAGGCCTCAGAAAGTGACAGGCACCCAAGTCCCAATGGCTTCATCAGCACATCCAGATCCAAGTCACAAGGGTCAATATCTTTCCCCAGTTTTGCCCATAATTAGTAACAAATGCAGCAACAACTCTGAACTTGCTTTTCTAGTACTTTTAGAAAGACCTTTAACCACAGAATTTTTATTAGCTCTTTTTTTGGTGTGTCATTTAACAAATGAGAAAATCCCTGCAAATTGAAGCCAGACTTGTTTGCAAGGACTATCAAACACCACTATATTTTTATCATGTTTGTTTTCATTTGTTCAGTCTCCTTAGCTCTCTAGTCATGGGGTTCCAGTGTTTTCTTGTTAGTTTTGAAAGCCAAGAGATGTTGGCACATGGTATTTGATTCTCCACCAGGGTCACAAGCCTAAAAGTTCTAGAAACTTCTGTATAGGAAAAACAGGAGAAAGTAGGAGAGCCATGTAAAACAAAAATCTGTGCTCCATTTTCATGTACTCAATTGAATATGCCATTCTGCATGTATAATTAAGCTTTGATACACATCGTAATTGTGAAACTGGCACGATTTTGTATCTCATTAAAGTAAGTGGCGTGATAAAGACAGTATAATGTATGCAGAATGCCTTCCTCCTCCCATGTGTAAACCAGGCCAAGTTTTTATGGCGTCTCACAGCTTTTACATAATCAGTCTATCGCAGGGTGGCCCTGGGTTCCTGGAGACTGCCGGGAGGGCGTGTCACGTACTCACTTGGGCGCCACGCCCACCTGCTGCTGCCCTGGTCCAGAGAGATGCATCCATTCAGCGCCACCCCAGGCTAAGGAGAAAAATCAATATTCCTAAGTGGAAAAAGACCAACAAGTTTCTGGAAAACTTATTTCCATTTATATGTTCGCTACTAAGTAGTTGCCCTCACTTGGGCAGCAAAATGTGGCAGAGGAGGCACAGCCAGATGGGCATCCCTCACCAGCTTCCCAAGGCCAGAAACTCCATTCACTTCTCCAGGTCTTGCCGCTCTGTTCATTAGTACCTATCCATTTGATTTTCTGAAGCTTGCTCTTTGTGGTTAAAAAAAAAAAAAAGACACCAGCATAAAAGACAAAGAATGCATTAAAATACAAAATGCAGAACTGTCCCCTGAACTTTCCAGAACTACAGGAGGAGGCTAAGGATGAAGCCATGAAGAACCCACCACGTAGGAGAGGCTTCAGATCCCAGAGCTCTTGGAAAGCAAGTGGTAGCAGCAGTATCCAGGTAGGCTGGGTGTTAGAAGCAAAGGCTGGCTCAAAAGTGTGAAAGGTTCTCAGCTTTAGAAGAAAATCTGCTTGGGAATCTACGCATCCAAGCAAGCCACCGGGCCCTGTCAATGTGAGTGGCCCTGCTTGGCCCTGCTGGGGGCCAGAGAGGAGGCCACTAAGGATTCATGGCTGAGGGACTCAAGATAGGACAGGTTTCCCTGGAAATTAGAATTCCCAGGGAGGGAAAAGTGCACCCCCGGAGGAGCTCAAGTCGAGGTGGAGATCTGCTGTGTTCCAGAGACCGCGCAGGGAAGTCCCTGGAAGACCAGAACCCTCAGATCTGGAGGTGGCACCCAGGTAAGGAGGTGGCACAGAGTTGAGGCACAGTTTGATTAAACGTGAATACACAATTCTCGTCTCCGTGGAAACATTTCTTAAAGACTGAATGGATGGAGCCTACTGTATACACTTTGCTGCCCTCTGTCTTTTCCACTGGATAACATTTTCTTGGATATCATTCCCTATCAAGATCATGAACCTCATCTTCATTCTTCTCAGTAGCTGCAATTACAGACAGCTAGAAGTGTATCATTTTTTAAAGTTTAATCGGCTCCCAATTATGTACTTTGAGGATGTTTCTAGTGATTGTCATCACAACCATTAATTCAAGGAACAGCCCTTGTATAAAAGTATATGTGTAAGGTTTCATTTCTAGTAGAATTTCTGGGTTAAAGAGAATGTACCTCCAGAGTGCTTGGGTACATTGTATTTCCTGAAGTTTGTTTCTTCACTAAACACTTTCAGGAACAAAGCAATTGTCACATGGTATCATTGAATAGGAATGCTGACGTCGGTTCTGTGGCTGTAACATGGCCTTGTCTCATGGGAGCCTCCCTAGCTTATCAACCTATATAGTCACAGACTCTGCCTCCCAGATGTAGCAACCCTCTATGCCTGAAGCCCTTGAGAGCATCCTGAATACTTGAGCTGCAGAGAGGGGATCTCTCTTGTTGAAAGTCCATCTTCTACTTTGACTTTTCCCTTTGTAACATCTTATCTAGAACATCCCGTTTTTTCCTTTTCTGAGTATGCAGCCCTTCATTCAACCACTGGGCCACAGCCCAGCCATGCACACTGCCTTAGCATCCATACAAGGTCAATACGTATGGTGCCTTGTTCTTGGCATTTTTCTTTCTCTAATCACTGCTGCCTCCAAAAGAAAATGTGCACTATTTAATAAGAGCTCATGTTCTTCTGAGCACATTGATGCTTGGATATATAAAAATATTGGTCAAAAATTAAGGTGGAGCTTGGGAGAGCCAAACATTCCTACACAATAAAACCAGAAAAGTCTGGAGATTCCAGGAGCAATCCACAAAAGAGAGAATGAGGGAGAGAGGTGGAGAGGAGAAAAGAAATAAAAAATCCATAAAAATGGGAGTTGTGTTGACTGAGGAACCAGCCAGTGAGACTTCTCTAGAGGCCCTGGGACCCAAGAACATCTTGCGTGAGGAGGTTATCCAACATTCACTGTAACACAGCCGGTGAGGCTCTGATGTAAGTGCCATCTTGGCACCCTACTGCCAAGCCCTTGCTCAAACCTACCACACTTACCAATGCTTGGGGCAAATGTTTGCTATTTCTGTATATGAATGTGGCCAGGAGACAGTCCATCAAAGAACAAGCTGACCGTGTCTAGGTTGATATGACACAGGTCAGAAATTGCACTTTCATAAACAGAGTTCAAAGCCCAAGACAACCGTGGAAATATTAGCCCATGAGGATTCCCAAGTCTTAGTCAACCTCCATGATCTAGGGATCCACTGATCTTGGGAGATTTTGCCTTCTCTCTGGCATTGATCATTTCTGCACCACTTCCCACCCCATGAGGGCTGGCCACGATCCAACCACTACAACTATTTCTTCAGGTAGCCACGTGATATTCTCATTTCACTCAGGTCCCTTCTCCAATATCTCCTAGTGAAAAAGTCCCTTCCTGATCCCCTAACTAGAATCATGCCCCCTGCTCCATCTTCTTGACTCCCTTACCCCGCTTTATTTCTCATTAATGGCACCTCCCATTACCTGGCATTGCATATGTGTTTATTTCATTGTGGATTGTCTCCCTTCTGGAGAGTAAGCCCTGCATCATTAGGAAGTTTCTCTACCCCTTTTGTTTCTTTGTTCCTATTGTCTAGAATTTTGCCTGGCACACAGTAGGTGCTCCACATATGTTTGTGGAATTCCCTTAGCAAGCAAAGAATGGCCAGAGTACATGGAAGAGGAAACATTTAGACATTGTTTAAAATAAGCAGATTCAAATTTTCAGTGTCTTGATGTAGCTGAGAAAACAACTATTTTATAAGGAACAGAGTGAAATGAAAGTCTGAGAGTTTAAATTTTTTAAATAGCCCTATTATCCTCATGTTTCACAGACTAATAGCCATCACAGACTTAGGTACATAGAAGGGTTTTCTGAATTGCACATCTCTCAGCAGCATATGATTCCTGTCGTGTACTGGGAGAGTGTGAGCCTTGGTCCAGATCACCATGAGCATCCATGAGTAATTGTGACCAAGATCCTGTTACCAGGCCAAGCCTTGCACCAAGCGTTAGGCATGTGTCGCTGAGGTCAGCAATTGGCTCTCCTCTCTGCTGTTCTGTCAACCCAGACCACTTCCACTCTGACGGCGATGATAGACACTGTGCTCTCACTTTTTTTTTTTTTTTCAACTACAAAAGGGGAAACAATCATGGTTCATAGGAAAAGGGACTAGAAGATTGAGTTGAATCCGAGACTCGTGGGCATTTCCACCGTCAAGCCATTACAGTTCCACTTAACCTCAGTCATTCGCCATTCCCCCCTGGGAATCCAGAAATACCATCACCACAGAGTAAGAAGATGCTGCTAGCTAGACACTGGGGTCATCGCTTTCCCTCCCACAGATGAGCAGGAAGACCAAAGACAGAGCTGGAAATCATACCAAAGGGAAGAGAAAGTCCTCAGAGATTCAGGGCAGCAGACTCTCTGGCCCAAATAACCCAGACACTCAGGAACCTGACAACTCCTTCATGAATTATCTCAATGTGCCAGAATATCTGTCTGCACAACCTCACCTGTTGTTGTACTCTCTTAAGCTTTCTCTCTTAAGTTTCACTGAAAGTTGTTCTCTCTAAAGCTTTATTAAGGCCATGGGAATAAACAACAGAGGTAGAAGAAATTTTGTAGAAATCCATCCCAATATATAGGTACTCTCCTTCCAGGAACAGTCATAAAACTGAGTTTGGATTCCTTGACAGTGGACATCAATATTAACATCCTGACAATTGTTTAAGTGATTTTGACACATATCTGTTCAAATAAATTAACAATGTCATTTTAACTGGCTTCTTTGGCAGAAATAAACAGACTGTCATGCCAATTTATGAGCTGACCTACAGGATCCCTTCTGAAAATAAAATAAGAGCCACACAAAGTACTTCATTATATGCTAACAACAAAATGAAAGTGGTCAGCTTTTCTTTCTTTTTTTTTCTTTCTATTCACCTAAAATCCCTGACCTATTATACTCTGTTAAATACAAATCTGCTAGTGATAGCAACTGCAGGAGAAGGGAGAGAGGGGAAAGGAAATAGGCAGGAGCTGTGGGAGATGCTTTTATCAATTTATCAAGAGAAGAGAGTGACACTTCATTTTCTATATTAAGAAGTACTAGAAATAAATCAATCAGCAATTCATTAGCTATTCTCTCTGAATGTCCAACATTTGATGTTGCAGCATAACGTGGATCTTTGCGCATTTTCATACTCTCTTTTTTATGAGAAGAGTTGAAAGTAACTAAATAGCCAATTTTTAAAAGAAGTTGGCAGTGATAAGTTTAACTACTTCATCTTTCTTTTCTTTCTTTCTTTCTTTTTTTTTTTTTTTTTTTGGTACTGGGTTGCTTTACCACTGAGCTACATCCCAGCTCTTTTTATTTTTTATTTTGAGATAAATTGTGAGACTGACCTTGAACTCTTGCCTCAGCATCCCAAGTCACTGGGATTAATGGCATGGGACACAGCACCCATTCTATCTTTTCTATTAAACTCTTCATTGTTATCTGCTTTTTGATTGGAGTTCAGTCTACAAACAGCAAAATCTTAATATATAGCTCAAAGAATTTTTACCTATGTGTAAATGACTACCCAAGTCCACAGCCTCAGGAGACTTTCTCAGGCTCATTCCTGGCAATATCCACCTCCTGCCCCAAAGGTAAACACCATGTGACTTCTTTCACCTTTGTTTATTTTTTCTCATTCTTGAAATTAATTCTTGCAATTGGTACCTTACATTATGTTTTTGTATGCATTTATTTCTTTAACTCAATATGAGGTTTTAAAAACTCATCCAGGCTGTGACATGTATTATAGTAAACATTAACTTACTGTGTATTTTTTATGGCTATATAGTATTCTGTTATATGAACATACCACAATTTGTTTATCCATGTTCCTGCTGATGAGCATTTAGGTTACTTCCAGTTTTTGACTACTCTGAAGCAGCTGCTATGAACATCCTCCTACAAGTCTTTGTGTGGACAAACATAGTCATTCTCTTGGGAAGGACATTGCTGGATCACAGGGTAGGCAGATATTTGTTAGAAACTGTCAAATAGATCTCTTCATCCCTATCTGCTTTGAAAGTAATCACTTTCATGGCCAGGCATGATGGTACGCTCTTGTAATTCCAGAGACTCGGTAGGCTGAGGCAGGGGGGTTGCAAGTTAGAGGCCAACCTCAGCAACTTAGAGAGGCTCTAAGCAACTTAGCAAGACCCTGTCTCAAAATAAAAATTAAAAAAGACTTGAGAATGTAGCTCAGAGGTACAGGACCCCTGAGTCCCTGAGTTCAATCTCTAGTACAAAAAAAAAAAATCACTTTCTAACTAAATACAACTGGCCACCACAATTTCCTGTCCTCTCCCTCCTGTACACAGTTTATTTGTAGACACACAGACATTGAAAGACAGCAGGGTACCATGAGGGGACACAGGTTTGGAATACACATTGGGTGAACTTCAATAGCCAATCCCTCTGTTAACAGACTCCTCCCCACTGCCTCTTTCTATTAGGTTTCTGTGGCTCACAGAATTCTCCGTCAGTCTGCCTGTCTGTCTGTCTTTACCTCTCTCTCCCCTCCCATGAAGCCCCAGGAGCTGAAGAAGGGCGAGGTATAGAAGAGAAAGGCTCTGCAGGGTAGAGGGTCACGGGGCTGGAGGAGGATGAGAACGTCCTCCTGCAGCAGAAGGCAGCGCCTCTATTTACAGTAGGACCCAGATGGAACTGATTTGTTCAGAGTCATCTTATCCCTGAGTGTGATATTTGTCCACATCATAAAACCACAGGCTACAATGTGTCTGACATTATACCAAGTGATATAACCCCTCCTAATGATATTATAATAAATCCCAAATGAGGCAGCCATCACTGGGCAGCCATTTCAAAGTGTTCCTGAAATAGTTTTTACAGAACAAGGGATCTGCATGCCAAATGCAGACACTCACATGAGGCCGGAGGAGTCGGCTCAGACGTACGCATGGACACGACTGTGGCTTCATTCTTGGCTGGGAACTTTTTCCTTTTATATTAATCTATTGACTTTTATGAAAATCAAAACATTTCTCTTTTTTTCTCTACATTTTTAGATGAAGGATGAAATTGGACATTTTCTTAGTGTCATAAAATGTCCCCCAGGGTGCTTTTTTATTATTCTTCTTTAAATCAGCAGTTTCTGAGCCTCTTCATTAGTGAAAGCCAAATGACCTCTCCTCTTGGCTTCATCTCCCTTGGAGCTCAGAGGAAGATGACCACACTTCCTGCCTTCCTGGTGGTGGAGGCTTGTTTTGTTCTGTTTTTCTGCTAACATACACAGGTATGTTTCTGAGATGCCATGTGATCTGCTTCCACAGGCTTGGGGAGCTTGCTGACTCAGACACCAGTGATTTTCTTCTAGGACAAATGTGCTGCCCTTTCTGCCCTTGAAGGCAAGAACCACAGGACATCATGTGTTTCTATTGATGGGATTGGATGCACCTTCCTTCTGAGACAGAAGGATTGTGGTCTTTGAATTAGTAGGATCTGGAGCAAATAGGAGTATGTATTCCCCTCACTCCCACAATAACCAGGACCCCAACATTTCATCCCAAGCATTGCTGTTTTTATGACCAAATCCACAGCAACACCATGGCAATTCCTATCTGTGTCCTGTGTCTGCTCACCTTCTGGCCTCACATAATTATCCTTCTGGTCATGCTCATTACACTGAACTAAGTATTGTTTTGATCCTCCACAAATATCTCTTTCCTTCCCTTTTCCCATCCCATATGTTTCCATCATTGAGCCCAGTACTCAAGAACATCTGTCTTATAGATACTGGGGAAAGATGGTTATTGGGATAGGGGGATTGTTTTCTCTTATCTTGCTTTTAGTTTTCCCCTCACTGGGGTCACAAAGCTGTACTGGGTCAGCCTAAAACTGCTAGACATCATTGATTACCACCAGATAAAAAGAGCTCACTCAAAATCAAATATATAAAGAAGGCAACAGATCATAATAAAGAAGGAAAGTAGAGGGGCCCTGATCAAATTATTGGGATCCAGCCACCAGAATCCAGCTACGCCTGGATTTTCAGTTATTTAAACCAAAATGTTGCCCAGTTTGCTTAAACTGGTTGAGCTGGATTTCTCTCACTAGCAAATGGAAGAAATCTGACCTAAACAACCATCCTTGCCACCAGGTCTCTATCAGCTACCTCTGCTCCCAATACACTCAAGTTTGGCATTCCTTATCTGAATGTCAGTGGTAAGCCAGAGCCTGGGGTGGAAGGCCTAGCGTATGACCGGATATAGGATCTGGATCAAGATCCTCCCGTGGGATCCTCAGTAGGATGACTCCTATCCAGGTTATCCCAAGATGAATAAGATGAAGTCAGATTCCTGAAGAGAACACAGGCACTAAACACAAATATCAAGACTAGAAAAATCAGAATAAGACCAAGACCATAACAGCAAAGGATCGAGACATTTGCTTCTGATACATTAAGGGTAAAGTAAGTTTCCTTTACGGGGCAGTGTTTGTGGTAGGAGATAGCAGACTTACTTACAAAAATGCAAATCAAGGTGGAAGGCACCTCCCTCCCCAGCATCAAGATGCGTAAGTGTCAGTGGATCACAGTGGCCATGGAGCATTGGTCTTCTCCTGGGCACTTAGCTCCGGGAGATACAAAGAGGACCTTTCCTTCGCAGGCTCCAGAAGCTTGGAAATATAGAAATACAAATTCAAAAAAATAAACTTTCACATGCAACAAAGGGTAGTTTTTCCTAAACAGTGTGGCTAAGATAGGAGGTCAACATGAGTCTGGCTACAGCAGGACAGGAGGCAGATTCTTCTTGGGTGACCTCATGCACTGAAGAGGAGACATTTGCAGCAGTCTCCTCTGTGCATCTGTCTCCTCAAAGTCACTCCACCACACTTCCCATCACCTCTACTGTCACTAGTATGGAACAGCCCTGGGACAAGGGCTAGGAAGAACAAGTCCTTTCCTACACTGGCAGTGCTTGCTGATGACATGTGTCTTCTTCCTGGCTGTAAATGTAATGCAAGTCTTATACGTTTCTTAAATGCGTTTTGTTATAAGTAGCAAAAACTGAAGCCATCCAGTACCATTGGGAAAGATTTAGAAATGTACCAGCAGAGCAAACAGGACATTGTTTTAAAATAACAATTACCTCCTAAAGATGACCAATGCCTGAACGTAGGAAGTACTCTGTAAAAGTTGTCTGGGCTGTTACCATTACGAAAGGAGTAGGCAGCCAGTTCTTTGGACAGAGAATATCCTGCAGGGTTGTGGTCATACAGAGGTAAGGCAAGAGCTAACTTTAAAATTAGGAAACAGAGATGACAGAATCATTCAAATTAATGGAGTGAGAAGAATTCCAAGTTTCCCAGAACAAACTGGAATGGGAAAGGGAGGGAGAAGGTGGTGAGAGAGTGAGGCTTAAGGTGAGAGGGTCAAATGGGTTTTGAAGAACAGAAATGTCACCTACAAGATTTCTTAGGCCAAAGCCCAGGGATTCCAAGTGGTCTGCAGATGCAGCTCAGTATGTCTTTGAACTGAGGTAAGGAAAATATTACATATTTATTTTCACCAACCTCTAACTGAAAATGAGTGTGTTCTTCAATTATGAATGTAGATAGCCCATCACAATAGTATTGGCATTTTTGTAGGTTTGTAATCAATAGAAATCAGATTATTTTCATGCCTTATTACAGTTATTACATACATCTCAAAA
This sequence comes from Xerus rutilus, assembly GCA_028644305.1. Classification (NCBI taxonomy): domain Eukaryota; kingdom Metazoa; phylum Chordata; class Mammalia; order Rodentia; family Sciuridae; genus Xerus; species Xerus rutilus. The sequence goes on from CM053401.1 coordinate 163,426,210, forward strand.
CATTTATGCTTATCACCACTGTGATATTCCACTCATTTTCTGGCTAGCCACTCTGTCGTGTTATTTAATACATTATTAATATAGCAGTACCTGATTTACTGTATCACAAATTTGATTTTTCTTAGGGATTTGATAGCTTTATTTCAACACCATTTATTTCCTTTGTAATCCTATATATTTTATTGTATGCACTTAAAAGCATTATACTTGGAAGGGGTCTAGAATTTTCACAAGACTGCCAAGAGGATGCGTGACAACAACATAAAAGAACATCTTCCAATGACTTTGGACTTCTTTGTCTTCTATATGGTATTTGACAATAACCCATCTATAGGATCTTCAGTTGTTTAATAAAAGTCATTATATACAACAAATTCTATTCCAGATTGTTTTGGGGAGGATTGGCGATGGGAATAAAGGACTGATGCCCCATGCATCTGTCAAGATGCAGGACGGAGATGTAGGAAGGATCACAAAAGACAAGACAGCAATGGAGTCCTAAAGATGAGAAGTCTCTATCAGAGGTTACTCTGACTATTTCCTTAGAATAGATTCTGAGTTGTAGAAAATTAAGTCAAAGTTTTTTCATGTTTTACCACTCATGAAATACTTTTTTAAAAAATTTTTTTGTTGTAGATGGACACAATATCTTTATTTATTTATTTTTATGTGGTGCTGAGGATCGAAACCAGTGCCTCGTGCATGCAAGGCAAGCACTCTGCCACTGAGCTACAATCCCAGCCCATGAAATACTTTTTAATTATACTTTTAGTAGGCCTTCAGCAAAGTATAAGAGGGTCCACTTTGCCATATCTTTTTCATCACTAGGTGTTACTCTTTTTTTTTTTTTACCATGTGAACTATTTGCTAATTTATTTATTTGTTTATTGTTACCAGGGATTGAACCAGGGGCACTTAGCCCCTTAACCATGTCCCCAGCCCTTTTTACGTTTTATTTAGAGACAGGGTCTTGCTAAGTTGCTTAGGGCCTCACTAAATTGCTAAGGCTGGTCTTACACTTGCAACTCTCTTGCCTCAGCCTCCCAAGCTGCTGGGATTACAGGTGTGCACCACCAGGCTCAGGTTTTTTTTTAATTGTAACATGTTTGTAGACAATTGCTTTCAGAGTTGTCTGCAATAGTTTTTCCCATCCCTGTATACATGCCTTTGTGCCATGTTGATTTTGTTTCTTCTACCCTCAAGAAGAACATCATGACAGGGAGCAGAAGTAGCTATCTCACCTGCAGTTCTCCAGATCAGTCAGCCCTCAGCACACCAACCAGCTGACTGCAGTGGAATGTGGGACCTTGGGCAAGACTGACAGAAGAAACACCCTGCTAAGCACAGCCCAGATTGGTGCTCTCAGAATCATGTGCAAATAAAGTGGCAATTTTAACCACTGCTGTTGGTGTAGTCTGTTACAAAGAAACAGATAACTGTTCTTAAAATCTGCATTTAATTTTAAGAAAATGAACCCATTATTCTACCATCCAACACAAAGTTAGACTACTACTAGTAGTTTGATTTATTTTGTTTCTGGGCTAAGGATGTAGCTCAGTGATAGAGCACTTGCCCAGCATGTGCAAGGCCTTTTTTGATTTCTAGCACTGCAAAACAAACAAATAAACTTGATTTATTTTTGTTTTGTTTTCAGTTCTTTTATGTCAATACACATGTACTATGTTAATATCAAAACAAAAATATCTTGCTTTTAAGATTATTGTAAAAGTTTTATAAGCACATCCACAAATTTGATTCATTAAAATGCTAAAAATATAGTTACTTACAACCATTAATCAATAAATTATTTAATGTTAGGAAGTACTTATATGCATTAGTTCAAATAGAATATAATCATCTTGATAAGCATGAAGAATTAATTGGTAAATTTCATATACCTTACTCTTAAAAAAATAGGGTTAAAGGACTAGGAAGATCAAAACCTAATACAGCATGATTAAAATGTCTATCTCAAAAATGATAGTCAGTTCTATGGTTCATTGCAATATATAAACAGCACTGCAATTAAAAGTAAGACCAAGACAAGAACATTCTCTATGATATTACCATTAATAATTGCTCTAATCAATGCAATAAAAAAAGAAAAATTTATGTATGAATACTACAAAAATAAAACAAAATTATGACTATTTGCTGATGATATTGACCTATCTCAAACCACAAAATAATCAAATAAAAACCCAAAAATTTTAATATCGGGTAAAAGGGTTTGATTTGAAATAAATAGCTTTGTTCACTATTATAACACATTAGGAAATAATTGGAAACCTACCACTTTTACAGCTGTAAAAATACATACCATAATTCCTCATATCTATTTTAAAGCATAGTGGTGCAGCAAATTGGGAGGCTGAGGCAGAAGGATCCCAAGTTTGAGGCCAGCCTGTGAAATTTAGAGATACCCTATCTCAACTAAAAAAAAATCTGAGTAGGTAGCTCAGTGGTGAAGTGCTTACATGAAGCCTTAGGTTCAATCCCTAGAACTGCCAATTGGTGCAACCAATCTGGAAAGCAGTATGGAGATTCCTTAGAAAACTTGGAATGGAACCACCATTTGACCCAGCTATCCCACTCCTTGGTCTATACCCAAAGGACTTAAAATCAGAATACTATAATGACACAATAGCTAAACTGTGGAACCAACCTAGATGCCCTTCAACAAATGAATGGATACAGAAACTGTGGTACATATACATAATGGAATATTACCCAGCATTAAAAGAGAATAAAATTATGGCATTTACAGGTTAAATGGATGGAATTGGAGAATATCATGCTAAGCAAATAATAATAATCCCAAAACATCAAAGGCCAAATATTCTCTCTGATAAGTTCATGCTGATCCATAATGGGGGGTGGGGGGGTATGGGGAGAACAGAAGAATTTTGATTGGGCAAAGGAAAGGAAGGGAAGGGGAGGGGGAAAGAGAGCAGGAAAGATGATGGAATGTTATGAACATCATTACCCCAGGTACATGTATGACTGCACATGTGGTACAACTCTACATCGTGTACGACCAGAGAAATAAAAAGTTGTGCTCCATTTGTGTACAATGAATTGAAATGCATTTTGCTATCATACAACTAATTAGAACAAATAAAAAAATACAAATTTTTAAATAAAAGCAAATATTGAAAATAAATAAATAAATAATCTAGTAGTTTTAATAAATGTGAAGGACATCTATTGACAAACTGTAACACAGTTCCACTAGACATAAAAGAAGATGATGTAATAGAAAAATAATCACGAAAATATGAATTGCCTTTCCATTATTGTTTTCCATTTAACAATCTTCCTTTATGTCTCTTAGAAACATAATAATACATAAATTTGAGCCTCAAGTATATACATACTTATAATGTCAACATAAATATATGTACATATTTATTCATATATTCATTAACAAATATATGAAAGTCCTAAACCATACATTTAGAATAATATTAACTAATATCTCTGCAAAACAATCCAGCAGAGCAAAAGATTTCTAAAATTTGTTTTAAAGAGTAATCATATGGTAGAATCCAAATTTTTTTATTTAAAGAAAAGTTAATAGGAAGATATGGGTTTGTAGCTTTCACTTCTAACAACTATAGCATATAATAAAGCAATATATTAAAACAATACAGAAAGGATAAGAATCAGCCAGTGCTTTGACAAAATGGGCTAGCTAAAAATATGTCTAGTGCAAAACATAACATATGATAAAATTATGATTATAAATAAATGGGGGAAAAAGCATACTTTTATAAATAATACTGGGATAATTAATTAACTAAAAACTTACATTATAATAAATATCAGGTTAATTTAAAATCTCATTATACTTTAAGAAAGCCCTGAAAACGTTTTTACAAAAGTACAGTTAAACATTCAGATGAACTATATAGAAAAATATCAGTAAATATTAGAGAACTACTTTCTAAGAACAGGGAAGTAAAAGAGAAGACTGTCTACATTAAAATGTAAATTTTCAGAATGTTACAAAACACATTTGCCAAAGGTATTCAGCTTTTACCCTAAATGTCACTTCTCCTAGAGATTTGACCCCTACCATGTTGACCAATTGCTCTTTCATAAAGCTTCTAAACCTGTAATTAGTCAGTGTCTCCTACCCTAACAGATCACAAGCCTCATGATGACAGGCAAAATACTTATCATGTTTACTACTCTAATTCAGTGTAGCCCAGAGCCTCGTTGATAATTTAGTCCCCAAATATTTTTTATTGAATGAACAAAATTTAAAAGATCAATGACAATTTGGGAAAAATAAGGTCAGAGAGTATTACGAAGACTAACAGTAAAAAGACAAAGAATTCTTACAAGGCAATAAAACAATGACTAACAAAACAATGTAATAAAGGTGTAAATACAATGGCAATAAATCTATAAAAATGATGGAACTGCTACTAAGGGAAGAAATTTTATCATGTACGTAACATTTTACTTACCAAGTTGCCAGATTAAAACAATAACACTCAATGCTATAAAACATGTAGTGAGATGAACATGCATGTCATATACTGATATATATATACATATATATGTGAATATATAGAAATAATGTGATTCATATCCTTTAACTTAGCAAGTCTACTCCTAGTAAAATACCTAAAGTTAATTCTCAGAAGCACACAAATTTTTGCACAAGGAAACTCATAAAAATACTACATTAGTAAAACAAATAGAATAAGACTATATAATCAATGGTAAAGGGATTGGATCATTAAATTATAGTATGTCCATGAAGTTACACTAGCTAATCATTAAAAATCACGATCTTGAAGAATCTTTAAAAACTTGCAGTACAATTCACAATTGCAAAACTGTGGAAGCAACCCAGATGTCCTTCAATAGATGAATGGATAAAGAAACTGTGGTACATATACACAATGGAATATTATTCAGCAATAAAAGAGAATAAAATTATGGCATTTGCAGGCAAATGGATGGAATTGGAAAGCATTATGCTAAGTGAAGTAAGCCAATCCCAAAAAACCAAATGC
>CM053401.1:163431339-163443327 GCA_028644305.1 Xerus rutilus
CGGTCTCTCTGATTAGTGGATGCTGATGAATAAGGGAGGTGGGAATGGGAAACATAAGAGAAATAGAGGAACACTGGACACGGCATGGGGGAGGCAGGGGGCAGGAAAGGGGAATGGGTATAGTAAAGATGGTTGATAAAAAAAAAATATATATATATATATATACTGTTCATTGAAAGTGCATATAAAGGTGTTAATATGAAGAATTTAATCTGCTTATAATTTTGTGCAAAGTTAGAAAAATTATGATTGTAATAATTTTTTCTATTTGCTTCAACAAATGTTTCCAGTGAACAGTATGTACAGCTTCTGAAAATTTGCTTTTTTCTGTTATGTTTGATAACATGTATTAAAATGCAATTTTTGAGATAAATAAATAAATAAAGGTCAAAAAAACTTGCAGTAAAGTTAAAACATCAGTGAAAAAAATCATTATACAAAATACTATATACAATATTATATCAAATGTGTGCATTTATGTAACAATGTCTGTCTCTTCTTCCAAGAGGAAGTCAAAGAAGAAGATCTAAGGAAAGGCTGAGCTGTTACCCCAGGTCCCTCATTACATCCCAGAGCTTGCTCCCAGAGCTGTCCCTGAAACTGCAGCCTGGTACCATTGATGTGTGACATGTTTGACTTTGACGGAGAATCGGTCTACAAGCCTCTGAGACTCAACTCCTAGAATATAAGGTCTCTCTCGTCATAGCTAGAGTCCTCCCTCCTACAACAGAGGATCCCTGGGGGACAAGGCTGCAGGGCGGGGCTCAGCTAACTGTGTTCTCCACCATCAAAGCTGCTGCATGGGTGAGAACATACAGCTACACAGTCCTCATCATTCCTATGTCCCCAGCTCTGAGAGCCCAACGCGGGCCTCAGTGCTACACACCCAAGTAGAGAGGGCTATTGCTAAAGACGAGTCTGAGCCTATGAAGATCTGCTTCCCCTTGCTGAAGAAATGGTTCACTTAAGACCCGAATAAGGCAAATAAAGCCCACTCAAAGTCAGATTGACAGAATTTAAATCCTAGTCCTACTTCTCAGCACTGACACTTTGGGCAAGTTACTAAACCTCTCTGAATTTCACTCTCTGCATTGGTGAAATAAAAAATGATAATATGTTCCTCACAAGCCTGATGTAAGAACTGAAGGAAACACAGCACTGCACCACTTATTTCAGGGCAATAAACTTACCTTTGCTTCCAAGGAATAAAAAGGGTAAAGAACATAGGCTTCTAATAAAAGAGTCTTTGTTGAAGGATCTGCAGGCTCACCACAAGTCAAATCAAATGTGCTAAAGCCAGGGAACTGCAGAGGCTCCCAGTGTGGTGTGATAAACAAATGTGAGTTCCAAATACAGAACCGGAAATCCATGATGGGTGAGACTGCCAGACGTAGCAAAGGAAAATGCAGGACAGGTAAGTTTGATTTCAAATAAACAGCAAATATTATTTTAGTGTGAGCATGTCCCAAATAAATACATACGTTTCTCCTGTTCATTGATAGAGTCCAGAACACTAGAAGGTGCTTGGCATGTGATAGACAGTTAATAAATATTTCTCTACTATAAACTAATTTCTGAATATGTTGGCAGTCAATCAAGGAAGCAGAACACTATGAATATTATGGATTGGGGAATTGATTCTAGGAATTGGACCTTATATGATTATGGGCTGGTGAAAACATCTCCAGGAGGCTGTTGGGTCTGAGTCGGGTGGTGGATCTGATGTTGCTACAGGGCTGCAGAGTTAGAAGTCAAGAAGTCATGCTGAATGTGAAGCAGGGGAGAGCAAGGGATTGGGATCACATCTGTCCCTCCATGTTTACTCCTGCCAACGGGAAACTACAGAAGAAGATGCTGCCCTCCATCATAGAGCTACAGAGGGTAGAGTCCTATATATCTCCATTGCCATCTGTGGGTGATGTCCATTCATCTTCTAACTCAGTCACACTATCTCTTTGATATTCCAGAACTGAAATACAGAGTTATAAGTTTATTACTCTTAATGTATCTGCATTACATGGGGATAGGAGAAAAGACTTGGTTAATACAAACATAATCACTACAAAATAAAGAAGAAATACTCATAATTATTATAGTCCTCACCTCGGCAACTGGCCAGGAGTTGTGACTGGTAGTTATTATTATTTCTACTTTCTGTTCCATACTCCCTTTGCTGTGAGCATCATGGGTAACCTGGCTTATCTTGGTTTCTCACCTGATGAGATGACCCAAAGCTTCCTGGGCCATTCACTGTCCCACCTGCATTGGAGTGTTGCCGTTGTCCAATGTTTATCACAGACTTGGGAGTACCAAGAGGCACTCCAGGGATACTCAACATTCCAGACATAATTCACTTAGCCGTCCTTACGTAGTAACCACCTTGTTTCTCCTTGATACTTAGGGTCTATCAGCTCAGTCAGCACAAGTATCTCCCTTCTTTGTTGGTTCATTGGCATGAGGCTTCCAAGGAATCCAAGAGGCAGCCTCAACTTCCATGCTGTACCCCAATCTGGGAGAACTTGTCCCTGGGAGTCTAAATCTTCTAGATCAGAAGAGCTTAAAGCCACAGTGGAAGAGAAGGTACAATTTTTTTCTCTTAGATTATTGGGGTAACAGTAAAAGAAGCTTACTCCCAGACTTATGAGACTTAGCTCTGGAGAAAACTGTCCATTTTAGTATTTTCTACATCATGCAGGACACTGTCCCAACCCCACAAAGTACTACCATCCAGCAAGTGCCATTGAGTCTTCAAAAGGCTTATTCCAAATTTCTATCAGGCCCAGTGCATTAGGGTGATAATACAAGGCCAGCTTTAGGATGATTATAAAAGGCCAATGAATTTAATGGGCATTAACCCATTACTGATCTTCATCTGCTGTGAAAATGAGTTCCTTGTTCAGAAGTGATGGTATGTGGGACACTGACTGTGTTGCTCACCATCAGCGAATCCATGATGGTTCTGGCAGAAGCAGTGGGAGCAGAGAAGGGAAATGTATGTCCACAGTGATTGTCCGCTCCCGTGACCACAATAATTCACTCCATGTGGTCAACCTGCCATATGGAATGGCACCATTTTAAGATTCAGAGTTGGTCACGCCTACTGGCAGACAGAACTCTGAGCAGTCACTGTGGCCAGATAAATCTCCAGGAGTGAAAGTCCATGTTGCTAGGCCCATGCAGAACCTCCATCCCTGCCACCAAGGCCAGTTGGTTGATGAGATACAGACCTACAGAGGAGGCTTTAAGGGACTCCTGGGTTCCAGTTCATTGTACTGTGAGCCCCAAGCTCAAAGCAGGAAGTAGGGAATCAAGGCTATTAGAAATCAGGAAGGTCCAGCCCAGGACCCAGGACCCAGAGTTTATGGCTATGCAGCGTGGGTCAGCACAGTCAAGGTAATACCATTGTCTTTCTCTATATTCTGGAAGCATCTCAGACGAACATGAACGTTGCAAGTGACCAGCTATGTGCATCTGCTCAGTCCTCCCACTTAGCTCGTTCCTTAGGAACATCCTTGCCCCATCCCTACTCACTGGTGGCATAATTTGCAAGGGGTGGACCCAGAGAGAGGCAAGATCACTAGAGCTCATGAAGCTCTTCTGTGGCCCATGCACTTGATTTCTCTGCAAACTTCACAGACTATATCCATGGCTCCCTCCATAATGGGACTCCCCCAATACCAAATCAAAGAAAAGATGAGAGTTCTGTACTTCCGTGTCTTCTATATGATCCAGCTTTTAACTTTTCTGAGGCCTTTGTTTTACATTTCACCTGTCCACACCTGACAGGGTACTTGTTAGAGTCTGGATATGAAATGTCCCCCAAAGGCTCATGTGTACAAGGTTTGGTCCCCAGTGCAGCACTGTTCAGAGGTGGGGCTTTTAGAAAATGATTGGGCCATGAAGGCTCTGGCCTTATCAATGAATGAATCCATTGATGAATTAATCATTTGATGGCATTCTTGGGAGGTGGTGGAAAGTGTAAGAGGTGGAGTCTGGGACATAGGTCATGGGGAAGGGAGACCTGAAAGGGTATACTTTGTCCCTGGCCTCTCCTTCTTTCTCTCTCCTTCCCAGCTGCCACAAGGTGAGCAATTTGGCTTTGCCACCTCCTTCCACCATGATGTTCTGCCTCACCACAGGCCCAGAAATGATGAAGCCAGCCAACCATGGGCTGAAACCTCTAAATCCATGAGCCAAAATAAATATTTCCTCCTTGGAGTTTTTTTTTCTCTCAGGTATTTGTCATAATGATGAAAAGCTGACTAAAACATCACCTAATTAGTGTTATTTGGTAGCACAAAACAAGGCAGTGCTGAATGAGAGAACCTTCTATCCCTCCTCCCCTCCCTTATGCCCCTTTTCCCTGCCTTCTCTCCCTTCCATTAAACCTCATAGCAAAGAGACTCACTGCGATGAGCCCTCTCATTCGTAACACACTTTGCACTGACCCCTTGGAAGCTCACAGCCCTCCAAGTCCCTGACGTCAGCTCAATGGCGGGTAGTATCCACACAGCATTGTGCAGTGCAAAACAAGGTCCACTGGAGGCTGGAGAGCTGGGCTCAGAGTCCAGTCTCTACTACTTCCTCGGAGTGACACTTCACCTTACCAGCTCTGCTGCCCACTCTATAAGATGGAGGCACAAACAACAGCCCACTACTTAGAACTATTGTGGGCACTGGATGATATTTGGGGAAGAATTTCGTAAGGGTCAAAGCTACATCCACATGCAAGGTAATGTTGTTTTTTTTTAAAGAGAGACAGGTGGCTGTGCATCCAAGTTAAAGCAAAGCCAGAAGTGGGGATGGACTGCACTGGTTTGGGAAGATGGCAGGTGACCCAGCCTCCACCACTTGCACCCAGCCTCTCTGGAGGGTCAACTCTAAAGTTCTCAGAGCTTTAAGGTCCACCAACCCTCTATATGCCAACTATTTGTCCTTGGCCTCACTCTCACATCAGTTATTATTTCCATGGTGGTGGTGTTTTTTTGTTTTTGTTTTTGTTTTTGTTTTTTTGGTACTGGAGATTGAACTCAGGGGCAGTTGACCACTGAGCCTCATTCCCAACCCTGTTTTGTGTCTTATGTAGAGACAGGGTCTTACTGAGTTGCTTAACACCTCGCCCTTGCTGAGGCTGGCTTTGAACTCGAGATTCTCCTGTCTCAGCCTCCTTAAGTGCTGAGATTACAGGTGTGTGCCACTGCGCCCAGCTTCCGTGGTGTCTTTAAGAGAGAAAAAATATATATAGTTTATACCCTGAGGCCCAAGTCATAATCAAGACATAGCTTCATTCTCAAAGCAGGACCACAAACCATATGCAGCAGAAAGATCTGGAGCATCATTTAAGTGCATGTTCCAAGCTCCTCCCCTTAATTAATGTCATTTAATTCTTTTTAATCCTCAATTTTCAATTCTAAAATAAATGGGCTTAATAGCAGCCCTTGCCTAAAGCCCCATTAGAAGAGTCCGGATGAAATAAGTTGACAGTGAGAAAGATGAGTGACCTTTGGGGGAGAGGTCTAATTTGTATCTGGACAAGATGAACACCTGTGGTCCATCCGAATCAGGCCCTCATTGGCCCAGGTCCCCAAAGCTGTCTTGGGCCTCAAACAACCTACAGAATAGTCCCCATTCCTGTCCGTATTACACTCTGGCCAAATGCACAGCAAGTGAACCCCTTGGCTGGGCTCTCAGCCAAGCCTGGAGCTGTTAGGAAATAAGAATGTGTGTATTTATTGAGGAAAATAAAAATGTGCATGTGACACTGTATAGAGATTATTTATGAGGTTTTATGGACATGTCACCAAAAGACCCACTTGGTCACTGCCAACGTCAGGCCTGAGAACACCTGGGCGCTCAGGCAGTAAGCTCCCTAATGGAGTGGCCGGGCAGGACATGATGGAGGAGGGGAACATGAGGCACACGGTGCAGTTGCCTGCACCCATGGGCTGCATGAAGCCAGGAAGACTCAGAGCACAGATGCGGGGGTGGGGGTGCAAGAGAGTGTGCCCCCATGGAAGCACCAGAGAATGCATGGCAGGGTCACCCCAAATGCAACTGAGAGGAGAGGCTGAGCAGGACACCGACTCCTCACGCTGCCTTCAAAAGATTGCAGAATCCTCCTTGCAGGGAATGGGCTGCTCATCACCTGCTGCTAAGACCAGAGGTCTTAGGAATGTCAGGAGAAGGAGACTCTCAGGGGAAGTGGCTCTGAGCTGGGCATGCAGGGAGGGTAGTGTCTGACCCAAGGAAGAAGGGAATGGACTTAGAATTTCTGTTGATGTTATGGCCTATTTATCCCTGGTCTCTGGAGCTTCCAGGAGCTCCGTGACCCAGCCTTACCCCCTGTTGCTCTCCCAGGGACACTGCCCTGTGCTCTCAGTGGCCCTGCTAGAGAGAACCAGGGGTAGGGACGTCTGCCTCTTCCCTACCCCTTTCATTCCTCTGTAGCAATGAGGGAATCACAAGTTTTGAAAGATCCTGTTGGTTGCTTGGGGCACACCATCATCACATGCATCTTCTCAGGCACGTGAGGACAGTCACTTCCCTAGCAGATGAGCAGCGGCTCTGGGCAAGTGACGTTTGTGAAATGAAACCAGTCCCTCTGGTTGATCAACCCTGGCACAACTTGGAAGCTGAGGTTAGGGACCAGGATTCTGTGAAGACCTACCCTGAGCTGCACCCTTCCCTGGGCACTTCCGCATACTCTTGCCCCAAAGGGGAAATTAACCTAACCCGGATGTAGTCTAGAACTTGCAGTCCCCAAGAGGCTGTGGGGGCTGTGATACTTGGTCAAGGACATAAAGCCAGCAAATGGATGCACTTCCATATGGATCTCTGTCTCTTGTGTCCCCAGCACCACCCGCTTTTCTCTCTGAGACCTTATCACAGTTTGTCTCTTACCCCACCAGCTCTGTACTTCCCATCCCAGTGGCCAGCACAGGCTGGCATGCAAGAAGAGATACTTAGGGCATGGCTTCCAAAGGGAACTAGGAAAGATGGAAAGGAACATCCAGGCAGCTGTGTTTCTAATCAGCATCACCACTTCTGACTTTAGGAACCAGTAAAATCTCCCCAAGGGCCAGGAGGGAATTGCAAGAGCCAACATCTCTGCAACCTGAGCCTTTTGGATTTTGCCATCGCCACAGTCTGTCCCCATCCCCACCTGAGAGTATCTCTAAGGAATATGATCAATAAAGGAATCAAGTTCAGACTCCAGACCCTCACTTGCAGCCAGAGAAGGCCCCTACCATTCAGTCTTAGTTGTTCAGGGCAGGGTGAGATCTGTTCAGCTCTGTACTTGCCCCCAGGGACTGGTGCCCAGTCTATCACACAATGGACTCATGATATGAGAACCCAGTGATCCATGGTGCCTGCCAGTGGCCCGGAAAATCATACCATTGAACTGATTTTCTTAGAGTTTATGGAGGGGTGGGCGAGAATCAAGGCTGGGAATGGTTCATCTGCAAGTGTCACTTGAATAACTAGAAGGATAGATGGATCTATCCTTCTAATAGATGGATCTCAGCTATTGATTTAATTGATCTCTGGTCTTCCCTCAAATTCTTTGCAAGCCACTGCTCAGATTTGCAAAACTGGAAACCATGGATGGAAGGTTTTGAATGGGGCAAATATAAGTTAGAAACTGTGGACTGCAGTGGGCAAGAACAGTGCTTCCCAAACATGTATGTGCAGAAGTTGTTCCTGGGGAACTTCTCAAAATGCAGATTCAGAGTCCACAGGTTTGGAGTGAAGCCTGATGCTGCATTTCTAAGCAACTCTTGGGTGAAGGTTCTGGTCCCTGGATCACTCTCAGGATAGAAGGGATGCTCAAGGTCACTCATGCTTGCTAAATCTAAGATTCCAGTACCTTCCTTTCTTTAACATTCAGAAGTCTCACGCCTGCTAGGATATATCCACTCACCCTCCCTCACTCCAGTCCCAAAACTTGTTCTGCTCCTACTACTTGCTACTTGTCTAAACTTCAGCCCCAGGGTCCTCATCCATAAAAGAGGGATAGTAATTGCGTTTACCTAGAAAAAGGTTTTCTAAATATTAAAAGAGATGATACATATGAAGTGGTTAGCAAGGTGCCTGAGACATACTAGGTCATTAAAAAATAAATCAATGTCACCTCCCCCATGAAATCCTCCTGGATTTTTCCCCCATTTTTCTGTTTTTTTTGACTCCCACCATATTTGGTTTTTGCCTCTGTGATGACTCTTATTATCCCACTGTGCAGTGACCTGATGGCTGCACTGTCTCACCTAGTAAGTTATAAGTACCCAAAGGTCTGAACTGTTTTTTCCATTTCTGCTTTCTCAGAATCTGTCACAGAAACAAGCATGGAGGGAACATACAGCCAGCAGGGGACCAGGACAGCCACATCCAAGCACATAAGAAGATACTCTGTGTCTGAGGGTGGTAGAGCTCATGAACCCGTACAGTTAATTGGAAGACTGGTGAAGGAAGTAGTTCTACTTAAACAAGTTTTCAGATAACTGAAGTTCATATCCCAGGGGGGAAAAGCATTATTCTTTATTTTTTAAACAATCTCTCAAGATTTTCCTAAGTAGATTCCATACTTAAAAAGAACACTGTGGTCCTAATTTAACCTTTTGAAGATGACTTGGAAACATCAAAAGGCACTAAACATTGCCCCCAGGGACAGGGTGACTGCATGCTAGATTTGCCTGGGACTGTTTGATTTTGTACTCGCTGTCTGGTATTTACAGCAGACTTCATTCTTCTAGTGTCTCCTAGTTTACACAAGAAACTGGATCAAAATGATGTCCCAAAGGACGCCTGAGATGACTATCAACATTTGCTATGGGGTTCTAGAGACATAGCCCTAAAATTCTTTGACACTCTTCCAATTGAAAGTGGGGTCTGTCCTCTGCCCTGAATCGAGGCAGGTTTATGTGACCTTGACAAATAGCACACAGCAAAAGTGGTCCTGTGCGAGTTTTAGGTCCAGGCCTTAAGAAAGTTGCAAATTATACTTCTTCTCTCTTAGAGAGGCTTGTTCTTGGAACTCAGCCACTGTCCCATAAAGAAGGTCAAGACACACCGTAGAAAGACACCTGTGGAGGAGAACCAAGAACCAGAACCAACTTGGCAATCATGCAATGGGGTCGTCCTGGGGGCATAGCCTCAATCCTGATGGAGCCACACATATTGATGCTGTGTGTTCTTTCCAAACCCCACTCAAATGGCAGATTGGGGAGCAAAGTAAAGGACCACTGTTATTTTCAGTGACCCATTGGTGGGACTTGTTATGTAATGACAGATCATTAGAGCATTTGCCCAAAAAGAAAATGCTGGAGCATTCCTCTTGCCCAGTTCCAGAACCAGTTAGGACTCATTTCCTGCTTTTTCCTCCTGAACATCAGACTGTACGCACACTTCTAGGGACACACACTGAAAGATCCCAAGTTTTGAAGTTCCACTATCTAGGTTTGAGTTAGTGAATTTGCAAGGAAATTCTCCTCTCTAAGGAGAGGATCCATGAGCCTCGGTTTCATGATCCATGAAATGGCATCATTTCACTTAAGTCATTGTGTCGCAACGTTGAACATCAAGGGGAAATTAGCAAGCCCATTTCTGAGAGGCCAGCTTGTAAATATGGCTTTGAGGGTCATGTAATTTATGTCACGTCACTCAACTCTGCCTTCCATGGTAGCAAGAAACCTGACAAGGACACATACAAACACATCGCCAGGCCTGTGCTCCAATAAAACTTTATTTACAAAAAAAAAAAAAAAAATTAGACTGGCAGACGCCTGATGTAAAGGATTAGGAAAATTCCCAGCATAAATGTTAGTTGCCATCAGCACCAGTGTCAATATTATTAGTATAAATACATCTTTCTTTAGGAAGAAAAATCTGCTAGGGATTTCACCAGCCCAGTGACCACAGGGTTCACCAAAAAGTGTTCACCCTGAGCTAATTAGCAGCAAACCTAGGAACAGAATGAGTCACTCCGACAGGGTGACAGGGAGGATTTTCATAAAGCACTGTCATCTTCCTTCTGTGTATTTGTGGCCAAGTAAGTCCTCTTACCTCCTGAGTCCAGGTGTTGCACCTGTAGACTGGACACGCATGCCGCAGCCCTTTCCAGAACAGATACCTTGGATTCAAGGCCTGGAGATTTTCTCACGTCTCTATCAAGCCTTCCACGTGAGATCCTCTGAGCAGGGAGTTTGGAAGAGTTCAGCTTCAGGGCAAAAAAGAGAAGTAAATAAAGAAGGGGGAGAGAGAGACAGGGGTGGGGGACCATGAGGGCGAGAGCCTTGCAGATCTCGTGGGTGGCCCCCTTATTTCCTACTCCACCTAGCTCTAGGTCTCCTTTGCCCACCAGCTGCAGGGTCCTGGGCCAGGAGTGGAGCTACTAGCAGTGATCAGGGCTCTCAGTGGGGCCCACAGCAGTCCGGGGAAGAGATCATTGAGTAAGATGTGGCAGGAATAGTGGTGTGTGTTGCAAAAAAAAGGAAGTAGAGGGTGGGGAGCCACACTGGAGGGGTGCTGGCCCAATTGGGGGTCAACAAAGGGCTTCCCAAGGAAATGACATAGAAGCTAAGATCAGAAGGGTGAGTGGGGATTAGTCATCCTCCCCATCTTCCTCTCCTTGAGTGTGCCCCTGTGCTTAGATGAAGGAGTCTCCTGACATCCATCCAAGTCCCCATCACTTCTCCTGCACTGAGGGTTACCTAGCCTCTACCAATTTGAAAATGACCTTTTATCTCATCTGAACCTCGGCCTGAAAAGTCAGTGCTGTTAAGATAAAAATCAGATCCTTGACATGGCCCAGGAGCTCTGTCCCTTATTAGTAACTCCACTCAGCCACCCTGCATTTTCTTCCCAAACTTCCCACCACAGGCCCTTTGCATATGCCAGCCCTCTACTAGAATACTTTTTCCTGCTCTATGTACCTAGCTAACTCCTACTTATTCCTCAGATCTTAGACCACTTAAAGGATATCCCTTGGAGACCTTCCCAACTCATTAAAAGCCCCTATTTTTAAGCTTTCAAACCCCATGGACCCTCATTCCTAGCAGTTACTAGATGTACAATTTCTGTCGTGTATGGAAGGAGCTGATGGATGCCTATCTCCCCAAGGGAACTTAGCCCCAGAGAAAGATGAGCCTGTCTCTCCTGTTTACCAATACACCCCAGCACCAGGACCCAGTGAGAATGAACACGCAGACTGAATGCTCCATGCAAAGCACTTATGCCACGTTAACAAAGCATTTCGACTCTCAAACCTTTGAGAAAGAAATGTGCCCGACTCCCTGAGCCCATATATGTTCTCTGATTTGCATTCATAATCGCAGTCGTGGCCTGGTGGGAAAAAGAAAAGGAGAGAAAAAAAAAAAAACATCACCGTGGAATCAAGACAGCTGATGTGATTCCCATCTCTAATTATTCTTTGGATCTAAGTTTCCTCACCTGTGAAAAAAGGTGAAACGAACAGCATCCTCCCAAAAACCTCTTAGACTTGCTGTATGTAAAGAATTCGCTTAAAGGATACACACCTAGGAGTGTAGCATGGCCCAGCGTCCATCAGACAAACAGGAAAGATGTGGTGGTACCTGGGGCCCCACTGCTGTATGCAGATACCCCCTGGGGCAGGACGAAAGAGCCCTCTCAGAGGGACATAGAGGGAGGACGTCTTGAGCCTGTCCGTACCACCCAGAGCCCTGCAATATTGATCACCAGTCTTGCAGAATGAACATTTGCCTTTCTTCCCCTTCCAAATAATTAGAGTATAATATTTTATGGCCTGATAAAATTTACTGGGACCCTTGGCACGTAATTATAGTGCTTCTTTAAAGGAGACCCCATAAAAGATGCATGATTAGAAAGTTAAGGATCTGGATAGAATTGCAAGGATGTGACAAATAATTTACAAGTGATAAACTGTCCAAGGGGGAAAAAAATTCCAATAACCTCTGATGAAGGCTAACAATTAAAATAATAAATTCCCCAAGT
>CM053401.1:163443827-163527897 GCA_028644305.1 Xerus rutilus
TGTCTCACAGGGAAGGCTAAAAGGGTTATGCATACCACAAAGGGCAGGGCTTGGAATCACACAGACCTGGTGCTGAACACTGCCTCTTCTTACTGGCTATGTGGTTAGATAGTCATTTACTC
The DNA here is from genome assembly GCA_028644305.1 of Xerus rutilus. Classification (NCBI taxonomy): domain Eukaryota; kingdom Metazoa; phylum Chordata; class Mammalia; order Rodentia; family Sciuridae; genus Xerus; species Xerus rutilus. Next base: position 163,443,950 of record CM053401.1, read on the forward strand.
TCTAAGTCTCAGTTTGTCCATCTGCAGAACAGGGATAATTGCCTCACAAGTCACTGAGAGGACTAAAGAACATCCAACCAAGAAGCAGTCAGTCTGGTACCAGCACAGAGATTGTATCTGTCATGATGGCTGCCATCCCTAAGGACCTCTCACTTCTCTTCCCTCCCTCCTCCCTCCCACCAGCAAATCTGAGTGCGCCCCAGAAGTGGTCTCCATGGTACCCGCTGGTGAGCGCATCAGCTGGTTTCAAATCCTATCTCTGCCTCTTATTAGCTTGGACCTTAGAACGTGGACAAGTCACTTACCTCCACTGAGGCTCGGTTTCATCATCTGTAAAATGGGGCCAGCAATCAGTGCCTTGCAGGTAATTAATGTCACATGAGCACAGTATCATAATAGGTGCTCACTCAATGCTTGATGGTATCCCCCAAAACCCCACCTACTGTGGTCACCATGCCTGGGCACTGACGGCTGTGATCAAAAGCAGATGTCCATGGTTGTGTTACTCTATACACGAGAGCAGTAACCCCCATCTGGCAACTTTCCCCAGCACCCCTGGGGCCCTTCAGCCCCAGGGGACCCTGCCTGGCAAGACCTGTGAGCAGTAGCTGCACCTCTGCCCCAGAGACCAACTTCTCCACATCCTCCCCCAGCTTTGCGGGAAGAGGCATGACTCATTCGAGGGAAGAGGGTTGGCACCATCGCCCCCAGCCGCATGGGGCCAGCCAGCAGCCCTGTGGTTAAAGGACCTGCCTGGGTTGCAAAACAAGCCAGTTTGCTGTACTCTGGCGTCACGTGACGCGGGCAGGCACTGCGGACGGCCTCTTCTTGCCTGACTCACTGACTCACCGCACGCTCCTGCCAGTCACATGGATCTCTGAGCCTCAGTTCCCCGGAGTGCTCCTGGCTGCTGAGCTCATTTGGAGAAGAGCTAAATTGGAAGAGCTACTTCCTTTTTCTTTTTCTTATTACACCACCAATATATAAATACATTCTCATCATGAAAAATGTGAAATCTATTAAATAAAGAAAAAAGAAATGGAAAACTATCCCTCACCCCACCATGCACCCCCACCTCAGTAGAAAACCTGAGTAATATTTTCCTGAGTGTCTTCAGGGGCCCCAATATTTTATTTTTAACTACTTTCAATTTATATAAGAAGTGTATAAATGCATTCTTCCTTTTAAAAACAGGAATATTACTGAGAAGGCAAGCCCCCCTTTGACGACTGTCACCCTAATTCAGGAGCAACCACTGTAATCAGTTAAGTGTTTCTCTTTCAAATCTTTCTTCTTTGCATGGGTGTGTGATTACAGAGAAGCTCGCAGCATGCACATGCATGCTTTTTTTCAGACTTTTTGTATTGTTCTGCAGCTTGTTTTTGCGCCCATTAGAATGTTCTAGAAATTTTCCATTCTGTTACATAGAGGCTCCACTTAATGCTTTTAGTGGCTACTTGTTGAATGCTGTGAATACGTCAAAATTTCAATAGTCACCAAGTACTGCCAGTCAGTAGTGGTGACTCTCACTTTCTCGCTATTTATAAGCAATACTAAGATGAACATCTTCCTACCCTCTGCTTTGTCCGCATACAGTTGTTTCCTGAAGGTTGGTGCAGAAAATAAAACCTCGGCAGGATATTGTTTAGGTATAGCAGATACACAGCACAAGGCGGGGGAGCACCAATATAACACTTTCATCTATATCCTTTCTAGGTGTTTTCAGATTTGGGTCCTTGTGCACATAGGAACTCATTTCCAAGTGGTCATGTTAAATGCTTAAGAGAAGAATTGAAAAATACCAAGAATTTCTTCTCTCCCAGACCAAGTGTCCTTTTGAGAGACAGAACAGACAGAAAAGAGCTGAAAGAGCATCCAGGTAGATGGAAAGTGTCAGTCACTAAATCCAAACTCAGTATCAAGATGGAGAAGCTGAGGCCCGGCGTTGTGGCATATGCCTGTAATCCCAATGATTTGGGAGGCTGAGGCAGGAGGATCCCAAATTCGAGGCCAGACTCGGCAATTTAGCTATACCCTCAGCAACTTAGTGAGACACTGTCTCAAAACAAAACCAAAAATAAACAAACAAGACTGGCGATGTAGCTCCATGGTAAAGCACCCTGGGTTAAAGCCTCAATACAGAAAAATAAATGGGGAAACTGAAGTCTATTAAAATGAATTGATTTGCCAAGAATAAACCACCAGTCCCTTGTCAAATTTTCTCTCCGCAGTTATGAGGGAGCATAGCTTTCTTAGATAGGAGCCAGGAAAATATTTTCCAAACTCAAATACAATCATGTCCCCTCCTTTGCTTAAAATATTTCAGAGGCTTCCTGTGCTCCAACTCCAGGATGTCACCATCCCTTTGTTCTCTGATCCCTAGAGAGCACCAGGATCCCTTGCACCCCACCACCTTTGCATGTGCTTCTGGCTCTTTGAAAGTTTTTTGCTCCTGTCTCTTCACACAGGCACTCATCTTGCTAACGCCCACTCATTTTTTAAGATCCCAGCTACTAGGGCAAAACTAGTCTCCTATTAATTCATTAATCAGTTGGGCATGGTAGCACATGGTGTAATCCCAGTGACTAGGAAGGTTCAGGCAGGAGAACTGCAAGTTGCTGGCCAGCCTTGGTAACCTAACAAGACCTTGTCTCAAAATTTAAAAATTTAAGGGGTTCTGTGGTAGACCTGTTTTGTGTCACTGTTGTGTCCCTAGCACAGTGCCTACCAGAACAAGTACTTAGAAGGAAGGAAAAATTAAAAGGAAGAAGAAAGGGAGAGATGGAAGGGAGGGTGGGAGGGTGTTAGTTTTCTGTTACTGTAACAAATATCCGAGATAGATAAACTTATAAAGAGAAAAGGTTTATTTGGCTTACAGTTTGGGAACTTCTGCTCCATGGTTGGTTGGTGGCTCTGTTCCTTTTGGGACTGTGGCAAGACAGCCCATCATGGCAGAGGGCATGTGGTAAAGCAAAACCTGCTGTCCTCATGGCCAGGAACAAAAGAAAGGAAGAGGAAGAGACCAGGATCCCACAATCTCTGGGCACACCCACAATGATCTGAGACTTCCCACTAAGCCCCATCTCTTAGAAGTTTCCACCACCTCCCAATATTGCCAAGCAGAAGACTGAGCCATGAGAAAGGGATAACATGAATGTCCTGCATTCATTTATTTATTCATTTATTTACTCAATATGTATTGGCCACTTGTCACTGAATAAAGCAGAGGAGGTGCCTGCCATCATGGAGCTAGCATCCTGGCACCTGTGGGAGAACACACTTCAAACAACATTCTTTCCGAGCCTCCTGCCGAACGCCAGTGCCACCAAAAACTGCACCAGATGCTGTGCCAGCAGGCAAGCTGGCTGTACCACACTGCTATTTCCCCTCTTGGGTTGCCACGTCAGAACCTTAAAGGTTCGGAAAAGTTTTGCAATTAAAAAAAGGTGAGGGGGGGTGGTGGGGGATAAGTAACCAAGGCTCTTCCAACCTCTTTCAGTTCGAAACCTGCTTTTTCTCAGACTGACATTCATGATCTTAGAGGAATTGAGCAGGCCACCTCTCTGTTGGCCCTGAGTGAGCCTCTCCTGTCCGGCCCTGCCAAGTTCCTCCTCCCTGCTTCAAGTTTCTTCCAGATAGTGTATCCGAGGATGAGCTTGCCGACACCATTTCCAGGGCTTGGACTTCCTGGCACCTAAAGGATTGCTGCTCTGACAGTGATCCAGGAAACAGTACTGTGCCATCTTGCTCCCACATGTGGATTTACCTCCTGCTGTTCTGTCCTTGGGGCCCAAGGGCAGGAGAAACAGCAGGAGATGCCCAAGGGGCCAGCACTCTGATTTGGACAGCAGGAGGGCCGGAGGCCTGGCCTGACCTGGAGGCCAGAACTGTTATGCCAGAGCCCCAGATTTTGGCAAAGCCTGAATCCTACTTGCCAAGGAAACTTGGAAACTGCCAAACCCTGGTGCGGATGAAGACAAACATCAGCCTGTTTGTGATTCATGTACGCTCATCTCTTCAAGCTGCTATTTGGTGAAAGCTGCTTACATTTCAACAAGTCCAAGGGCCTCCTTTGGAAATGTGATGTAGTCTGTCCAAAAATCTAATCTCTTGGCCATGGTTGAAAGATCCAGGCCATGGCTCTGTGACTTTAGGAAGAATTAAAGCCATGAGTGTCCTAGGAGAAATCCTCTGCCCCTTTCTGAACCTGTTTCCTCATCTGTTAAGAGGTGGCATCCAACTAGCAGGATTGCTGTGAAGGTTAAATTACTAAATGCACTAGTTACGTTCCTCACGTTCAATAAGCACTACATAGAATAGTACACAATATTAATGATAGTATCATGATTATTACCAGCATTTTCATCACCACCATTGATTGATTTGACAGACTAGAAGTTATAGATCTTTAAAATATTACATAGACTATTAGGATAAATTGTCATAGTAGTGACCACCAATGAAACTCCTTCTCAGAACCCATGTCCTTGTGTAGTCCCCTCCCCAACAGTAACCTGGGTTTGGACGGTGACTCAGATTTGGACAGTGGTTTGTTTTGACCAATAAGACATCTCTCCCAACTGCTTTGCCTGGAGGAGGGTCAGGATGACCCATGCCTTTGAGAAAAGCCAGGCATAGCCACAGTGGCCCCTGCCTGTAATTCCAGTGACTCAGGAGGCCGAGGAAGGAAGTTCTCAAGTTCACAACTTAGCGAGGCCCTAAGCAACTTAGCAAGACCCTGTCTCAAAATAAAAATTCAAAATGGCTGGGAATGTAGCTCAGTGGAAAAATGCCCCTGGGTTCAATCCCCAGTACCAAAAAGAAAAGGAAGAGAGAGGCCAAGCTTGCCAGCCATCCCCTCCAGGCCCAGCTCACAACTGAATGAAATACACAAAGAGCCCAGTGAGACCAAAAGAAACTCACCCAGCCAGATGAGGTGCTATCCTAAGGCACTGGCTTTGGGGTGGTGTTGTCCGCAGCCACGGATAACTGATGTGACTACAGCCTGCAAGTTGGTCTATCTTCTTGCCCAATCATGTCTTCTTTGGCTATTCACACTTTCTTAATTCTTTTGATTCACTTAGACTCTTTAAGTGGGAGAGATGTAGAGCCCAAAGCCAGATTAGAAAAAATCATATGTTTGTCAGCTTAACGCCTATCAGGTACAACCCCAAGCCACCTGGAATGAGCTCGTAGACTACAGGTAAGCATGCCTTCAACTGTGGTCCTCACCTCCCTCCCCAGGACAGCTTGCCATTTAGAGCACGGGAGTCTGCTGCTCAGAACCCAAGTGTGAGTGAGCCCAGACACTTCACTAACTCAGACTAATGGGAAGGAAGAGCAGTCTGAAAGGGCAAAGGGAAATGCATTTTTAAAAAATAGACTGGTTTGATTGCCCCAGAACACATGCTGTAACTCCAACTAAATACTGAATGTTATCAACAACTAGTCCCCTGGCAGGCTCTGAGAAGTGCACTGGTTTGGTTTGCAATTGGTATATTGCTTGGATGCAAATAAGTTCCTTCAAAATATCTGAAGCTGCTTTTGTAGAGTTGATTCTCTGAAATGCTTCAACATTAATTAATCCTACATTTACTTAGCAGGTAGGAACAACAACTGGGAAAATAAATCTCACATCTCTGCCTTCAGCCAGGTCTTCCTCCCAGACACCAGGTCTTTTTTTTTTTTTTTTTAATTCATTTATTTTTTTAGTTGTAGGTGGAGAAAATATCTTTATTTTATTTTTATGTGGTGCTGAGGATCGAACCCAGTGCCTCATGTGTGCTAGGCAAGCACGCTACCACTGCACCACAATCCCAGCCCCCAGACACCAAGACTTTAGTGGCCAAGTGTTTATGGGAAGAGCCCCTGGGATGGATTTAACAAGCAATAATACAGGTCTTGCACATGCTAATCACCATGCTAAAGTTATTCATTTAATTCTTACAACCATCCTATGAAATTGGTGTCCTTTGTATTCCTGCTTTACAGATGAAGAAACAGAAGGTCCGAGGGGTTAAAGGCTTGCTCGAGGTCATGTAGCTGTGCAGTTCCAGGTTCAACAGGTGCCCTTCGCCACTCCCCCTTTGTGTCCTGTGTTTCTTCCTTCAGTGACTGTCCAGCCATAGGTTCATCACAGCCACACACAAACCTTCCATAAGACCTCCTGAAAATTTCTCAAAAGCAGAAATTTTCTACACCCATTCTGCCACGACCCTTGTCTTGGTGACCACAGCATGGCTCAACAGTCTCTCTCCATGCTGAATTCCACCAATTCATTTTCTTCATGGCTGCCCAGGGGTCTGCCTATCACAGCCTGATCACTAGGGTTTAAAACCCTACATGGTGGAAGGGATGGAGTTCTCCAGAGACAGGAATAAGGACAGCTGGATGAGAGATTGGGAAAGTGGGGAAGGGAGGCACTCAGGCAGCACAGAAACCTACGGGAGGAAAATCAGGCTCAGAAGTGAAGGGGATGACAGAGAGGTCACTTCCTGAAGGGAAAGTTAACCAGCTGACCATCCCTTCCATCTTTGTCCTTCCTCTTTAATAATTTACCTCTGAGAGACCCAACTCTGCAGGGAAGAAAAATAAAAATAAAACAACAAAAATCTACTGTGGGCAAGGCCCTGCGACCCTGCAGACTGGCCCTACAGACTGGAGGACCTCCCACACATGCTCTCCTTTACCGACGTCCCTACATCTGTTTAGACTTCTTGCACTTCCTCAAATGCCCACCCCAGGGCCTTTGCAGAGAAAACCTGAAGTTCTCTTCTTTCTTGTAAGTCTCTTCACTAGCTAATTCCTACTCATCTTTTAGGCTTCAATTTATACATTACTTCCTCCTAAAAATCTTTTCTGAGCCTTAGGTTCTAGTTAGGGGCCTTCAAAAAACATCTTCCTTGTTAACTTCCCTTCATTAACTGTCGTCTTGTTATTCTTTCCTCTGTTGGTGGTGGCGCTAATAACAATAGATGAATGAATGAATGAATGAATGAACGAATGAACCAACGAACAAACAAATGAACGATGCGTTTGCCAACCCCAGTTTGGCCTTGCCTAATCTGTGAGCCGGGGTCAAAGAGATGCCATGTGCCCCCAGGCACACCACATCAGAGACAGACAGACCTCTGTCTGGGGAAAGATTCTCTGACCTCAGCGTTGGGCAAGAGCTTGTGTCCAAAAAGAGACCTTTGACTTCCTGGGTTCGGCCGTGAAGCACACTGGGAATGCCACAGTGAGGGAGACCTAAGGAAGGCTGGGAGGAAGGAGAAGTAGGAACTGAGATGGCCAGGACAGGGGTATGGGGTGCTGCCTCCATTTTTAACAGGTCTCCAGGGCAGGCAGCCTTCAGTCCAAATTTTATGTCCTACTCGGTCACAGGACTGTTAACAACCCGGGAGAGTGAGAAGTCCTCTTTCTATTTATGAACACGCCAAGCTCTTTCCTGTCTCATGTCCATTGCACTTGCTATCCCCTGCACCCACAGTGTCCTCCCCCAGGTCATTGTAGGGCTGGCGCCTGTCGGTCAGATCTCATTTCAAATGTCACCTCCTCGGAGAGACATTTCCTAACCCAACTCCTAATGCTTCCAACCCCTTCTCTGCCTTACAACCAGCTCTCCTTTTTTCTTTTTTCTTTCTTTGTTCTTTTCTTTTATTTCTTTCTTTTCTGTTTTTTTTCCCCCTTGTGGTACTTGCCAATGTCTTCAGTGGTCCTCTAGGTGGTTGTGTTCTCTAACTCCTGCAAGGTCAGGACCACATCTGCCCGTTTGCCACTCGCTCTTTGGAGCATAATGCAAGCTCAGGTTCAAGAAGTAGTTATTGAATGGATGATTAAATGATTCAAATAAGTTAATGAATAAAAGAAGCCAGAGTGGAGTCCCAGCCTTTGGGACCAGAGAGTGAGGACAAAAAGAGAAATTCAGTAGGAGCACAGGACTCCCGCTTACCCAAGGTCTGGAGATCTCACCTTGGGAACACCATTACTCCATTCTAACAGTTCATGAATCACAGGCTTTTCCTTTATGGAAATTAGCACAATTTGAATTTATGTAGTGTGTGTGGTTATATATCTGAGATCTGCTTCTCTCTGCGAGCTTCCCTAGGGATCTCCTCCTCCTTCCCACTCTCAAGTTGGTCCCATCTGAGGGAAATGACTCTGGATCCGAATAACTGTCCTATAAGGCCATTCAGTTCCACCTCTTTCCTCTGCAGCTTGAAAGACTGAGACCCAGAAAGGGAAGGACATACGTATGATCCCACAGGCATTGCTTGATCTGCATTGTGGTCAGCCCTGGCCAGAGGACAGTGAGAAGCAGAAGGAAGGCAGGAGGACAGGGGCTTCATGCTAGCTGCCCTGAGGCCCCTCCTCCTGGTCCCTGCCAGAGCCCAGACCAGGCAAGTGACGCCCATTCCCCCTCCTGCCTCCCTCCCACCAGGCTATAGTGGCTGCACAGCAAAAACCCTAAACTGGTTATGCTGTGGCCTGGACTGATGAATTCACACTCATTTAGCTTCTCTGGGCCTCAGTTTCCTCATGTGTACAGTGGGGATGATAAAACCCCCCTGGAGTGCTTAGGTCATGGTCAGCTCCCCCACAGTGCTGTTCTGGTCTCACCTCTCACCCCCTCTCAGGAGCTGCCCTGGACCCACAGAGCCCCCCAGGACAGCTCAGTGGACCACACTCACCACTCAGCTCCTAAGTGTTGGGCAGCCTTTGCCTGTGGCAAGCTGCCACAGTATGGGGGAGCCCAGCCTTGGCCCCACAGGCCTTGCTCTGTGAAGGAGGGTGCCAGCATTTCTCTGGGCATGTGCCAGAATATCCAAGGAACTTCCCATTCACAACTCAGGGCAGCTTCACGACCATCTGGGAGAGAGAATCCTCACTTTGTAGCCAAGACTACATATCAGAGATGCTAAGACATGAGCTCAAAGCGTCCACACTAAATGGCCAAGCCAGGACACGTTTCTCCTTCTTCCCTGCCGACCCTAGTACTTAGGAGTCTCTGCATAACTACACAGAATGAAGGCAGGGATGGGCAGGTAACCAGGATTCACGCCTCAGAGAGGAACAACATGTGTGGAGACAGGGTCCATTGCTTCCTACCTTCCTTCATTTCTTCCTTACTCCCTTTTCTCCTTCCCTCCATCTTTCTCTCTCAGTCTGATCCTCCGTGCCTCCCTCTGCCTATGGATCCATAAGCCTCTCTTTCAGCCTCCCTGTCTCCATCAGTCCCCTCCCTGTGTGGATCAGCTGGCAGTCAGCCTCTGGCCCCTGGAAGATATGTCGAGCCTCGGTGAGGGGCTGATTTCTGATCCAGACCATTATCTGAGTCATGAGAGGCCCCTGCTCTCAGAACACGGCTCTCCCACTTTGGAAGGAAACCAGGCTTTCACTTGTATCCAGGGCAAGGCAGACCAGAACTGCAGGCTAGGTCTGGAAGGACCCAGAACCCAGGTTCACCCTTCACTCCAGACTTCAGGACCGACCAGTGTTTGCCAGACAGGTTGGGATATCGGCAAATCAGGTGTCGCCATTCACAGCAGCGATTCAGCAGGTGTGGCAGGAGAGAAAGTAGGAGGTGGATGCTCAGTCCAATGGTGTCATTAACAACAATTAGGGAAATGGCCCATTACTGCCACCTAGTCATCACCATAACAGGTGTGCCCCCCTGGACACCCACCAGGACGCAGTCCATTAAATGCCCACCCCTCTGCTCACCTCCTACTCTTCCCACATCCCCTGGGGGTGAGGCTGGGCCCTGCTTGCCACTTCCCTCCAAACTCCCCAAGAGAACTTTGTACAACCCAGGGAAGGCCTGGTCTTGGGTGGTGAGCTCCGCATCCTGGAAGATATTCAAGAGAGCAACAAATTCCTAGGTCTGCTACAGAGAGAATCATTATTGAACTGCCTTCCAAAACTAAGACCTTCAGGAAAAACAAGAGTCTCCAGGAAAAAAATCTTCATAAGGACACTAATTTTTAATGTCTCATATATATATATATATATATAAAAAATGACAATTTCTACTTTAGTGAAGTGGGTGTCAGGATTCAAAAAGATTAAAAGGCATAGGTATGAGGCTTGAGGTCTCTATTCATGTCATTGTGACTCCAAAGACATCTAAATTTGTTCTTCCAGATTTTATCAAAAGAAACATACATTTGCTTGAGGTTTCATAGACCAGACTCAAGAGCCAGACAGACCTGGGCTCAGACCTACCACTTATAGCTGGGCATCTTTGAACAATCATGTTACATTTGTCAACCTCAGATTCCACATGGGGACAAGAGCCTATATCATGGTGGTGAGATTATGACTATCAGATTCTTAACCAGGGTCCTAGCACTCAGTAAGTGCTCAGTAAACAGGCTATTGAATTTGTGGTAAAATGGGAAAAAACAGAATTTGTCATATATATAGATTATATCCCCGGGGAATCCAGGGGGGATAGCAGTGGATGATGATCCCACAGCCACGTAACCCAAATAGTCTGAGTCTTGACTCTAGCTTGTACAAGCACTGCCAGAGCCTCTGTCTCTGCCCTTCTATGACACAATGAACTTTCTTTGGTGTGAATTCCTGGTTTCTCCACCCTGCTCTGGGCCATCCACCCCTGAAAGTCCCCCTCCTCTCTAGGCTTGACGTGAATCCTTTAACCATTAAGCACTTAACATCATGTTTTCCACCTTCAGAGGTTTCTAAACAGTAATTAGGTAGAGGAACACCCTGCCAGGGTGGCGAGAATAAATATCATTAGCGTAGGAGGTGGGTGGTAAGTGAGGTGCTTGGAGGCTTGGCACACGGAGGGAGAGGGCTAGCGTGAAGGTGGCCAAGGCTGGGCGGGGGAGTTCCGTTGCCAAGCCCCCAGGTGCCTAGCCCTCTCTCTTGGGGGAACCCAGTCCCACAGCTGCAAGGACAGCAGATTAAATGGAGACAGCACTCGTTTGGGTATCAGAAAAGTCTGACTTTAAAATCCATCCCTGCCATTGTGAATTTGGGCATAGTATTTGACCATTCCACTCTGCATTTTTCCTCATCTAAAACAATGGGGATTATTCAATCATTCTGGTACGTAGTGATGAATTTGGAATGAGATAACACAGGTGAAGTACTGAGCACACTGTTTAAAGCAGAACAAGGTTCTGTTAATTGTGGCCCTGTTGCTGCTGTAATGGAGCCATAAAGTGATAATCATGTGCACACAAAATTCCTATTCAAAACTCTCTGCATCAGTAAGAATGGATGAGATTATGCTCCTGTGACAAGCAAGTCCCAAATCTCAGATAGAACCACAAAGATTTCTCTCTCACACAGTGCCCTAGGTTTCTCATGCAGATAGGCAGGAAGGCTGATACCAGGATCACAAAGCAGCTACCAACAATTACCATATCAGAAAGAAAGATATGCTCTGGAGGTTCTTTCATTGGCAATTAAATACTTCGACCTGTAGTGACATATATCGATTCTTCTCACAACGTCTTGGTCAGAACCTCCCATGTGGCCCCATCTGGGCTCAGAATTGCTCAATCTTCTGTGTCCTCATCAGGAGAAAGGGACCAGGAGCTGAGGAGCCTCATGATTCACTATCTTCAGGAGAAACTGACTCACCTTCTTTCTGTCCATATTTCTCTCCTGTCTGAGACAAATCACTATTTCTTCACTTGAGCCTGGGAGAATCAAAAAGATATGCATTTGGGGCAATGTCATACAGAAATATTGCTAGCTACCAGAATCACTCTGGGTGCTGCAAGGCACTTCCAAGCAGAGGCATGTGGACTGAAGCTGGCTAATCCCTGATTTCAGGTTCACTTCTCTTCCAATGTGCTCACGCTATGCCCATGATCGATGAGTAAAATAATGGTGGAATCATCTATGCACCTCAGTTTTTATTTTCCAATCTTTGTTTCAAAGTTGAACTGTGTTAGTTCATAAAACCCTGTACAAATACAATGTTCTAGAATTTAGCTGACCTTCATGGCAGAAAAAAGAGAGTTCCTCAAGTCTGTCCTTGTTAAGTCCCCAGATACTGAGAGTTGTCCTGCCAAGGCCTCCAAGTCTCCCCCAGCAGCTTGCAATATGGCTCCTTCCTTCTCTCCTGCTCTTCTCCCACAGTGCAGTTCCTGCAAAGCAGTTTGGTCCCAGCTTCATTGAAGTCCATGATGCACTCTCTCAAAGACCAGCCTCCCATCAAGGAAATCACTCTGGCTGAGAGGACAGATTATCTTGAAACTTTCTATGAAGCCCTTAGAATCCAATCTCCCTGGTCAACTGAAGGGCTGTGCATTTAAGAACCTTGGTGGTAAAAGTCCTTTAGAGACAGAAATCAGAATCCAGCTTGAACTGGGACAAGTGTCAGGATCCAACTTGAAGTGGGATGAGTTTCTAGCTGTTCTAGAAACTCTACTCTACAACCAGTGAGATTAACAAGTCTTTCCAGCTCCTATCCTTGATAGGAGCTGTGAAATGCTCATTCTAGTAGTTTCCAGATGCAGTTACTTCTCCTCTTAGGCAGTAAGTCAAAATGCAGTGACAGGAAATGATCATGTATTGAGGATGTACTAGGTACCAAGCCCATGGCTGGGTGTTGTATATGACTTATCTCAAGATGTTCACAACCTTCTAAGAGAACTACTCTTTTCCACTTTACAGGAAACCGAAGCTCTGGAGGTGAGATGACTCATCCAACCTGGTGGAATCTGCATCTGAGTCCTGTTGTCCTCGGAAGGCTGGGTCTGTTCATCTCCTCCCTCTTGGAGGCCCCTTGAGAAAGAGGTCTCTGTTGCCTCCACCTAGATTTCAAGCCATGCAGGGAGGAGCAATGGGTTGAGAAAGAGACAGTACTGCCAGATTGTTCCTGGGAGAGGACAGTCTGTGTGGGAAGTGGCCAGGAAAGCTAGAAATGGATAAGCACACCCCTCCCCAAGCTTGCTCTGAGTCCACAGCTCCATGTCTTGAGAAAGAGGCTTCCAAGCCCTGACTTGCGATTAGATTCAATGACCCTGCTGCACCCACAGGTCCATGCCGAGACATTGGAGATCCACCACAGCTGTGTCTTCTTTCATGACCACCCAAACAAAGGGGAAGCCATTTGTACTGCCTGTTCCACTGAAATAGCTCCAACATCATCCCCTCCTTCCTATATCATGGTCACCCCAATCCGAGTCTCACTGGATTTTTTTTTGCAACAGCTTCCTAATGAGTTTTCTGGCTTTTTGCCTTTCTCTCTTCCTCTAACACAACATTCCCGGGAAACACCAGAGTCATCATCTGAAAATATAGATCTGATGATATCTTACCCAAATTAATAATAAGCCAACAAAAACCCTTAATGGTTTCCATTACTCAGAACTAAGTCTAGATTGCTAGTCACTGACCTCAAGGTCACTTGCAATCTGTTCCCTTTAACCTTTCCAGTCTTCTCTCCCAGCCTCACCCTCATGCACAGTCCCAGCTCTGTTCACACCTAACTGCTCTGTCACGGACAGTGTGTTATGTTTCCAAGGTTTGATTGAAGGTTCCCCTTTGCCAGGAGGGTCTCTCTCCCAATTCTCACCTTAAAGAAATACCATTTAACTGCAGTAGGAATAAAATCATTAAAACATGAGTATTCAAGGTCTCCTATGATCCCCACTTCTTTAGGAGACCGAATCAGGACAATGTGCACATAAGGACACCTATGGAATGCAGAAAGACTGAGTTATCTATTTCACAAAGATAAATAGAGATGTAGATAATATGAAAGAAATGCATTTTCAAAAAACACAAGAGACCTAAGAGTACAGGATACTTGTGGCATTGACCATTGAGATTGTGAAGTGGAAGGGGAAGGAATTCCAAGGATCCTTCAATGGAGGATCTTTTTTTTTTCCACCAAAAATTGGACTCAGGGGTACTCGACCACTGAGCCACATCCCCAGCCCTATTTTGCATTTTATTTAGAGACAGAGTCTCACTGAGTTGCTTAGCACCTCACTATTGCTGAGGCTGGCTTTGAACTCAAGATTCTCCTGTCTCAGCCTCCAAAAGGGCTGGGATTACAGGCATGCACCACCACGCCTGGCCACATGGAGGATCCTGAGCAGGGAAGAGTAGTTAATGGCCATCCTCCATGGAGCACCTCCTTCAGAAATGGAATAAAGTCATGAACTACTTTCAAAAATTATGTTTATCTTGTTTGCTATCACGTATCTCCAAAATCAGACTGAATCACATGGGATCTCAAAATTTATTCAGGTTACACATTCTTTGGAGTTTAAATTAAAGCTCTAGAAGTTGCTTCACCACCTTTCCTGGCCCAGTAGAATGAGTTCCTCTTCTCAGTGCCACCTTCGTAGAGTACCTGATTTCTGCTCTTCACTTTGGGATATTTTGACTGTGTATTTTCTTTGTCATTAGTCCTTGAGGTCCTCAGAAATCAGAGATGACTTATCTTCACCATCTGAACCTCCAGATCTCAGAACAAGTCCTGACATAGAAAAAGTAGCAGCCATCCATTATTGTTGAACACATAACTAAATACAGGGCTGTATCAACGAGGTCCTCACCAGCCTGACCCAGGCACCAAGGTTTCACTCCCTGCCACCCCAAGATAAAAGACTCCATGAAAGATAGGTTAGCCTCACCCTGAGAGGCCTCCACTTTCAGTTTTGGTCCTGACCACTTCCAGATGAAGATGGAAAACAGAAGTTGGAGGAAGGGAAAGTATCTGAACATTTGAACTTTCTAAACAACAAAGAGAAGTTGTCCTATTTGGTCCTTAAAATATATCTGTGCCTTTTTGTCTCATTGCTCAATACCAATTTGCTCAGCCTTCACCTTGTCTGGAAGAGGGATTATCAGTAGGCAAACTCTTTCATCGTTCAATCTTCAGAGGAATAGACCTCAGGCACCTCCTAACCCTCAACTGATGCCAAATGAAAAGGGAAAGTTTGAAATACCCCTATAGAAGAACTGGCTTCAGAGAAGGCCTGAACCTGTTGGAGAATGTGTACACAAATGTGGATGAATGCCAAGTTTGTGTGTCCCTGAAGGAAAGAGACAACCAGGTCTCAGCCAAGGGAGGAAATGAAAACAGCACTCTTGCTTTCTCCTTATATACCTGTCTTTCCTTGGAGTGTGTCTACTTCCAAGGTCTCTCCTTACAGGAACTTACATATATCCCCAAGGAAGAGAACAGAAAGGGATACGGGGGCTGCTTCCTCATCACCCTCAAGTTGCCAACCTCCAAGCAAGATGAGTTGAAGCCCTGAGTTCCACATGTCCATGCACTGTACAGCT
Organism: Xerus rutilus; assembly: GCA_028644305.1. NCBI lineage: Eukaryota > Metazoa > Chordata > Mammalia > Rodentia > Sciuridae > Xerus > Xerus rutilus. Next base: position 163,459,232 of record CM053401.1, read on the forward strand.
ATGAAGTCCTGCACCCAAATTGGACTTCACCATCTGATGACCAAATGATCGTCCAGATCCACAACTTCTTCAAAATATTTATTTCAGTGGCTTGCTCTGGGGATTTGATGAGATCATCCATGCAAAATGCCTGCCAGAGAGTGAGTTCTCCATAACTGTTCATTATTATCATTATTACCATTGAAAACACCAGTGTGCCCCGTGGGAGGTGACACCAAACAATGCTGGGTTTCCTTATGTGCATCCCATACCTCCCTGAACTTCCTCCTTCGTAGCTTTCTCTACATCTGTACTTCCTGCTCAGCATCTGTCTCTCGCAAGGTCTGTGGACCTGGGAAATGAAGCCCACCCACGTTCATCCCAACTGCTGAGAATCTCAGAGAATTCTCAAGGTATTTCCAATTTAATTTATTCACATTCTAGCCACTCCCTCCTCAGCTTCTTTTCTCTGTGGTTTCTGCCCATGATAATCTCACCACCCTCTGCCCCTCTTAGAGTCTCCAGGTAATCCTTCCATTTGATTTAATTCCTCTCCCAGCTCCCCAGAGCCCAGCCCATAGCTCTGCTCTATGTCCTTGGGATCCATGGGGGAAATAACCCAGAGTCCACATTATACCTTGAAATCTCCAGGAAGAAAATTGTTGGCTGCCTAATTGACCTTTATTATTTCTTCTGGGTTCAAAGACTTCTGGGATTTCTTTATTTCTGATTTGGATGTTATCAAACAATGAAAGTGCAAGTTTGTTGTTGCTAGTAGTGTGTGGCCTGACCGAGAGAGACATTGACATCAACATAATGAAGGTATAAACTTGAGAATTTGGAGCAAAGCTTGTTTTCTCTTATTTACTCCTGACTTCAGTTCTACTATTAAGTGGACGTTACTGTCCACTGATGCTGAAGCTCAGAGAGGTTGTCACTTGCCCAAAGACACTCAGTTCAAAAAGGCAGAGCTGCGATTGGAACCAAGAGGCTGCCTGACTTTGGACCCACACTCTGAAGTCCATGCTGTTCTTCCCCCAAAGGTCCACAAATAGACATGGATGCCCAGACTAGCTCTAATCACTCCATCCCTCCTGACCTGATCAAAGCAAGTTGAGAAGTGAGCCCTTTGTCTCTGCCAGTCCTAAACTTGAAGAATGTTTTGCCACCATGAAAAATTTCAGGATTTATGTGCAAATTCAGATTTCTGCCTTTGCTGAAATGATTGGAAAGCTGGGAGTACTGAGCTCAATTTCTCCCATAGCAACAGTTAACTAAAGTGGGATAATATCTGCCCCTGTGAGTCAGAATATTTCAAATTAACCTGATTCCCTCATTTGGCTACCTGGCCTGGATATGGGTTTGAGTTTAAAATTATCAACTCAAAAATCCCCATAATCCAGGTAAGGAAACGGAGGCTCCAAGAACATAACAGCAGTGAGTGGCATCTTTGGGGTCTTCCCTGAGAGCTGACCTTCAGCAATGCCTGCAACAGTGAAGGAGGCCCCTTCAGTTACTCTGCTCTCTACCTCCTGCCAATCCTGGAGGCCAGAGAGGCTGCAGAAGATCCAGGATGATGCAGGTGAAACACTGGCTCAGATGCGTGGGTATCCAGCTCTCCCCACAAACCACGCTCCTCCCCTGCCTGTGGCTTGTGGAGGTGGTGCAACAGCAAGGGCAGGTGAGGACGACTCTGAGCCCAGTGCTGTCCTTACAAGCCCTGGAAAGGGCCAGGCTTCCTGTGCAGGTGACCCAGAACCAGTAGCAGATTCCTCTGTCCCTCAAAGGTGGAAGTCTCCCATGCTAGAGGAGTCACACATACACACACACCTATACACAAAAATATATGCATGCAAAAATATACACACTTACACAGACATACACACAATTACACACACATATGTGTATCCATACACAGACACACCTATACATACTCAAACACATACATACACATGCACATCCACACACACATATATAGATGCACATATACATACATGCCAACACAAAACAAATGACATACAATATACAGATACATGCACATGCATGCACATGCAGAGACAGACATAATGCTCTGAGAGAGAGGGAAGGTGGAAGAAAGGAGGAAGGAAAGAAGAGGGGGAGGAGCCTTCTAAAGTTCCTATCACCTGAGCGTTTGCTCTGGGTCAGGCATTGTGCCATTTTCTTCTCTGTGCTATTCAGTCCTCACACTGTCCCTTTAAAGTGAGGATATTCTTGTTTCTATTTCTCAGATGGGGAAGCAGAAGTTCAGAGAGAGACCTCAAGTCAAGGAGATAACTTCGGTCGCCATTTGAGACAATCTGCCTTCCTCTATGGAGGCTTGGGAATCCAACTGCTGGAGTTCCTGTAAAGACAGTCTGCCCATTCTGATGCTCACACCTGAAGTCCTCATTGTGACTTGTTTGGGGACTTGGGTCAGCAAGATGATCAGAGATTCATTGAGCACAGAGGGTCCATGGGGCTTTAGGACACTGGTGTTCGACAGTGACCCTGTGTGGAGAGACCAAAATGATACTCTAGCAAATGGCCAGTTTTCTCTCTTGATATTTGAAACAGAATGTACCTTCTTCTAACTGCACGACATCAAGTGGTCCTTGGAAATTTTCAAGGTACTGCAATTCTTGCTAATAATGTAAGTGGGGACTCGTGTGAATGATGGGAAAAATAAAGGGACTCCTGGCTTCACATGGGTTTCTGGAGTACCCCGTGGGGCTGTCCAAAAACAACCTGCATTCTTTCTACCTGCCAGCACTCTGCCACGGCTAACCTTGTCCCCAAATGGGTTACTCACAAGAATCCTCACCTGTGTGATAGAAGGAGAAAGAGTTCAGTGACAGAGAAAGTTGCAGTCACCAGGAGGATGAGCATGGGTCCTGTATCTGTCCGTTTTCTGCTGCTAACACAATACCACAGTCTAGATATGTTATAAAGGCGCACACCTGTAATCCCAGCACTTAGGGAGGCTGAGACAGAAGAATCCCGAGTTCAAAGCCAGCCTCAGCAAGGGCGAGGTGCTAAGCGACTCAGTGAGACCCTGTCTCTACATAAAACACAAAATAGGGCTTGGATGTGGCTCAGTGGTCAAGTACCTCTGAGTTCAATCCTCGGTACCAAAAATAAAAAAAGAAAAAGAAAAAAGAAAAGAGGCTAATTTGGGCTCATAGTTCTGGATGTTCAGTCAAGGGTCCACTTTTGGGATTTCCTTGTTGGCAGAGTTCTGAAGCAGCACAGATCATCACATGGATGTGTATGTGTGTCTGTCTGGTCTCACTCCCTCTTCCTATGAAGCCACCAGCAATTGTGTGTGTGGTGGTCGGGGGACACCTTGATGACCTTATCTAATCCTAATCACCTACCTGTAAACACCATAGTCAAATTAGGTGTCCACCTCCTTAATACCTCACAATGGGGATTAAATGTCAAATATGAAGTCTTGGGAAATCAGTCGAACCATATCCAAACCATAGGAGGCACTTTCTCCAATCTCTATCAAAGTCAGTTTTAAAAAAGAAAAAGAAACAGCATCTTCTTCACTGATTCTTATGGAAGTTTATTAGTTCCCCAAGGCTGCCACAATAAATTAACACAAACTGGGTAGCTTAAAGAAACAGAAATTTATTCTCTCACAGTTCTGGAAGCCAGAAGTCCAAAATCAAAGTGTCACAAGGCCATTCTCTAGAAGTCCTGGAGAAAGAGCTTTCTACATCTCCACTAGCTTCTGTCATTTCTTGGAATTGGTTGGCCTGTAGCTTCATCAGAAGTGACATAGAGTCGAGTCTGTCTGACACACTCAGTTGACCTTATTTGCCTCTGAATCTGAGTTTACTGTGTCTCATTCCATCAGGCACCAGTCAATCGACAGTCATCTTATGAAATCATAAATACAGCCAGGTCATTCTTTTGCTTATAGTTCTCTATGGCTCCCTATTGCCCTTAGGAAAAAATATATCTCTGAGAATAGGCCTTCCTCTTCCATCCCAGCCTGGTCCTCTCCTCCACCACTACTCCTAGTTCCCAAGAAGTCATCCAACAACCGTGAACATTCTATACATGCATTCTCCAAACCCTGCCACCTGCCCAACTGCTACCATCTCGGATGCTCCTCTTCACGTGCTTCTCTACTGGGAGTGTCTCTGGTCATTGTTCAAGACTCTATTTGTATCCTGCCCTCTCTGAGATTTTTTTCCCAGATAGCCCCAGACAGAGCTGGATCCCCCTGCCTTGAGTTCCCAAAGAATTCCCTGCACCACACTGCAGGGGTGCAACCCGTTCACCCTCATCAGATACAGCTTCTGAGTTCTCCTCCAGAACTTAGAGTGCTTGTGGGCAAGGGCTTAGTTTTACCCACTCCTGTCCCCAGATCTAGCCCAAGTGAGCATGAAACAGATGCTCAATAAACACTTGCTGAAATAGACATTGGACCTGAACGTGGTATGAATTCCCAAATTCCCCTGGAGTGGAGAAGAAATACCAGATTCCCTCTGGTATCTGCAACATAGTTCAGAACAACGAAGAGAACTGAATCTAAGTGAACGCAGTGCCTGAGCTCTTCCCTTTACAGTTTCCATCCCCTGAAAACTTTGTCAAACCTCTTGCCCTCTATAGGCCTCTATATTATACTCTGTCATTCTGAAGTGACACATATTCCATCCAAGGCTGGGGATATTTAGAAACATCATCTCTTTTAACTTTTCCAAGAACCCACAAAACACAGACACCTGATTTCCATTTTACAGATGAGGACGCTGAGGTCCAGAGAGATTAAGTAATTACCCACTTTAGCCCAGCTAGGAAGCAGCTGGGAAACTGCTTATTTATTCCAAAAATTTACTTTTTCATTTATTACTCCATTCAAAACTAAATAAATAAGTAAAAAAAGAAAAACTTAATTGAGCACCTACTATATGCTCAGCCTGGCTCTGACGCTGGCAATACAGCAGTGACTAAAACAAGCTAACATTTCATGTTCATGGCATTTACATTTCTGCTCAGACATGCTGCCCCTCAAACACTGGTGACTCAACCTGAGAGTGGCTGCAGGACCACAGTGGCCCCTATGAGCCCCAGCACACACACCAGCTTCACAGTGAGTGTAGCACCACGAACCCCACCCGTAGGTAGAGATGGGGTCTGATGAGAAGCCACTTCCCGTTTGCTCAGGCAGGGTAGGTTGAAGGTCCCAGGCACCTATTCCCGGGCTGGGACAGGACAGAGAAGGGAGAGACTACCCGGAAATTGCAGGTCACAAATCTCCTCTCCCTCCTCCTTGTCCCCCCTCCCTGGTCCCGTCCACAGCCAAGCACAGGAGCAATCGCTCAAGTTTACGATGCGCTGCGTGCAGGTTGCAGACCTACCATCATCTGTAATGGGTTGTTGTTTTTATTTTCCATTTATGGGAAGCCTGAGTTACTACCTATGGTCACCGCAGCCATTAAACTGCTCCGAGGACTGAGATTTACATATCGGCCATGTGACCTGCAACAAGCTTAGAGAGAGGGAAAAAAGGACATTTACAGTCTAATTAGAGCTGATGATTGATGCTGAGGGACAGCAGAGACCAGCCTTATCCACCCCTCAAATCCCAGGAAGGCCTCACCCCCAAGGCATTCCCTGGTGAGGACAACCATGGGGCCCAGGCCATGGAGGAGATAAGGACCAGGGCCGGAAGAGGCAGGCATACCTCCCACTCCGGGATGGAGCTGGTGAGGGAGCAGGGAGGAGGAAGCAAGGGTGGGAGGCTCCCTACTCCTCTCACCATTGGATCAAATTAATGTGGTAATTATGTCTATTACCTGAACAAAGGTCCCTGACAACCAGTTAATAACCTACTGTAGCCTCCGCAGCTTTCATCCCACCATCTCAAAACCTGTTATAAATAATTAAATGCTATTATTTGGTGATTTGTGAAATCAAAGAACTTTATAGCCATCACTTTCTTCTTCTTCTTTTCCTCTGCCCAGAATACAGCTCGGCATCAGGTTCTCCAGTGAGGAAACTGAGGCACAGAGAGGGGTGGGGCTCACTGACTCAGATCACCTGGCACCTTGCACAGCTCTGAGCCCCCAACTCAACACTCACTCTTTAGGGGCTCCAGGGCTGCCCTCCTGCTGACCCCACCCTCTCCCAGGTGCAAATGTATACTTGAATGGTCCCTGCAGGACCATCCTCAGCCTCCTGGAGCAGGCCCAGGGGCCTACAGAACACATCAACACATTGGCCACCTCCCTCCCTGGCCCTCACTTTGGCCCCCTTTACCCTGTAAATTCTTCACCTTGAACATGGTCACAAAGTGTACTCCTTTTCATGTGGCTTAGTTGAGGGACAGGTTTGGATCCTTACAAAGTACATGTTTCCACCAACTGTCCAAAGCCAGCGCCCTCTGCATCTGCCATTTAGCTCTTGCCTCCTGAAAGCTATCATTTTCTATTTCCTGTGACTCACGTGCACTGGAAGCTAAATTCACATGTGTACGCAGGAGGCTACATCCAAGGAGTCACTGCATCATCAACTACTGACAGGGTTCCAGAGCCCAAGCCAGGATGTACACGGGCCAAGGACTGTGGGGAGCCAAGAACACAGCACTCACATACGCACAGGAAGGGAGCTCAGTAATTAAGATTCCCATAGTGACCTTGGACTGACCCCTGCCAGGATATAGGCATTATGGAGCAATTTTTAAATTAATTATGTGTCTCCTCAATTGGTCTGAGCTTCCTATCTCTGAGTCTTCCTATATTGACACTCTGATCAATGACATGTAGTAGATAACGGTTGTTCCCATTTTACAGATGTGGAAACTGAGGTTACAGATTTATCCAAAATTACATAGATAGTAGATGCCTTAACCGTGATGGGGCTCAGTTTCTTTGGTCTCCAAGTTTCGTTTTCTTCTCACAATCTCCCAGCTAATCCACCACCCAATCCAAACAAGGAGCAGATTCACAACCTGGCCACACACCCACGCTCACCTCTGCAATAGGACTTCCGAGGCTCAGTACAATATCCATAGAGTAGAGAACAAAAAGGAGAATTGACAAATATCTAGTGATCTTTGACATCCAAATTGAAATATTTGGGGGTGAAGGAAAATCTTCACTAACATACTAACATAATTGCTACCATAATTACCAACACAAATAAAATTAACTACATCGTGGCAGATTTCTCCATTGCCTTGAGGACATTTAGCTGTATTAGCATTTCAATAAAATTATAGCAAGTCTCAGCCAATCATCTTGTCTATACGGATGAAGCAACCATGTCTTGTCATCTGTGCCTGATTGACGTTCACCAGAGAGTTACTGGGTTCCTGGTGATATACCACAGGTGACTGAGACAGTCTCCGCCCTCAGGAAACACCCAGTCCAGAGAAACCACGAAGTGCAGCTCGCAGGAGTTGGGCACTGGAGCACGTGGATGAAGGCTGGGGAATCCCACAAGCCCAGCGCAGACCAGCGCAGCCAGCTACTAACACTGAAGCACCAAGCAGAACAAAGGGTGATGAAAGGGATTTGATTTCTCCTTTCCCTCCTCAGGGTCTAGGGTGACCTCTGCTCAGGTTTTGCCATGACTAGCCTCTTGAGTCAGTTTGGGCTGCTATAACAAATTACCATAGGCTGAGTGATTTAAACAAGAAGATTTATTTCTGGAAGGTGGAAAGTCTATGATCAAGGCATCAGCAGATCCTGTGTCTGGTAAGGGCTCTTTCTGGTTTATAGGAAGCAGTCTAGTTGTCTTTGTATATGGCTGGGAACAGGCAGGGAATGTGCTCTCATGAGGAAGCCTCCCCTGGTAACCTAATCACTTCCCAGAGGCCCCCTCCTAATATCATCCACTGAGGGTTAGGACTTCAGCTCATCAGCTCTTTACGTACTGGAGCTTATCCTAAAAAATTGGGGTACATTAGATTTAACCAAAGTCCTCAAGAACAAGGCTAAGGTGTCCTTATTGTGCTGAAGGAAATAAAGGTAGTCACAGGATAGACCAGCATATTCCACCTACATGAAGGTGTATTTATTTATTTTTATTTATTTATTTATTTTGGTACCAGGGATTGAACTCAGGGGCACTCGACCACTGAGCCACTTCCTCAGCCCTATTTTGTGTTTTATGTAGAGACAGGGTCTCACTGAGCTGCTTAGCGCCTCGCCGTTGCTGAGGCTGGCTTTGAACTCGTGATTCTCCTGTCTCAGCCTCCCACGTATTTATTTATTTTTGATACTGGGGATTGAACCTAGAGGTGCTCTACTGCTACATCCCCAACCCTTTTTAATGTTTTTATTTTGAGACAGGGTCTTGCTAAATTGCTGAGGCTGGCCTTAAACTTGCAATCCTCCTGCCTCAGACTTTAAAGTCACTGGGATTACTGGTGTGTGCCACCATGCCCAGCCACAGAGCATTTTAAATTGTCAACCCAAAAGAAGAAGAGAATGGAATGGTGTTGTCAGGGGCAGGGGAGGGGAAAATAGAAAATAGTTGTTATTCAATGTTTATAAAGTTCCAGTTAATCTAAATAACTGGATGATCTTTAGAGATCGCTGTACAACATTGTGTGTATAGTTAACCATACAGTATTCTGCACTTAAAAACTTATTTAGAAGGAAGATCTCATTTAAAGTGTTCTTACCACCCAAAAGGAGAGGCATAAGGAAATTTTTGGAGGTGACAGATTAAAGCCACCTTGATCATGGTGATGGCGTCATAGGTGTGTGCATATGTCCAAACTCATCAAATTTTACACATTAAATCTGTGTATATTTTAATATTAATTATACCTCAATAAAGCTGTTTGGAAAAAAAAAAAGCAGGGGTAAAAGAAACCACATCAGTTCCTAGAGAGTCATCACAAAGCCTCGGACATATAGATCCTGCCTCATCCTTGTGCCAAAGTCCATAAAAGTCTCCCTTTTATGCAGCTGGTTTTTCTGGACAAGGCTCCCTGCCTCGGCTGGCAAGTCCATGGCACCGCTTGCAGACACTGGGACATATTGACTCTGACATATGGATCATGCTCCTGGGTTGGGGCTTTTTGTTTTGTTTTGTTCCTAATAGATATACATAGTTTTATAAGGTTTCTTTCATGTTAGGCCGACTCTTTGATCTCCCCAGGAAACCCTTTCCCCAACCCCTAGATTTTCTTTTAATGTACAAAAATCACTGACCACAGCTGCAAACAGGGAAGGATTCTGCAGAGAGATGAGCAGAGTGGGTGGATGTTGCCCAGGAGAATTGGGAACAGGAATGTGCTTCTCAGGGGGCTCGGCAATGTGCCAGGAGCCCTTTGCAAGAACCCCATACCCCATGTTCCAGAATGTGCCACTAACCTGTGAGAAGAGGCCAGGTTTATCTCAGGTATCAGCTACTTTAATCTCTGCTGCAGCTTGGTGGAGTGAAGACCTGGTCTCTACTCAGCAATTAAGGAAACAGAGGCTCAGGGAGCATCTTAGGTTGGGTTCCCAGGAGGTAGACCCCGAGACTGAAGTTCCTTTCAGATTTATAGGAAATGTTCAGTAACACCATGAGGACATACTATTTATCCAGACTCTCCAGTCTCCACATTCTGCTCCTATTTTTCTTTGTCTTTCTCCTTCTCCCTCTAGCCCTTTTTCTCCCATTAATTTGTTTGTTGTTTCCTTGTTTGTTTTTAAGTAAATATTTGAAAGTAATTTGGAAGCAGGGCATGGTGGCACACACCTGTCATCCTAGCAATGACTCAGGAGCCTAAGACAGGAGGATCACAAGCTCAAGGCTAGCCTAGGCAACTTAGTGAAGTCCTGTCTCAAAATAAGAATTTTTTTAAAAAATAATTTAAAAGGCTGGAGATGTAGCTCAGTGGTAAAGCACCCCTAGATTTAATCTTCAATATGAGAAAGTAAGCAAGAGAGAGAGAGAGAGAGAGAGAGAGAGAGAAATTCATTTAGAGACAGTGTGTACCTTTACTACTAAATATTTAAGGTTTATGCACTAGGCTCAAGGACATTCTTTAACATGACCATAGTATAATTAACAAAATCATGAAATTTAACACTATTACAATACTCCTATTATATCTGTAAAGTCCAAAGTTGAATTTTCGTCCATCATCCTAGTAATGTCTTTGATAAATTATTCTTTTCTACCTGGTTCAAGATCCTATCCAGGACCATGTATTGTATTAAACTATCTTGTCTCTTTACTGTCCTTTCAATTAAAACATCTTTCCAGTCTTTGTCTTTTTTGACCTGGACATTTTTGAAAAGGCATTGGCCAGGAATTTTATGGGATGTTCATCAATTTTGTCTACGACAAAGATTCTTGAAAGCACAGCTAGAACAAAGTGACCAGGTAGTGATAAGTGGAGCCACTAAGGGAAGGTGATCAGCAAGGGTGTTCTATCAGCAAAGTTCCACCGATGGGGAGTCTGACTGGGTCCCCTAGGGAAGCTCTACAAGTAGGTCACATATCCAGGTTATCCCAACTGGGGACGATGGAGCTGGAGAATTTACATCCCCTGCTCCTCAGTCACTTGCAGTTTCTATGCTCCATGCATGCAAAACACAGTCACAGGGGGTTCGTTCCTACGATCACAGGGCACCCATGCTGGCTGGTGGCTAGTGTGTACAGAACAGTAAAAGGACCCAGAGGAATAAAGTTGGGACACTGACACTGTTTACTTCAAAGAGTTGGATGTGCCCCGTACCACACAGCCTGAGTGTGGGAGCTAGAATTCTGGCCAGCTCCCATGCCGTGCCCCATGCTCTCTCACCTCCCTGGAGAACTAAAATCAACCAGAAGCCTGGATAACCTGGCTCTGCGCGGCCTGCACTTGTTGACTGAGTGCCCAGCTGCAGAGCTGCTGAGTGGCTGCAGGATTGACTGCAGACCTGAGAAGACTGGGCCCCACAGAGGAGTGAGAGTTCCATGAAGTTTCAGAGATAAGTTAGGAGTAACAAAGTCAAGACTAGGAGCAGCTGGGTTTGGATTTCCTGGAAAGCCCGGGCCACAGGCCAAGACTGAATCCAGGGAGCAAAGTTGAGTGGCCAGGTCGGGAGTTGATGAGCCCCTGGTGAGCTGCCCAGGGATCAGAGTTCATAAGCCAGGCAAGGACAAAGCAGGGGTTTGGGGGCAGGAGACCCAGGTCACTGAAATCTTTTGAGTGTTTATTCATCCAATCAATTCCACTGATGTTTACTGAGCACCTACTGTGTGTCCAATACTGTCTAGGCCTGAGGATAGAACAGCACATGCATCAGGCAAACTTCTTTGTCCTGTTAGGTGTGTGGTACTCACTTATAATCCCAGCTACTGGGGAAGCCGAGGCAGGAGTCTTGCAAGTTCAAGGACAACCTGGGCAACTCAGCAAGATCCCATCTTAAAATTCAAAATAATCAAAAGAGGGCAGGGACTGAGGATGAGGTCTGTGGCGGAGCACCCACCTAGCACGCGCAAGGCACTGGGTTCAATTTCCAGCACAGGAAAAAAAATTCCTGTCTTGTGTGTTTACATTGCAATGGAGCAGAGACGGACAGACAAGATCAATAAGGATATTAAGAAAGTTTTAAGTGTTATGCAGAAATACAGCAAGAAAGGAGGAGAAGGGGCGTGGTGGCGGTAGGGACACACATTTGACGCGAGGATAATCTCATGGGGAAAGTGTGAAGAACTTGGCCTGATGCACAACAGTCATGCGATAACTATTAAGGTCATGGATCCCACTGTGAGAGGAGAGAAGGTCTTAGTGGTCCTAAAGTTAAGCTGCAAGGGAGCGTGGGCTCCCTGTCTTTAATATCAGGATTCAGTGATTCGTGCTCATGATTTCTAAGCAATCTGGGGGACTCTGGTGGATATGAGCAGTCATGAAAACCCAAGGTCTTCTCTGTGGATACCAAGACCAGAGAGCAGCTGGGACTGTGTCATGGCAGATACAGACCCCAGGCCCATCTGGCAGGCAAAGTCCTCATCAAGGGAGCAGAGGCAGAAGCTGAGACATGGAGATGGGCAAAGAGGTGAGGGTCAGGGCTTTCTGTGGCCTCTCTGGGTGCTGAGACCACCAGCAACACAAGCCATTTGGCCCCTTTGCAAGTTTAGCTGAGACTTCTGATTGCCCTGCTCAGGACAGACATCGGGGAAACTAGGATTGAGCCTGAAGCTCAAGTTGCCAGTCCAGCCCCTGAATTCTGACTACCTCTGCAATCTGCATCGCCAGCGCTCTCAGCTTGAGATCTGTGTGATGGCTAAGTCTACAGCTTAACCTTCTCCCACTCCCGCCTGGACCTATTTCCCACTAGCCCGCCCCACTGACCTCCTAGATGTGGTTTCAGATGCACCTTCAGGGTGCCAGGTTTGTCTCAGAAGCACATAGTGGTTTTTTTCACTGCTACACCTTCCTGTCCCAGCAGTTTCCTGGTTGACTTCTAAATGAGCACCTACTAAGTGCTAGGCACTATGATCATATAGTCTTCAGAGCACCTCCACAAAAGATCTGCATTATTCATTTTATAGATGAAGTAATTGTAGTTCCAAGACAGTAGGTATAGTAAAAAAAAAAAAAAAAAAAAAGATCATTATCCAGGATTCCAACCCAGGCCCACGTGATTCTAGCCCACGCTCCCTCCGTAAGTCCATGCAGCTTCCTGCCCACATCTCTTGTGTGTAAAATGGATACATAATGCCAACTTCATACAGTTGCCATGAGATTTCAATTAGAATCTGTGAAGCCCTCAGTAGAGGACCTAGGACACTCAGTAAATGCCAGCTAGTGGTAGAAATAGAAGGGGCATGATCCTTTTGCCCCTCTAGGAAATCCTGCTAGTTGTTTTCAGAATAAAAATCAGGTGGCAAGGCCATGGGTGTTTTTGGACATTCTTAGCTCTTTCTCCCAAAGAGAGGAAGCTGCTCCCCAGCTCCCAGCCCTTAGAACCTTAACCAGGCAGGTGCTCATTTGGTGAGAATCAGGGCCACACACAAGTCAGAAGCATTTGTTCAAGCATTAAAAGTCGGCCCGTATGGCCTGCTATTAAATTCCCTGTGGGTGAGCTGGGTTAACAGTGGGGCCGTGTGTGATAAGTCATTAATCTCCGTGTGTAATGCAAGAGCCGTACAACTTACTTCAGCCCTAATCTCCCATGAGTTACAGCCTCTTCTGTGATTCATAAAACAAATCAATCACACCTCCCAGGCTCTCATCTATTTATGACTGCTTTTTAAATGCTCGGAGAGGGAGAACCTGGTGGAAGTTTTTATCCCTCCCCAAGCTGATCCCACCTCTACCCACTGCAGGAAAATGGACTCTTTGCCCCAATTCAGGTCACAGACCAAGTTCAGTTGAATTCTGAGTCTTGCAAAGAGCTAGTGATTCTACACTCTTAGCACATGGAAAGTGCCTGGCTATTCCTCAGGGTGGGGGGCTGGAGGCAGGCCTGGTCATCACCGACTTATCTCTGTAAGGCTCATTCTCCAGGAATCTCGTTGGTGGCATCTAAAACAGCTCTTCCCTGTCCCTCCCCTGGAGGGTAACCTCACCCTGGTGCCTTCAATCACAGTTTCCCATCTGTTTGCCTCTTAGCCTCACCCACCATGGATAGGAGTTCACAGCTCTCCTTATTTGCTGAAGTATTTCTATGTATCCGGGTAAGAGCTTTCTGTCTCCTTTTTAGGTTGTAGGCTCCTTCCATTCAGATGCAGGCTTCATCACCACTTAACCCAGCACCCAGCTCAGGGCCTGTCATGCCATAGTTGCTCAGAAAATAACTGCATCATGCTGTGATTTAGATGGAAAATGTCCCCCCAAAGCTCCTATGTTGAAGACTTTGTTCCCAAGGCCACAGTCTTCCTCGAGGCGGGACCTTTGGAAAGCAACTGGCTCGTGAGGGCTCTAGCCTCATTAATGGATGCATCTGTTGAAGGATTCATACTTTCATAAGGAAGTGGTAAAATTTAAGAGGTGGGGCCTGCTCAGAGGCTATGGGTCCTTGGAAATTCACATGATTGCCTTACTTCATTCCCATTAAAACCCTAGGAGAAAGGGATTAGTAAGCCCATTTTAGAGATGAGGAAACAGATCCAAAGAGGTAGGTCATATGTCCAAGGTGAAATAGCCAGGTATCTGACCACAGAACTGGGTCTGTGGACTCCAAAGCACTTACCAACGCTCTGCATCCTTGGTGTGAAAGTGGAAGAACCGCACTATTGGGCGAGGGGAGTGGTGGGGATACAGGGGACTGGAAGGACTCAGGAAGACAGCAAGGAGGCAGGTGGGAAGGTCAGCTGGCATGAAGCCTTGGGTACCCTCCAGACACCCTAGTGCCCTGAGGGGACAGAGAACAAACGCTCCCCATGGAAGCCAGGAAGCTGCTGTCTGGAGCACTGGGGATTGCTGCAATTCTCTTAGGTGTGAAGGCTTTGCCACCCCCACCCTCACGGCACACCGCCCTCCTCTGGTCTCTCATTGGTCTGAGCAGTAGGTGGAGCACACCATGGATACTGGGAAGGGGCAGGGTTCAGGGCAAAAGCTGATGTAGGGCACAAACAGGGTGTCTGGGCACAGGACACCAGAGAACACCCCCACTGGCTAAATCAGATTCCAAAAGCCCAGATTCCAAGGTCAGAGGTCCTGCACTCCACGGTGGGGATTTAACTGCCCATTGTGCAATGACCTCCCTGGGCTGGCTCCAGAGGGCTGTGCTCCAGGGATCAGCCCCTTTAGGACTGTGCGGCCTCGTGCCAATAGCCGTGTGCTGTCTAGACAGCAGTCCTGAGTAAGCCTGAAGTCTCCTACCTGAGACTCCTGTTGGGTGCTCTGGAGGGAGGGAGACAAGGAAGGAAGAGGCCCAGCTTGAGCCCACAAGGAACGGGGAACAGCAGGAAAGGATCACCAGGCTGTGAGCTTCAGGGCACAGGAGCTTCCCACAGGGTGCTGGTCGGAGGCAGAGGGACAGACAGATGAACCACCTGGGTGAGGGCCCAGACACCCCGAGAAGCTAGCTGCTCCCAGGAGGCAATGAGCCTGTCCTCATAAGCAGCCTGGAAACCCGTTTGTTTGGGGCACTTGGGACACAAAGGGAAATGGCCCAGGCATGAGGCCTTGACCTTGCAGTTGAAAGCCAAGCTCTCAATGTGTATGTTGATGAGTATAACACGGCAAATATATATATAAGAGATGTAGGAATGAACACCAGAGGGTTCACCCAGACTGGGGAAATCTGGCAGGCCTCCCTGAAAAAGTGATCTTTCCTTATTCTCCTCCTTCTCCCTCTTGTCCCTTCCCCTTTTCCCTTTCCCCCTTCTCCCTCCACTTCTTCCTCCTCCTCCCTTTTTAGGGCTAGGGATGGAACCCAGAGCCCCTTGCATGCTAGGCAAGCGCTACACCACTGAGCTACATCCTTAGCCTAGAAAGTGATCTTTAAGAGGACAACTGAAAGATAACTATAAAGGCAGGGGTACAGGGCCAGGGGGCCAAACATGCTGATGGAGAACAGAGAGCAAGAGAGAACATGAGATAGCTGGAGAAAGAGCCAAGACAAATTAGAAAGAGTCTCAAAGAAATAAAAGTGGTAATTATTGCTTTAAAGCACTCAAACTAGTTTAACAAAATGTTGCTTTAATTATATCTACCTTAATGAACAGATAAAAACAGTTTGCAATTAGTTCTATAATTGGTTATATGAAAAGAGATGCTGCTTTGAGTTCTAAAGCATATGTCCTATAGTCAATTTATGAGGAAAAAAAGATGCTTCTTTAAGTCCCACAGCATGTGCTCCTAAAGAGCTGTCACATTACAGTGTCTCCTAGGCATCTCTTCTCCTCGGGTTCTGCAGACTTCATCCTTCATCCTGGATCAGAGACAGAAAATTAAGAAGAGTTTTTATTCTAGATGTGAGTGACTCTCCCTACACCATAACAGACAGAAAGAACAGTTTCAAATCCCTGGATTTTAAGGATTTTATGTGTTTGGGGGAGGCCTGCCTAAATAATTCAAGCTAACCTCTCTATCTCAAGGTCTATGACCTTAATTATATCCTTAAAGAACTTTTGTAATGTAAGGTAACATTACATTAGGACATGGACATTTTGTGGGGGTCTGTTTTGTTTTTGGTTTTGTTTTTTTGGTACTGGAGATTGAACACAGGAGGATTTTATCACTGAGCTACATCCCAGTGCTTTTTATTTTTTATTTTGAGACAGGGTCTCCCTAAGTTGCTGAAGCTATCCTTGAACTTGAAATCCTCCTGCCTCAGCATCCTGATTTTCTGGGATTATAGGTATGTGCCACTATACTTGGCAGGACATAGATATCTTTAAGAGGTCATTTTTTCTGCCTTTGGCAATATTTATATTTACCTGACTGCAATTATAATGATTTCTTTCACAAAAGACAAATGCAACATTAGTCCTAGTAACTCTAAACTCTTCCACTCTTCTTTTCTCTTACTCTTTCCCACTTTCTTACATGGAATTACAAGTGAGTTCTCTACAACATCAAGTGTATATCCATTTACTGTGAGTTTGATAACTTGGGAGTCCCTAGTCCCTCTCACTTTTGGAGGCCCCCCCAAACACACACATACCACCATTAAGGCTACATTAAAATAGATCTATCTATATTCTACACTGAAGATAATTTCTCTTATAACTAAAGGAGTTGAGTTGAACTGGTTGACAAAATGTGATTTTTTTTCTATACATTTAATTAAAATTCACTCTTTTACTTTGCACACTTCTCTACCTATTCAAGCCTGAGCTCTTTCATAGATCTCTGAAAAGTTCTTAGGTCCATAGTCACTGTGCTGTCAGGACTCTGTCAACCAAAGACCCTAGATTAATTGTTATTCCTCCGAAGTGGAGCAGTGGGAAGAAAGAAGTAAAGAAAGAAAATAGGAAGAAAGAGAAAAGAAGGAAGCAAGGAAGAAAGGAAAGAAGAGATAAAGAAACAAAGGAGGGAGAAAGGAAGGGAGGAAGATTGGTTGGCTTCTCAATATTCTCTAGTGGGTAGACGCAAATGACCCACTTTTCCAAAAGTACTGAGACCATGGTTCGGACCACCCTTGAGGAATTCAGCCAATAGCCATTTATTATTCACTTATGCATTAATAGTTCCATGACATCTCTTAAGGACCTGTCCCCATCCTGGGCTCTGGGAGCACCATGATGATGCCACTCTCAGGACACATCAGTCTACTTCATCTTGTAGATGTGTCACTCACCTCACCTTCACTTTAGCAAATGGCTGGCTCATTGTCAGAGCACCTGCTGTCCCTAGGAACGACTAGATGTTCACCAATCCCTAAGTGCCCTGGGAACAATTCATCTCCTCAGCTGGCTTCTCTTTCATTTTTTTTTTTTGGTACAATTTACATAGTGAAATGTACAGATTTTAAGGAGAGGAGTGTTCCAGTTTTGATGGAAACATACAGAACATTCCCACCACCCCAGAAAGTTCCTTCATGCCCTTTCCCAATAAAACCCCCCTCCCAGGAAGCAAACCACTGCTCTGGTTTCTCACAAGTTCGTTTTGCCTGTTGTAGAGCTTGACATATGTGGAGTCATGCAGATGAAGGCTTTTGTGTCTGGTTTCTTTTGCTCAGCAGGATTTTTTTTTAGATCTGCTCATGTTGTGTGTACCACTAATCTGTTTATTTTTATTGCAGAGTTGTATTCCACTATATAAATAGACCATAGAGTTTTACCCATTCTCCTGCTAATGAATATTTTGAGCTGTTTCCAGTTTTAGGCTATTGTGATTAAAGCTGGTATGAATATTTTTGTAAAAGATTTTTGTGGATATATGTTTTCATTTCTCTCATATAAATACCAAGAAATAGAATTACTAAGTCATAAGCTAGATGCATATTTAACTCTTTACAAAACTGCCAAACCCTTTTCCAAAGTGGCTACGCCCTTTGTACCCCACCCCCACACGCTCTGGCTGCTCCCCATCTTTCTGCAATACCTAGTCTTGTCTTTTCCCTCTCCCCACCCCTCTCCCCCTGGCCTCCTTTTTAGCTCTAGACATTCTGGAACCTCAGCTCAGAACTCTGTACTTTATTCATGGAAATGTTTAATCTCGGGTACAAAGAATGCCCCAAGGGGCCTTAGCAAAATGGTACTTACAAGTTCAAGTATATTTGTGGGTGTCCATTTGCAAAAACATAAATAAATAAGTAAATAACATTTTTAAACGATTCTTGAGAAGCACTGGGACTCACCAGATTCTCCAGTGGGGCCAAGCCCGGTGCAGTCTACAAACTGCACCTCCCAGGATCTGAGGAGCAGTGGGAAGGGTCATCACCGGGCATAGTGGGAGCCTCTTCAGGGCCTGAGGCTTGCTCCACTGGGACTGTGGCTGCCAAAGACAATACCCCTTCTCTGGCAGCAAGAGAGCACCCCTCCCCTGCTAGACTCATGGACCTTTCGTTTCTTCCAGTGACTCAGCTGCCCTACGAAGATGAACAGGACAAAACCACCTTTTCCCGAAAGGTCTGTCATCTCCAGTTATTCCCAGGGCAGACCATGAGTTTGAAATCCACAGATAAATTCTCATCCACAAGGACTACAAACAGTCCCTCACAATGGACCCATTGAGACCTTGGAAATCCTTTAAGACACAGATCCTTTACCCCTGCTGTCAAAGAACCAAGTTCTGCACCATCCAATACTGAACCACTAGCCACATGTGGCCATCATGGACTGCTTGAAATGTGGCTATTCCCAACTAAGGTGTGCTGATGGTATGAAATACCTGCCAGATGTTACACTGAGAATGAGGAGAGAAGAGTGTAAACGATCTCATTCATAATTTTTATATTGGTTAGATGCTGAAATAATAATATTCAGGATAATCAGGTTAAATAGAATATATTATTACAATTAATTGTACATGCTTTTTTAAAAAATCTAACTAGTAGAAAATGTAAAATTGCACATATGCCTTGCACTGTATTTCTATTGTATCCTCTGATCTAGTTGATTCTGCTCTATATGAACATACCTTCCAAAATTCAGACCAGTTCCATGTGGCCACCATCACAGACCAGTAGAACAGATGCCTTGGGCCCTCTACCTGCAGGAACCTCACAGAACCTCCATGGTCTGTAACACTGTGTCTAAAAGAGCTAACACCAGTCCCTGTGGTCTGGCTAGATTCACAAGCCTGAGCTGGCTGCTGCCTCTCCAGAGCCCCAGTTCACTATGAAGCTTCTAAAGAAGCCCACAGCCCTGTTTTGAAAAGATCAGCGAGGCCAGTAGCCAGTGATATGGTCTATGGTGCTCAAACTAGTCATCGGGGTACAAGGGTCCCAGCTGGCTTACCTGGAACTATTAAAGGGAGTTCCTGAGAAGCAGGACTTTTCAGTCTTTAAAACCAGACAGGCCCAGGCAAACCAAACTGAGTAGCGTATCCTGGACCCAGGCGTGTCCATGAGACCTGATTCTCAGGGGTCCCATAGTCATCAAGCCCTCCCGTCCACCAACCAAGCCCTGAGATGTTCAGAGGATGGGCAGGGCGGACATAAAATTCCAGCGGCTGCAGGCCTCACCTGCCACTGCCTTCCCTGAATCAGATCAAAGTCAACATCGTGAAGTCACACCCACTGAGGCAGCAAGAGAAAGAGAATAGGGGAGCCCTTCGGCTGTGATTCCAGATCAAACTCCTCCAAGGACCTGTCGCATGGATGACTGATCAGCTCAATTCCCTCACTCCCTGGGGTGGAGTCAGGGTGGGGAGTCTGTCTGACTCACTGTCCAGGCTACAGGCCTGTCTGCTCTTCCCCAGACAGGGGACCTACCTGCCCCTCTCCTGCAGCCCTGTGGCCAGCCCCACAGAGGGCACATGGGGGAGGGGCAGATTTCCTGGGCGAGGCTGAAGAAGGCCCTTTGAATCTCTAGCTGTGTTCCAGGTCACACATTACTGGCCTTGTCATCATCAATCCTTCAGCTTCTCCTTTAACAGGTACCCGTGTCTTCAACACTAAGTCACTCGGGGAGGGGAGGGCATGGTGGCTGAAACTCACATGCTTTTCTACTTCTTTGGGGATTTGGAGACTGAGGCTGATACCTAGGTAAAGAGATCAAGCAGAGTTTTCCTTCAGAGATTCACTGTCAAGTGCAGGAAATACAACCAAGACCAAAGTTCCTGTCTCAAGATGCTTATAGTCTATGGGGGAAAGAGAGAATCAAGGCTCATATTTTTAAAACCTGAGAAGAATTACAGAAGGAGAAGAGCTGGGTACTATGCAAATATAAACCCAGGATCTATCCCAGTATGAGCAATCCTGGAGGACTTCCCTGAGAAAGCAACTTCCATGTTGAGACCCAGGGATGAAGAAGAGCTAACTTACACTTAACTCTGTGCCCTGGGCCCTCAAGGTTGGGGCCTGAGTGAGCTGCCAGAGAGAGGCCTAATGAGTGGTCCCCACTGGGCTTGGCTTACTTCATGGTAGGCACGCTGAAGCCTTAGAGCAGGGACTAGGCTGTCCCCAGTAGGACTGATTCTAGGACTTTGAGGAATGGGAGCCATGGCAAGAAGGACTTAAGGGACACAGGCATGGAGGAATAGTAAGTCACCTCAGAAAGGAGCACAGAGCTTAGGTTAAGACTTCGGGTTCTAGAGTGTGACGGACCTGAATTTGAATTTCAGGACCATTCACAATGTCCACAGCACATCTCTGAAACTCAGTTTCTTCATCTGTAAAATGGGTATAAAAGGCAACTATTTCACAAAGCTGTGAGAATTTTTAAAAATACTATATGGAGGGGGAGAGTTTAGGGTGACATATATATTAAGTATTCAATTAAAAGTGAGATTCTTGACTTTAAATTATTAGCATGACAGTGAAGAAAGATACAACGTGCTATGGGAACTGCCTATCATTTATCTTACCGTAACACTGATTAAAAGAAACTAAACTTGGCAAAAGGCCACATTGTGTCTCAAGGAGGAAATATTGGAACTGAGCCTCAAAGGGTGGGTATTTGACTTGCAAAGAAAGAGTATTAAAAAAGGCATGAAGACAGAACGGGTGGGGCACTGTGGGAGCGGTCCCAGAGCTGGAGGGGAGAGGAGGGGCAGAGGACCAGGCTGAAGGGACGACATGGTACAGGAAGATCCAGAAGGCCGTGCTAAGGTTTGCCTTTCTCCTAACGGCAATGGCCAGGCCATTGGAGATGTTGGAATTGACTGATGCTTTCTTGGGGTTTGTAGAGCCGGAATGGAGGTTGCCTCCAAGGGAACAGGAAACCAAGCACAAAGCAGAAGCTGATGTAGGCATCTAGGACCACCCGGAACACCCGTGCTGCTTCTTAAACCCGTCCTTTGACACACATTATTCCCTCTGCTGGAATTCCAACAAACTGACCTTCCAAAAGTTTATCGACTAATATTTCTTGTGTGCACGTGGTGCTGGGGATCAAGCCCAGGGCCTGTGCATGGTAGGCAGGTATTCTCACAGTGAGCTACATCCCCAGCCTTCAACTCATGCTTCTTAAGGCCTTATTCTGGATGCAGCTTACAGTCCCTGCTCTCAATGAAATTGATGCTACAGTACAGCAAGGATCAGTGAGCTTTTTCTGTGAAGAACTAGAGAGTAACCATTTTAGGGTCTCTAGCAAAATGCCACCATTGCAGAGCAACATCGGCAATAGGCACCATGTAAATGAATGAGCCTGCTATGTTTTAATAAAACTTTATTTATAAAAAGAAGTCATGGAGCTGGGAGCCGTGGTGCAAGCGTGTGAGTCCAGCTTCTCTGGAGGCCGGGGCAGGAACATAGCAAGTTCAAGACTAGCCTGGGCAACTTAGTGAGACTTGATCTCAAAAAGAGGGGCAAGACTAGGGATGTAGCTCAGTGCTAGAGCACTTGCCTGTTATGTGCTAGGCTCTGGGTTCATTCTCAAGTACTGCAAAAAATTAAAAATAAAAATAAAAGCAAGCAGTTGGCCTGGATGGATCAACCTCAATTAAAGCATAATGTGAGTCATAAATATGAATCATTACATGTTTAAGTTATACATACAATTTTAAATTTTCTAGTAACCACATTTTATAGAGTAAAATGAGATGGGTGAAATTAATTTTAATAATGTGCTTTATGTAATGAAATATATCTCAAATACTATCATTTCAATGTTATCAATATAAAAATTATTAATGAGGCAATTTCCCTCCTTTTTTATATGCAATCTTTGAGAACTGGTGCATATTTTACATTGACATCACATCTCTATTCCAATTAGCCATATTTCAAGTATGGACAGCCTCTTGTGGCTAGAGGCCACCTACCACACAGCACAGAAGGCCTGAGGTGGAGTGGAGGTTCTGTATGAGAGACAGTAGGGTGAGAGAAAACAGAGGAGCCTACTGTCAGCCAAGAGCATAAACCAGTTATTATCCAAATCTAGCTTGGCCACTTGCTTGGTAGGAAATATGGAGCATGATTTTAGACCCGAGGTATCTGAAAAGGTGTTGGCTTCAGCCCTTAGGCTCCTGTCAGCTCTACAAAGTAGAGATTCCAAGTGCAGGAGGTGGGGGAATGGAGTAATCAAATTGGATTTTCTTGGTTATAAAGCACCTTTGATGATATGATCATCCTGGGGAGATCAGGGTGAGGCTTCTTGTGGTAACCCCCACAGCCCATCCTCCAGGGACCTTGGAAGATGCTTGTCTGCTCCTGAGGGGTTAGGGGGGTGGATACAGAAGGTGGGGGAGGGATAGGAGAGCTGTCCTCCCCAGCTCCCTGGGGGAGGTGTGCCCACTCACATACACACATGTATCCTCAGGGGCACCACATGTACATCAGGCACATACAACCCCCGTGTGTAGACACATGCGCACACAGGCACACATATGCACATATACTTGACACATACAGGCACACACATGTACAGAGGTGACAGGTGTGATCTCCAGTCATCAGGGAGCAGGATGTGGGAACAGAAATAGACTTCACCTGAGTCAGAGGATGAGTCAGAAGGCTCTGAAGAGCATCAGAAGGGAACAGCAGGAGGGGCTGATGTTGAGGAACACAGCCAGGTCCCCAGGGGAGAAAGAGGGAGAACGGGCAGGTTTCCCAGTCACGGAGCGATGAGGTCTACTGCTCTCCCACCCTGCGTCCTGAAGGATCAGCTGCACCAGGGGGTGCAAAGTGGAAGGGAATTAGAAAGGGGACTTGCGGGGCTAAGCAGGCAAAGATTCAGACAGGGTGTGTGGAGCCTGCTATGAGCACAGGAGACTCCTACAGCCTGCTGCCCCGCCCCCCAGTCTCAGACTCCCTCACTGCAACGGCCTTGTCTATTGAGAGTGAATGTGTTAACCCATGCTGCACTGGGGAAACTGAGGAAGAGGCAACATTTGGTGTCTTAATTGACCCAGGATGGGACAGGTGGGATCAGCTCCCCTGAGCAGGTCCCTGAGAGACTTACGGATCTAACCTCATTCAGACATGTGGCCAGTGCTGGGGCCCAGCTACACCACCATGTGGGACTTTCAGAGGTCAAGGGAGCTTGTTAAGTCATCATATCCAAGTGGAGGGCCTGGCAGAATCAAGCAGAGGGACAGGACGAGGACACATTGAGGAGGAAACAGGAGCCAGTGGAGGGGTTATCAGCCTAGGATGATCAGCATCAGAAGCCAGGCCTAGGCCACCCAAGAGGGGTATCTAGATGGCAAAAAGGCCTCTGGAGAGGTCCCCACAATTGTTGCTGGGTTCAATTTACCTCCTGGCTGACAGACACACTCAGTACTCAGAGCAGAGATTCGTCAGAACTGATTCCAGCTCTGGAATGACCTGGCACAAAGAGATCCCTGAAGGAATCCAAGAGGTCCATCCACTGGCAGAAGAAACTGAATGAGGAGAAATGATCCCTCCAAACCACCTCTCTTCTGTCACTTCCATACTCACATCACCCCCAAATGACCCCAGCTTAGTTTGAGATCCCTTGAAAGCACAGCCATAGACAAGGACTTTGGTGCAGGTGACTGATTTGGGAGGGGATCCCAGGAGGCATGGGTGAGCACAAAACAGGCAAAGGAGAAGAATCAACTTACATGACTGTAGGCAAAGGGGGCTTGTGTAGACCAGGACTTCCCTCTAGGAAGCATACAGAAGACTCTCCATATTTGCTGACTGAAAAACAGGAAGCTGGACCTTTATCCAACCAGTGTCCATAACCTGAGGGCTGAAGATTGCCCCAAGAGAAGTTAATTCCCTGCCACACTCTCCTCTGTAGTTCTGGAGAAAGCCATAGGGCAGAATGAGGAAAGCTGTGGAGTGCATGGAGGTGGTAGTCTGGTAGTGTGGTCTTCCAACAGCTGGGCCTGATCACTGCAGCTGGCACCATAAGTGGGCACCTGAGCTACCCCCTGTAGCTTCCAATGGCTTCTAGCTGCACTTTGATAAAACACAAGCTCCTTCATATGGCCCAGATGTCCTGCATAGTCTGGCCCCTGCCAGCTTTTCCAACCTCATCTCTCCCCCTTCACCCCCATCACATCATAGCTCCATGTACACATAAGCAGCCATATTGTTTTCCTTTCCATTCCCACAAATGGTAACACCACAGAGCCCATGTCCATTGCATGAAACTTCATGTATGTGGTTACATGGTCAACTGCCTCTCATTCACAATCTTGGTAAATTCATGTCTCCTTGGAGAGTCCTCCCTTGAGTCATCAAACTGAAGTCAAAGCCCCCTCCCTGTATGCCCTCTCCCAGGGCGGTAGTATGCTGGTAATATTAATAACCAATTTGCAAAGAAAACCAAAAGCTCTGATTTGCTGGGTTTGCCACTTCTCATGGTGTAAATGTTCCCATCATGGTCAATGTCAAGCTAACATGAGGTCACTAAAGGTGGAGTTGAAGAAAGAAGCACAGAAATACACTAGTGGATGTTATTTCCACCATTACAGACATAATAGTAGCAAATAACCCCCAAAGTATTATTTCACTATTATGAAATAACTTCGAAGTGATGTTCTCCATTTTTTATTTTGATTTTAATATAATTTATTTAATTGTGAGTTTACATAACTTATTTCTTTCATAATGGCTGTGTTTAAAAACTCGTTCACAAAATCCCTGAAAATTTAACACTTGGCTCTCATGAGCTGATATGAGTCAGCTCCTATTCATTCCCTCTGTGCACCTTTTAAAATGTGAAATTATTTTTCCTCTGTGCTCTGTTTCTGCTCACCCTTTTGAATGTGGATTCCCCAACAGCGGAAGCTATGACTGGCTTATTTTCAGTTGCATCCTCAGAGCCCAACACAATCCCAGCCTACAATAGGAACTGGTGAATATTTGTTGAATGAATGTATCCATGCGTGAATGAATGGGTAAATGAGGTCGACGGATGTCATAGGGTTGGGCTTCTCTGCTGAGAACTGAAGAGGGAACAGTCACCTTGAGGGACCCACCTTGAATCCCACAGGGCTGGCTGGGGTATTAATGACAAGGCAGCCGGGCAGCCCAAAGGTTCTTCTCCAAGGTGGAGAAGCCAGGCTGTGCTAGAGGGAATTAATTTAGAATCATTGCTGAAGGCTCTGAAGCTCCCAGGTATGGCCTCTGCCACGGCTGTATGCCTTCTTCCCAGCTCAGTGCACCCACTATGGTTAGCGCTCTCAGACACACCCAGAGCCAGAAGTTTCTCATGGGAGGGCTGAGAGGGCCACCTGGGATCAAAGGTTAGCCCTGTATGCTCTGAATATCCAGCATCCCAGTGGCTCTTGATCCCCAGGCAAATTGCTCTCAACATGCAGGGGGGACCCACAGGAGCAAGGAGCTGGGCAAGCCTATGCTTATCAGCTCTCCAGTGTGTGTCCCACTTTCTGCCAAACCCTCCAGCCTGAGAGCCTGCTGCCCCGACACATGGAAAGCACCTGACTTCTCCTGTTTTCCTGCAGCACCCGCTACAGAACCTGCAGAGGTGAGATGCAAGGGATGCTTGTGGCATGAAGGAGCCAATGAGTAAGCCAGCTTCCCAGCAGAGCAAACGTGAATCAGCAGCATTTCCCACTCACGGCAGCCCCAGACCTGGCCCTGGGAAACAGCACGGAGATGCCAGGACAGCTCTGCCCAGGACTGCCACCCACAGCAGTGGCCAGGAGCCCAGCCCTGGTGTCAGCCAGACTAGGGCCACATCCCAGCTCTGCCACTCTCTAGCTTGGGTCTTCATTTCCTCTTCTGTAAAATGGGACAGATCACCATCACTCCACCTCAGCCGGTGGCTAGAGGATGAAGTGAAACGATACAAGTTAAGGACCGTGCAAGTTTCCTGGAAGAGCAGAAGAGCTCGAGAGACTAGGCTTCCATGCGTGACTACTTATTAG
The DNA here is from genome assembly GCA_028644305.1 of Xerus rutilus. Classification (NCBI taxonomy): domain Eukaryota; kingdom Metazoa; phylum Chordata; class Mammalia; order Rodentia; family Sciuridae; genus Xerus; species Xerus rutilus. The sequence goes on from CM053401.1 coordinate 163,485,525, forward strand.
CGATTTACTTATGCCAGGAACAGCCCTAAGTGCCTTATGAGTATCGATTCACTTAATGCCATATGTGTATCGAGATCTCTCGACACTACCCTACGCTACCACCTGCTTTGTTTTTGTTTTGTTTCGTTGGATTTATTTAGTTTGGGTTTTTTGCTATTATTGTTATTGCTACAGAATCTGTTTCTGCCTCTCTCTCAGCCTCAATAGTCTTTTCTGTAAAGTGGGGCTTTGGGTTAAGTAGTGTGTAATCCAATGTCCCCATTGCTATAAAGCTCACTCCCCACTTCTTGGTACACACACACACACACACACACACACACACACACACCAGGGAAGATGCGACTGTTGAAGTGCATAAGGTAGGCTGAGAAGACAGAGGTGACTAGGGAGGGGGTGGTTGCTGGAAAGCTGAGAGTTATGGTAACTGAACTACCAGGGGATGAGCTGGGAGGGAGCAGAGTGCTCATCTGTTAAAGGGACAGGCCTGAGCAGCTGGGGGTGCATGAGTAGAGAAGTCCACAAAGCAGGCTGGGGCAATGAGGTGATAATTGTTAAGTCATATGCAGAGCTTGGACTTTCTTCCAAGTGTAATGGGAAACTCTAGAAAATTTAAAAAAGGAAATGATGGCTCTTTCAACTTTCAGCCAATATTTTATTTGCCCATACACAAGACCCTTTACATAATTTGGGGACCCAGTACAAAATGAAAGTGAAGGGTCCTTATTTTAAAATTCAAAATTTCAAGATGGCATAGAGTTTTCTAAACCTGAGTTCCTCCTCACCAGAACAACTTTGCCCATACAAAACTATGTCGACTTTAACACAGCTTTCCTGAATTGGACAAAAACATATCCGAGGCCTAAAATAAGTCAGACTTTGAGAGTATGAAAAAGTGAGTGTCCAGTTGAAAAAACCATTTGTACCTTACTTTTTCCTTTTGGTTCTCTCTATACACTACAAGACCAAACTGACCTATCTTTACTTACTTCCTGGTGATCAGACCCACAAAAGTTCAGACCATCCATTGAATGGAATTTACATGAGTCCTTAATAATAAAAGGAACAGTTATTGCATATCTACCATTTGTCTGGCACATGTATAAATTATTTTACCTAATCCTCCTCTACCCTCTCCTATCAACAAGAACCAGGCAAGGAAAGCACAAGATGAGAAATCAAGCTCGAAGTAGAGAATTAAGTTTTCCAAGTTCCTGCTGCTTATTGGGAATTGACAGAGCTGAGACTTGAACTCAGATCTCCTTGAATCCAGAGTCTTCCCTCTCTAGGTGCACAGTCTGCCTCACAAGAAATACATTCACAGAACTGCTCAAACTAAGGATTCAGATGCTGCCCTCAATAGCTGTTAGAGTTACTAACATCTAGAGTACTTATTTCACGCCAAGCACTACCCTGAGCTCTGTGCATAGATTTCCTCATTTCCCCCCCATCCTTTGTGTATCTAGCACTATTCCTCCATTTTCCTCGTGGTGAGACAGAGATTCAGAAAAGTTAAACAACTTGTGTAGTACTGCCCAGCCACTCGGCAGTAAAGCTGGGGATTAAGCTTAGTTGGGTGGCACTGGAGTCTCTGTTTCTGCATGGATCTCCTACTGCTGCTTCCCCTCCTCCAAGGCCATGCATACTTCTTGCTCCCATGGTCAGTGGGTCATTTTCCTATTGGAAAGGTCAGAGCTCAGAAGTCCAGCAGCCTAGTCCAGGGAGACAGTCTGAGGGTTTGACCTGGTGTCAACATCAGGGCTGAAAATTGCTTCATGCCTGGCCCAAGAGGAACAGGAAAGTCTGACTTCTCCTCTAGCCATGGGAAAGAGTTCCTTTTCTAAAAAAAGCAAGGCCAGAACATGAGTGTGGCATGTCAGGGTCCTTTCTGCCACAGTTTTTCCCTTCATTTGGGCCTTTTGGCTAATAGAGGGTTATCTTGAAAGAGGAAGACTTGCTCACTCTTGGTTTTCTAACCAAGGATCTGAGAGACTTCCCTAAAGAAATATACCAGGCAGGAAGATTCTGTGGCCAGATATGGCCCTGGAACGCTGGGTCCCTGTGATATAATGCAGCCTTGCAGAGTTCATCAAGTGAGGACACATGGCCTCTTTCTCTGGCATTGTCGAGAAGGAGGCAGGGGCCTACGGATACCTCCTGGTACAACCCCAGCCCCTCAAACACAGAAAATTTGAACAGCCAGGAAAAACAGGAGCACATGTCTGGAGGCCTGTGACACTGTCCATTCTGCTCTGGTATAGTGCACCAAAGTGTTGGGCAGTAGCTGTGTCTGGAGGACTCAACCAGAACCCTGTAACAGCACTCGGTGACTGTGGGAATCACACTAACCGCAGATCACTTCACATCTGCTCATCCTCATTTTCCTGAAACAAATGATGAAACCTGTATTAAGGAACAGATACAAGTAGGGAAATATATTTCTTGGTCTCAGTGAGTTGCAGAATGGCAGCTGACAGGGGAGGTAAAGGGGGTGAGTCTATGAGTGCAGCATTACCAGATAATACAACCCCCAGCGGGATTTCTAAACTGGGGTCCAAGTTGCCTAAAAGAATTACATTCCTTTTCCTACATAATTCCCTCATCCTCACATTCTTACTGTTGATTTGTCTTACACCCTCAATGTAAGTCTATTTTGATTCCTGAGATCTATAAGAATGCATATTTACTATGGGTGCAGTGGTGCACACTTGTAATCCTAGTGACTCAGGAGGCTGAGGCAGGAGGATCACAAGTTTGAGGCTAGCCTCAGCAACTTAGCAAGGCTCTAAGCAACTTAGTGAGACCCTGTCTCAAAATAAAGTATAAAAAGGTACTGGGGATGTAGCTAAGTGGTAAAGTGTAAAGCACCCCTGGGTTCAATCTCCACTAACAAAAAACAAACAAAAAAAAAAACCCTATTGTTTTTACTATGAAGTCTTCAGAATTCTTTGATCCCAAACTTCTCCTTTCAAAATCCTGTTAAAAGACTCCTTCATTTAGGAAAGCAGAGGAAAAGTCCATACATGGTCCACTGTATATTGTTTGTAAGGAATCTTTCTTTTTTCCTTCCTTGATGCTTATAATGTCAAAATAAATTATTCTTATAATTGAAATATTTTTGTTGGAATATGTTTTAGAGGAAAATCTCTTTGGATTTTTTTTTCTTTTTACTTGGAATATCATGGGTCCTTTTGCCTGCTCAATGAAGTTTTCTTTAAGTATACAAAATAAAGCTATAACTTGTTGAGAATTTAAGACCTTCTGCTAGGCATTTTTTTAATTAACTAATATAACCCTTACACAAGTCCTTATCAGATTATTAATCAGTTCCATGGCTGAAATGGATGTGAAGTCAAGTTGCTGAGCTTGCATCCAGGCTGTAAGTCTTTCCAACCAAGTGACCCGAGGCATGATAAGCAAGCACCCTGAGCCTCAGTTTCCTCATCTGTAAAATGAGAGGAGTAATGATGTATACCTCATCGGGTGGCTATGAAGATTAGATGAGATAACACAAGTAAACATTTAAATTGCTTAATAAACAAATTGAGCAAAGTTGCAACATAAAAAATCAACAAACAAAAATCAATTGAATTTCTATACGAAATTATAAAAACAATCCACTTACAATGACCTAAAAAAATAAATAAATAAAATACTTTGGAACAAACCAAGAAAGTAAGAGACATGTACAATGAAAACCACAAACAGGGCTGGGATTGTAGCTCAGTGGTAGAGCGCTTGCCTCACATGCATGAGGCCCTGGGTTTGATCCTCGACACCACATACAAAGCAATAAAATAAAGACATTGTGTCCATCTATAACTAAAAAAAGTATTTAAAAAAAAGAAAACCACAAACATTGCTAAAATTAAAGAAGACACAAATCAATAAAAATATTCCTATGGTTCATGGATTAGGAGACCTAATATTGTTAATATGTCCATCCTACCCAAGGCAATCTATAGATGCAGCACAATCCCTATCAAAATCCCAATGACATTTTTGCATAAATAGAAAAACCCATCCTAAAATTCATATGGAATCTTAAAGAACCCCAAATAAATAATATTGCAGAAGAAGAACACATTGAGGGGGAGGAGATCTCACTTCCTGATTTCAAAACTAATATTCAAAGCTACAGTAATCAAAACAGTGTGATACTGGCACAAAGACAGATATATTGACCAATGGAATAAAATACAGAATAAAAACATAAACCCTCTTGTGTATCATCAAATTATCTTTGACAACACTACATTCCATGGAGGAAGGACATTTTTTTTAACAATGGTGTTGAGAAAACTGGATAATGGATGTCCACATGAAAAAAAAAAGTTGAACCCTTACTTTACATCACGAGTAAAACTTAACTTAAAATAGATTGAAGACTTAAATTTAAAATCTAAAATTTCTAGAAGAAAATAAAGGGGGAAATTTCATACCATTGGATTTGACAATTATTTCTTGGATATGGCACCAAGAGCACAGGCAGTAAAAAGCAAAAATAAATGGATGGAACTACATCAAAATTCAAAGTTTCCATGCGTCAAAAGACAGAATCAAAGCTTGAGGTGATGGGTATGCTAATTACCCTGATTTGATTACTATACAATGTGTGAATTATCACATTATACCCCATAAATACATACAAGTGTTGTGTGTCAATTAAAAATTAATAAGTTTTTAAAGTTTCATATGGTGATGAAATATAATAAAAATCTTATGCATTGTTTAAAAAAAGACATAAATCAACAAAATGAAAAGACAACATACAGAATAGGAGAATATACTTGCAAATTATGTGTTTAATAAGGGATAAATATCCAGAATACATAAAGAACTTCTACAACTGAACAAAACCCAGTGACCTGACTTTAAAATGGGCAGAAGACTTCAACTGTTATTTCTACAAAGATGAAGATAAACAAATAGCCAACAAACATCTGAAAAGGTGCTCAACATCACAAATCATTAGGAAAATGTAAGGCAGAACCACGATGAGATATCCCTTCACATCCATTGGGATGGCCACAACCAACCAAAAAGCAGAAACTAATGAGTGCTGGTGAGGATGTGGGTATCTTAGAAATCCTTGTGCACTGTTGGTACAAATGTAAAATGTTACAACTGCTACAGAAAACAGTATGACTAGTCCTCAAAAATTAAAACTAGAATTGCTATATGATCTAACAATCCCACTTCTAGATAAATTTATAAAAGAATGAAAAACAAGATCTCAAAGAAAGACCTACAGACCCATGGTGAAACCAGCAGTATTCACAACAGCCAAGATGTGTAACAGATGTATCTGGATAAACAAGATGTAGTCTACACATAAAATGAAATAGTATTCAGCTTCAAAAAGGAAGGAAATTCTGGCATATACTACAGGCTGGATGAAACATGAGGACATTATGCTGAACAAAATAAACCAGTCACAGTAAAGTGAATATTGTATGAGTCCCCTTAGATGAAATAATCTAAAGTAGTCCAATTCATAGAGACAGAGAATAGAATGGTGGTTACCAGGGGTTAGGGGGAGGAGAGAATGGGAAGTTGTTTAATGGATACAGAGTTTCAGTTTTGCAAAATAAAAAGCTCTGGAGATCTGTTACACAACAACTTGAATGTGCTGAGCTGCACACTTAAAAGTGACTAAGAGAGTACCTTCCATGTGCTTGGTGCCATGATCAAAAATTAAAATTAAGCTTAAATATTGAAACTGGTACATAATGCAAAAGCATGGTTCTAGTCTGAATCCTCCATTGTGATTAAGGAAACAAGAGTTTTAAGAGGCTGAGTAATTTGCCCCAAATCATACAGCTAGTAAGTGCTAGTGTGGGGATTCCAACCCAATCTTTAACCCCAAATCCACACCAGTGACTCTCAGAGTACTTACCATACCTCACATCTAGTATCTTTGGGGCTTAAAGCAGGCTGTGAAAAGAGGAGAGACCTCCCTACTCTATCAACCATGTATCCCAGAGGACAGAATAGAGCCTGAAGGACAGCTGTAAGCCACTTCTCCTCCCAGGCTTTCAGGTTAATAAGCTTTAGCACCTCTGAACTGGCCAAGCTTAATGCTCCAGAAGCCATACCAGCCAGCAGGCGCTCATACACAGACACACACACACACACACACACACACACACACACACGGGAGATTTCCCTTTTATTACTGAGGACATATCTTTTAGATTTACTGCTGATGAGGAAATGAGCCTGCAGCCTCTGCTAGACAGGAATCAGACCATATAACAATGAAAAACCACCCTCAGAATCCAACTCAACACCAAGTCCAGCAGCAACAATATGTAAAACAGGAGCTTGAAATTAATCTACCAGCCATCCCTGGAAGAAGCAAAAGAAACAAGCTACATTTAGTCCTGAATCATTGCTTCTCATGTGCATGAGCACAGGATGTACAGGCATGGAGACAAATGCAAATAAGCAACACACCCGCTTATCAGGGAAAGCTTCCTGGAGGAGATGACACAGGCCCTGGATCTTGAAGGATGAATCGGAGTCATCTCCGTTTTTAAAAAATGAGATGTGCACCAACAGAGACAGACAGGGGGATCCGAAGCATCTGGTGGGGCATGGTTAAGGAATATCCATAATGTACATCATTATTTCATTCATTCAAGGAAGTCAATGAAGCCCAAATAGACACCAGACCCTGTGCTAGCTGCAGAGGAAAGTAAAGCTGAGTCTAGCATCAGTACCTCCCGGTGCAGAGCCGAGAACAGATCATCATAAACAGTGTAGGAAGTGTGACAGCGTTTCTGGTAGATGGGGTAAAGAGAGGAGTGAAATCTGCACTGTGGAGGGAAATAAGAGAATGGGTTCTCAGTTCCATTTTTGGAGATAGAATACACAAGACTCTGTGGCTGATTAGATCCCTGGGATGACCCAAAGGGAGAAATCTGGGAGCCTGTCCTAACCTTAACACCAGAGGTCAGAGGAAGGAATATAAGAAGGTGAATGTATTCAGGAAATTAAAGGCTGGTTCAGCTTTGGAGCCAGTTTTCTGGATGTGGGTCTAGACCAGAAAGGGGCACAGGTTAGGTCTGTGGTTCTCGAATACTCTGCCTGGAGGATTAATAGCGCACTGGGTGCTGTAGATGCTCACAGAGCCCAAGAGCGTGAACTCATCCCATCCACACTACGCTTTGTCTTTACCCAGGAACTAGCTGGGGTGATAGCACAGAGGTACAGCATGCACTTAGCGTGTGTGAGGCCATGGGTTTGGATCTCCAGCACCAGAGGGAAAAATATCCCAGCCTTACTCAGGAACTGCTCTGCAGAACCAGAGTATGGGAGTCCAGGCCAGTCTACGGCCTTCTACCACATGTCACCTGAGCCACAGCTCCATGCTGGGGGTACCAGAAGCTTCACAGGCATCCAGGAATGACACAAAACTGTTTCTCTTTTCAAAACTGAAATGCTCCCAAGATTGAGCACGCAGAATGCTTGTGCAGCTATAATCTCTACAAACATCTGCCACCTTTGTGTGGCAAATGCTGTCTCTTTAGAATACTGCCTTTGATTTCAGGGAAAGACAAATCAGGCCGCACGTTTTGTTCTGAATGCGTCTCATCACAGGAGGAAATTTTCAGCAGCTTGGAATTTTGAATGTATGAAAAATGGATTTTTTCTTTTAAACAAAGAGTTCACGAAAAAGAACCAACAAGGTTCCTGAAAGAGACGAAACCAGTTCTCCATTCCTGTCCCTTTCCCTTCTGGATCCTTTGAGGTCTGCCTCTGGAGCTGAGTCTCATAGATATGGCTACTTTCAGATCTGAGGTGGCAGCTCTTCCTGCCTCTGAGGGCCCGATCAGAGTTTGCCAGCAGCCTGAACCACTGCTCTGTAGAAAGGGAGCTGCGGAATGAATAGGCCAGGGGCTCTTCTCTCCTAATGTCAGAGCTCACTGGATGTGTTTGCAAATCATTGGAATGGAGAGCTGTGCCCTGCTGGGGACTGCGTCAGAGATGCAGCCCTCATCCTCATGGTCTAGTGAGTGGATGTAGCCACCCTAGAAGCAGCAGGTACAGAGAAACAGGCTCAGCCATGAGCATCAGGTAGATCTGGGTTCAATTCCTCTCTTCTCTGCCTTCTAGCTGGGGATCCTGGGTGGGCACTTTGGACCTGCTGGGTCTAAAAAGCAGGCGGCAATAAAGCCAACCTTATCATGAGACACCAGGTGGGAATGTGGGTACAGACATTCAGGGAAGTCCAGTGGAGGTGTAAGGTGACCAGTTGTCCTGGCTTGCCTGAGACTAAAGGGTTTGCAGGGATGCGGGACTTTTAAGGGTGTCCCAGGCAAACAAGGAACGTGGGTCATCTTGCCTGGCACAACCCCATTTTGATAGGGCTAAGGACTAAGGTCCTCAAAGGGTTGAAATGTAGTTGTGGAAATATGGACACTGAATGATTCGTTAAACTAAGCATTCTGAGAACTTTATGAGACGGTTCATCAGGAGGCTTCATATTTTAATTTAGTTCTCTCTCAGCACCACGGAGTCCAATAAAGCTTATATAATAGGATGATGGCAACACAGCCTCCTAAATTGATTTCAGCTTTACATTTCATAAATACTCATATCACTTCACTTTTGTTCTCCAATAGGCCACTCATCTGTTCAGTGGCTCAACACAACAGTCATTTGTTTAGCTCACGATTCTGTGGATCGGCAGCACTTGAGGCTGGGCTGTGCTAGGCAGCTCTTGGCTGGGCTCAGTTATGGATTGTAGACAGCCACTCGGTCAGCTGCAGCCTGGCTGGTCGAGGATGGTCTCAGCTGGAAAGGCTTGTTTTGGCTACACATGGCCTCTACTCACCCAGCAGGCTACCTTGTTCATATGACAGCTAGGCAGGCTTCCCAAATAGTCACACCCACAGCCCTCTAGAGAGCTGGACTCAGAACTATCATAACATCCCTTCCACCTCATTCTGTTGGCCAGAAAGCTAGTCACAGGGCCAGCTCAGATTCATGGAGTGGGGACATAGAAGCCCATCTTTTGATGCCAGGAACTTCAAAGATATATTTCAAAGGGGCAAAGATACAGGAGGGGATAGAGAACTGAACCAATTTTTTTTTCAATCTACAATCCCTTCCAATTTATTTTCTACAGCAAACAAGCTAGATATTTTAATAGCTATAATAATCTATTGTCACATTGCTGTCCCTCCACTCACTTAGGCCAGATATCTTAGACTTCTCCCAAACTGCCTCTGCCTCTTTTCTGTTCCTTCCACTTCAAATCAACCACATGAAGCTGCCACCTTTACCTTCTAAATAGCCACTGTGTTGTTCTTCTCTCCATCCCAACCCCTGTTCTTAAAGCCAAGGACTGATCATTGCTCCCTGAGGTAATGGTGGCATCTTCTAATCTCCTCCCTACCTCCAGCCTCGCCATCTTGAATTTAGTGTCCTCCCTGTAGCCAGGGTGATCTTTCTAGAGCACACACATGAGCATGTTGTTCTTCTGTCCTGCAGCCTACCTGAGGTCTTCACTGAGGCCCAGTACTGTCTATCACAGTCTCTCTACCCTCGTGTCTCAACAATCCCCTGCTTTATCAGTACTCCTGCACTTCAAATGATCTAGGCACAAGGAACTATTTGGCTTTTCCTAAACAAACCTTGCCTTTTCATGCTTTTGAAGATGAATTTCAACCTTTCAGGAATGTTTCCCTAAACCCACATGGCTGTTCCCAATTAGACCGAGACAGCAAACTCACCTGCATGTCCAGAGGAATGGACATTTGTATCTCTTTCTATCTCTGTTATTAGGTCTCCCAAAGGATGACACAAATCATTTACTGGTCAACGACTTAACTGGTGAAAACAACAAGAAGAGCAATGATTCTAGAAGATAAGAGAAATCCAATGTATAGATTGCTTAAGGAAAAAAAGATACTCTCTTCACCCTTCTTTGTTTCGGAAAACAACTATAATGATAGCTGGGGTGAGCAATGGATAACATAATTCATTCTAAAGTCCTCTGGGACCCACCTAAGCCCACAGAGGAAAGGCTTGAGTGTCAGTGTTCACCACCACCACCATGGCCGTCCTCAATCCCCTTTCCATGGTCAACATCAACACTCTCCTCACCAGACTCCTTACTTCTTCTCTTTGCCTTCCAACAATCCACTTGGCACACAGTGGCTAAAAAAATCCTTTCAGACAACAAATCAGGGCCGATCATTCTCCTGCCTTAAAACTTTTAGTACCCCTCCACCATGGATTTAGAGCAAAATCTTCCATAACCTACAAAGTTTGACCTGATTTGGCTCCGCTGGCCTCCACAATCTTATCTCCCATCATTCTTCCCTTGGTTTTCTGAGCCAACACCCTGGCCTTCTTTCTATTCCTTAAAAATGCATCCCTAGGACCCATATGTGACTGATCCCACAGCTGCCCGCAACCTCCATTCTGCCCTTTGGATGACTGACTGGCTCATCTATCAGAGCCCACTCAAATGTCACTCCTCAGAGAGGCTTTCCCTAATGTCACCAAAAAAAAAAAAAAAATCTTATTTCCAAGTTTGTTTCCTTGACCATTGCCTGTTGTCAACCAGAGTGCAGTCTTCATGAAAACCGAGACCCTGATGTCTCACTATTTATGTGACTTCAGCATCCAAAACAGTATGCTCAATAAAAATTGACTAAATAGGGCTGGGGTTGTGGCTCAGTGGTAAAATGCTTGCCTAGCATGCATGAGGCACTGGGTTTGATTCTCAGCACCATACAAATAAATAAAAATAAAGGTCCATCAACACCTAAAAAAAAAATTTTTTTTAATTGGCTAGATAAACCAATGAGCAAATGAATAACATTATTAAAAATTACCAAAGAAATATGCACAGTATTCATTGATTAGAAGACAAAGAGATACTACCTCCAACTCAACAGACCCTTCCCTGCCCCCTCTGTGAGTGAGACAGGCCTCTCCCACTCCAGGTTGAGAGATCTCTCTCTGAGAGGAGATGTTGCCTCAGGGCTCACAGGAAGTCCTCTCAAGCTTCATTATATCTCTTTAACCTCAGTGATCAATAGAAGTAGGTTTACCTCTTGTTGGGAAAGACTACATTTTCTCACTCAAAAACCTTAACTATGAAAGAAAAGGAGTACAAATAGCTTAACCATGGTCTGACCAAAACTTAACAACAGAAAAGCTCAACCGGAAAAATTCAGTGAGTTCCAGAACTGGTTCTCTAAAGACCTCAGAGTGGGAACAGTATACACACAGACCTAACTGCCTTCTACACCCAGATGTCCCAGGGGCTCTGGAGCTTACGGGCCCAAGGCCAGATTCCTCATCTGCCTCCTTCACCCAACCAGCCTCACCCTTTCTCAGCTCTCTTGCCTTCTCAGAGACGCCACTGTTCTTCCAGTTGCTAAACCAAAAACCTAGAAGTCTCCATTTTCAACACCATTTGTCCCAATCCCCCTGTCCTCCCCATGATCCAAACATTTAATATCTCTCCCTGGACAACCTCACTAGTCCCCCTACATCCTCTTGGGCATCCTTTATTCTCCCCACAGCAGCTGGAATGATATTTTCAAGAAATAAACCATATCCTATCCCATAGCTTCTTAAGATCCTTCTATGCTTTCTCCTTTTCTAATTATTATTATTTATTATTAATAGAAGCCAAATCCTTACCTTGCCTAAAAGGCCCCAGGCAGTGTAATGCCTGCCTGTCCATCTACGAGCCTCCACCTTCCACGTTTTCTTCTAGCAGCCTCCTTCTAGTTCCAATTCTCCACCAAGACTTTACATATGCTGGTCCCTTTATCTGGAACATTCTCCCACTGCCAACCACTAGTCACCTCCTATCCATTGTTAGATACCTGATCAGTTTCACTTTCTCAGGAAAGTATTCCCTAACCATCCATCTAGGTCAAGTCCTCCAACAACTTCTTTTTCCTCCTGAGTGCTTATATCTATTTATAATTATGCATTCATTGGTGTGATTCCATGACTCTCTCCCACCAAACTGCAAACTCCAGAGGGCATGGATGCATCTCCTTTTGTGCAAATTTGTTGGTCCAGGAGCCGGCACAGAGTAGCTCAGAGCACTGAATGAATGAACGAGTGATTGAATCAGTGAATGAGGAAGAGCTAGCTCTTCTACAGAGATGGACTCAACCTCCAGCAGCTGGCGAAGTCCCATATTTAGCAATCACCGTGAGAGATGGGAGAACCGGATGAGCTAGAAGTGAAAAGTGGAAGAGACAGAGTTGTTGAAAGATTAAACACCCTGTGCTGAAATCAGCCATTGTTTCCTGCAGCTTGCAAGAACCCATCACAATTTACGTATTTCTGCACCAAGAAAGCATATAACTGACTTCCAATTCCTTCTAGACAGATGACACATATGCCTTCTCTCTTTGGGAATCAGGTTGTGCCCTGGATTCCTTAGAAACTGGAGGAGAGAAATAGACATCAAGGAGCAGGAAAAAAGACTGGGTTTGCCCCTCTCATTTTGCCAAAGAGAAGGGACCTGATTAGATCTAAGGGGTGTCTCCAGCCACCCACTTTACTCAGTTCCTAAGAAAGAAGGCACAGATGTGCATGTACATGCATACACCACACACACACACACACACACACACACACACACACACCCTCACTATGAGAAACAAAACCATTCAGACCAAATGGTCTTGAATGGCCTCTACACAATCAGTTTTCCAATATACTAGGTTAGCTGTTGGGAGCACTGCAGAAAGTGATCCTCTGGGCCCAGAGATCTTGGACTTACAGTGTGACAGGCACTGTGACTCTAATCACATCGTGCTGTGATCAAAACTGAGAGGGAAGTACAGGGGCCAGGCACAGCAGAGAGGGGGCACCTGACCTGGCCTGAAGGTCAGCAGAGACTTGCTAGAGGAACTGAGAGTAAAGCTGCTTTACTATAACCCCTCAGAGCTGTGGCTTCCTCTTGCAAAAAAAAATGGAGGCACTGAATCCCACCTCTCAGGGTGGTGGAGACCTTTAAACTTAAAATAGCAACCATGCTTGCTAACATTTAGTGAACATTTATTTTGTGCCAGTCACTGAACTAAGCACATTAGCTCATTAGATCTTCACAACTCTAGAAAGTTGGTCTACATATCCCCTTATTACTAATAAGTAAGCTGAGATTTAGAGAGGTTAGGACACATAGCCAAGTCATTAGTGGCCCAGGTCTGCCTCACTCTGTGTTTTCAGGCAGGGCACTCTGCCACCTCCCTAATTTGACCATGAAAAGCTCTCAATCCAAAATAAACCATCAATGAATTTTGATTCCCTTTCTTCCTTTGCCCTCTCCTCCCCTTTGTTCCACAGAGGAGTAAAAACAACAAAGATCCTAGAGTTATGTGACTTTCTCTGGTTTCTCTGGATTCCATGAAGCCAGTTTTCCTGTATAAATACAGCCTTCAAAAGGGTCTAGAAGGGGAAACCAGAATGTTGAGAATTATTCCCACCTCAAGAACAATAAACCAAATTCCTGAGTCCATCCGTGGCCTCAGCCCTTACCCAGGGGAGGTCTTAGGGAGGAAGACTCTAGTCTCTGATGGCCCTGGGGCTGGAGGTCACTAAGTTTTAAGGCTGGTTGCCAAAGCATTCCAATGATGCTGTCCAAACATTAGTCAAGTCTCCAAGGTGCTTGGAGCCTGACCTCCCTGCAGCTTTCTATGAGTTGTGGAGGTACTATGAGGTACGGCTCCAGATGCTGCTCTGATGGCCCCTCTCGAAGATGCTGCTCTGATGGACCCTCTCAAGGATGTGGCACCATCCCATCCATCAATCCAGCACCCACTGACCCAGGCCTGCCTCCCCTCTTTGACCCATGCCCAGCCCTTTGACTGTATTCCAAGGTTCGACCTCATGGAAGACATATCTATTCACCCACTTGACTTATCCATTTATTCTGTTGGGCCCTACTATGTGCCAGGCCTACGAGCAAGCATTTGTTCACTCACTGTGCTGATATTCTGAGTAGGATTGCAGATCAAATTAGAGAAGAGCCAACTTCTGGCCTGTGGAAATGTCACTCACTTGACTGTAAGCATGTGCCTGCAACTCTCAGCCAGCCTCCTCCTTGCCCTTGATTGCAAAGCTGCAGAGATCAACGTCATACCATCATAATGCTAAAGTCTGTGGGATGATGGTAGCTGAGAACAATGAAGATAAGCCCTCAGGTTAACCCAAAGATCCCTGGGAGACCCTGTTCCCAGTACATAGGGCCTAAGTTTGCTTGTTCTCTTACAATGGCAGAAAATGGTGGTGATTACTTGGTTATAAGAATCTCTAGGCCTCTCATATAACTCTGGGAATCAGTCTCAAGGCATATTCTTTGTTCTGACCCACAACACTCAGCTGGCCTGACCTTTCAGCTTCCAGCAAAATGACCAGGTGCACAGGCTTTGGAGTTGACCAAACTTGGGACAATAGCTGAGTTCTGTTGCCTTCTAGCTTGGAGAACTTGAACAAATTGCTTCATATACCAGTTCCTCAGTTTTCTCACCTATAAAATAGGTACAGTAATAGTAGTAGGAGTTGTGCATTTTTAATAGGATTAGTTGATGATTAAGTGAGATTAAACACAAAGAGAGTTTAGCCTAAAGTTTTGTTTCCTTTATTTTTTCACAGGAAAAAAATTTATTTTGGCTCCCAGTTTCAGAGGTTTCAGTCCACGGTCAGCCAGCTCCATTGCTGTGGACCTGACAGGAAACAGAACATCATGACATCAGGGCCTAGGGGAGGAGAGCTGCTCTTTTTATGTCGGTTAGAAAGCACAGAGCTCAATCCAAAGTTCCTCAACATTAGTGCTATTGACATTTCAGTTCAGGGCGGGGGGGGGGGGATTTCAGGGGTGTCCTGTGCATTGTAGGACATTTGGCAGGATTTCTCACCTCTGACCTCTAGAAGCCAGTAGTATACCTCCCCCTCAACTGTGACAATTAAATGTCTCCTGACATTTTCAAAAGTCTCCTGATATCATCCCTGCTTGAAAAATCACTGATTTAACCAAATGCCAGGAGAAAGTATATGTTCAATTACTATCAGCCATTATTATTGGCCTCCAGAAATTGGCCTGCTTGGATGATCTCTGACTCTCACCAGATCTTGTCAGAAAAGTGCTCAAAGTTTGTCCATAATCCCAATTTCCCATGTATTAGCAGAATCCTTATTAAGAAAAAAATCTGGAATTACAGACAAGCATGGTCACATATGCCTGTAATCCCAGCACTTTTGGAGGCTGAGGCACGAGGATTGCAAGTTCAAGTTCAGCCTCAGCAACTTAGCAAGGTCCTAAGCAACTTTGCAAGACTCTGTCTCAAAATAAAAAAAATAAGAAGTTCTGGGGAGATGGCTTAGAGATAAAGTACCATTGGGTTCAATTCACAGTACAACAACAAGAAAAAAGATATCTAGAATTATGGTTACAATCAATTGCCTAACAATATATAGACATTTATTTTCTCGGCCATACTGAACAGGTAAGATGTGTCTCCCAAGTGGTATCATAAGGAACAGAGTTGGAGGGTGACACAAAATCATGACAAGAGTTTCCTGTGGCAATTTGGAGCTCATAAAGAGAATCCATATCAGTGTTGGGCAGATTTGAGGGCACTAGAAAGATAATAGTATGTGACCAATGCAATAAGACATGAAAAGAAATAGCAATAATGATATACTATGGGCACTATCAATGTGTGATTCAGAATTCCTTTATTTTAGATGTACTATGAAGATCTACCATACTTATAAAGATAAAAATGCTTAGCCCATGACCTGATGCATTCTAAGCCCTTAGTAAAAATCATCTAAAACTGTCATTCAGTTTGACTTATTTGACTCAGATAGTTTCCTATGTGGAAAAAGAGAGCTATGGCATTAATGAGAAATAAAGACTAAGAAGCCAAAATACTAGCTGTGGGGCAGATGGTTGTCTTAGAGGAATAAACAGAGGTGGTTGAATTTCTGTAGACAGTGACTAGTCTGAAGGTCCAAAGAGAGGTGGTGGCTGCAAAGGACTTTTTCAGAAGAGAGCTAATCTCCCAGGATTGTGCTTTTTCCCTCATATTTGGTGGCAGTCATCCAGTGGATGGAAAGGAGCTGGTAGTAATGCTGGGTTTCCTGGCCAGTGGGATTCATTGCCAGGTGACACCTCTCTCTGCAGCCTCCAGCCCACTCAGAAGCCCATTTCTCACTCATAAACCAGACTCATGCCATGGCCAGGCTCTCATTTGTCTTTGCCAGGTCCCAAAATCACAGGTGGAGTAAGGATTATGGATTTCCACCTGTCTTTAAGCCTGACCTCCAGCTCCTGGCCCACTTCTGACTAACCCATCTGTAAAGCCATCCAAGACTATGACCCACTTCCCACAGGGTTCCTCCCCAGACAATTACCCATGGACCTTCTTGTACCCTGGTGTTCCTGCAGCCTGCGGCACCTGCACCACCCCTTCTGGACAGCTCCACCCCACCTAGCCCTCACTTGGGTGTTGTCCTGAACTCCACCCTCCCCTTTCCCCTATCAGCCCAAGTCTTCTGGCTCTGACTTCTCTAGCCCCAAAATGTATCTCTCACAGTTGGGTCTTTATAAGAACTGCTAATCCTGATCCAATTTCTCTTCCTTTGAAATAATCAACTTTCAAAAATGCAATCTGTTTAATATTAGGTTGCTGCTCTAATAGCTGCTATAGATCCTCATTTGGATAAACCCCATCCCCACAGACTGGATATCCAATCCTGGATATCCAACTCCTCTGTCAGGTGAGAGATGGAGCTGCTTAAAGCTAAACACTGATGCTTTAAAACATTTGTCCCTGTGTTTATTAGCCTTTAAGTCTTAGAATCTTACACCTAAAATGAGGCCTTAAATCAACTTTTTCCCACCAAAACTAGCTCTTCCCTTATGTGGCTACCAATGACAGAGAGCTCCAATGTCATGAGGTAGCCCACTTTGTTGTACAAAGGGCTTTTTTTTACCTCAGGTTCCTAGAATCTTAGACACATAATATGCCCAGAAATTGGTGACTTTCCACTCCATGGAGATACCTCTGCAACAACCCAACAAGTCACAGGATTAATTCCCTGGAAATATCCATGCTTCAGTATAAAAAAATCTATTAATCCAAATATAGACTTTTTCTTCTTTCCCAAATACATATCTTGCATTATACAAAATACATTTGTGTTCTAAACTGTACCACAGATACTTTTATTCCCAAACAAAAGTTTGATCCATTTGCCTAAGAGCACAGTCTGTAGAATCAGACTGCCCAAGTTAAAATACCATCTCTGCCACTTACAAGCTGTGGAGACTTGGTTCGGTTACTTAAATTCTCTGAGCCTCAGTGTCCTCAACTGTAAAAACAATACCTACATCTCCATCTTCAAGGGCAGCAATATATGTTGTATATTTTCCAATATACAGCTATTGGAAGGACTAAGTAAGGTTATACACACACACACACACATATATGTATGCATATATATATTAGTTCATTACAAACTAATGAACATAGTGTTTGATACATATAAGTTCTCAGTAAATATTTTCTCATAATGAATACCTTTATCTATGGTATCAATAGCTTTTAAATATTTTTCTTAGAATCCCATACCTAAAATAGACAAAAGTAGCATTACTCTGATGGCAGTGTGAATGAGTGCCCCAGAGTCACATTGCCTCTGCTTTTCCCTTTCCTATTCCCCACTTTTTGGTGATCCCTGAGACACCCACTTGGAACCTCAGGATTCTTCCCAGTTTATCAATCTGTGTAACAATGAATACATTCCACTAGGAAAGGCCAATTTCAGAAACACATGGATTGTGTATTACTTTCTGTAACAAATTCTGTTTCTGTAACAAATTTTTAAAACACAAATGTATTCTCTTATGGTTTTGTAGGTCAGACATTTCACACAAACCCACTAAGCTAAAATCAAGGTGTCAGGAGGGCTGTGTTGCTTCTGGAGCCTCTAGTGGAGAATATGGCTCCTTGCTTTATCCAACTTCTAAAACCACCTATATTCCTAGACTCCTGGCTCCCTTCTCCATCTTCAAGAGCAGCGATATATTTTCTCTTGGACTCTGTGTCCATCATCATAGCCGCTGCCCTCACTATTTCTCCTGCATCCCTTCTACTTATAAGGATCCAGTAATGACATTGGTTCCACTAAGATAATCCAAGATAAATCCCCTATTTTAAAGACAGCTGGTTAGCTACCTTAATTCCAGCTGCAACTACAATCCCCTCTGCCATGTAACCTAACATAACATATCCGCAGTTCTCAGGCATTAGAACACAGACATCTTTGGAGGACCAATAATATTGTATCCACTATAGCCATCACTAGAGGCCTCCTAGGAGACTAACCTAGGTAAATCACTCAGCATTTGAAGATATAAACATCCTATTCATCTCACTATAATACCTGCATCCCACTATTCTCCATCTTGCCCTTAATTTTAACATGAACATCTTGGACAAATGCCTTCTACAATCAAGATACACTCTAAAATTGGCCAGACACATCAGATATGACTGTCCTTTTGGGGTTATTTGTTGCAAGCAACAGAAAATGACTCTGGCTGAGGTATACCTATAAGGCATTCGCTTAAAGTTTATTTTGAAGCTTACAAAGTTACTAATGGATGGAGAACTGGGCAGAGATCAGCAGACAAGAACAAGCCCCCACATTACATAGTAGAATAGATCAGGGCTGAAGTTGTTACCAATGTCCCTCTAATCTGATTGGCATGGACACTGTCTTGAACATTTGTGCCGCTACCGCTCCTGGAAACTCAAATAACTGGGTTGGTCCCTCACCTGCCATCTGTACTCTTTAACATTACTTAATCTTTAATTCATGAGTGACTACCTCTCATTGGCCAAAATCAAAGCATCTGCTATTGCTCTTGCTGCAAGGGAGGTCGGGAATTTGTACTATTTTTAGTTTAATAGTGGAAGATAGATCACATCTCACCAAGATGCACAGAGAGAAGAATTCCCCCAAATTAGTCCAAATGGTAAAAGATGAAAAATAACAACTATCCATAGGACCAGTCTAGAAAATTTATATTTTAAAAGAGCAATAAGGGAATTTTTGAATTACTTATTCTTACTGAAACTGTCAGGACTTTAATCTGATTCCTTCCTTCTAAGTGCACATAACCCTTATAACATTTAAATCATTATTTCTAGTTCATTGCCAGAGACTGGCCCTGAGCCCATAATTTCTAGAACCCAGGTTTTTAAAATCAAGATAAGACGTGCCCATCCCCAGTCCTCTGGCGCCCTACTCCCTCCCTGTCTGATTTTCAAATAAAATGGACAGATTCCACAAAGACTTATACAAGTCTTTTCAGGACCTTGGGCTATAATTCATGTGGGATTGGGACTTGAATTAATTAAGAGCAGTGAGGTGTGCCTTCTGTGTTTCTCCTATCTCCTATCTTGAGTTTCGATCTTCTCAGATTAAAGGCCCTTTGCCTTGATAAATTGAGCAATTTGGCGTTCTCTCTGGTACCTGTCAACAGTGTGCCATCATCCCTGTGTGTGGACCCCATCCTTCCCTGTCATGCACCTCCAAATAGCACAAAAGCCTCCTTTTTTATGTCAGTGGTTTTTCAAAAGACTTCACTCTTGAGTTAGCCTTTCTGACATGGTTTTTACCCACATGGGCCATTTCTCCAAGTGTTTGATTGAATGTCTTTCTTACTAATTTTTAAATCCCCTCCCATTAAGGAAGAGGCTATGGAGGCATATTGACTTTTAATTTGCCCATATCAATATTATATAATGGAGAGCACATGGATATTGGGATCGAATTCACAGGGACTTGAATATGACCTACATCTCTCACTGGCCACATGAGCTGTGTTTCTAAAATTTAAAAAAAAAAAAAATCACACTCAACATCTCTATCATGGAGCTGCATAACTGGGCACTTTTGTAGCAATTTCTTGTGAATATGCTTTCACTGAATTTTTCTGGGGCATTCTTTCTTCAATGACCATGGGGTTTTTTCTGTTTGAACTCTTTTTCTCACATTTTTTAACAACAGATGGATAGATACCCACCGGATTTGGAAGATTTTTGAGGTAGCCCAACATAAAACATCAGCTATGCACATGCATAATATTCCCTTTGGAGAGCCAGGGGGAACATTGCAAAATATATGTAAAGTTGTCCTCCAGAGCAGAGTTACCCCTAATGTGTGTGGGGCCCTTAGCAAATTGATTCAGTGGGGTTCTGCCAAACAATTGATTACATTTAAAAATGCAATACAAAATTCATGAGCCCAGGTGAGGCATAGTGATTTACTAATAAAGAGGTACAACATACTTGTGTACAGTCCAGTCAGTGCACAGGAAGATTCTTCAGTGTCCAGGCATCATCTCTTCCTCTGTTCAGGAACCGTATTGTGATGGTTAACTCTACATGTCAACCTTAATATGCCATGGGTGTTCAAGTACCTGTTTACATGTTATTTCCTGGTGTGTATGTGAGGGTCTTTCTTGATGATATTAGCATTTGAACAGATGAACTCAGGAAAATGGATGGCTCTCCCCAGTGTGAGTAGGCATCCGCCAATTCTTTTTTTTTTTTTTGGTACTAGAGATTGAACTCAGGGGCACTCAACCACTGAGCCACATCCCCAGCCCCATTTTGTGTTTTATGTAGAGACAGGGTCTCACCAAGTTGCTTAGTGCCTCGCCGTTGCTGAGACTGGCTTTGAACTCATGATCCTCCTGTCTCAGCCTCCCAAAGTGCTGGGATTACAGGCTTGCGCTACCGTGCCCGGCTCTGCCAATTCTTTTAAAGATGTGAATAAAACAAAAATGTGGAATAAGATGAATTCACTCCTTTGTCTTCCTGCCTTCTTGTTTGACCTAGAACACCAGCCTTCTCCTGCCCTTGGGCTGGCATTTATGCCATCAACTACCCTCATTCTCAGACCCTTGGACCCAGGCTGGGACTACACTCCCAGCCTCCCTGTATCTCCAGCTTACAGACCAAAGATCACTGGAAGTTCTCGGTTTCCACCCCCATGCGAGCATGTGAGCATGTTCCTCATTGTAGAATGACAGTGTACATGTTCTCATTGGTTCTGTTTCTCTGGAGAACCCTAACACACATCTCTAGCTAGTTTGACGTCTTCTACCATGAGCTTAAAGAGGAACAAAGCTTATTCAAATAGCATTTCAAAGTCTACTTGTGTGAAAATAACATGGATCTCTGAGCCTATACAGTTGCATTGCCAATTACACTGGAGCTGTAGAACAATCACTTCTAATGCCAATTACATCCTCATGCACTGTGCTGCGTCATCTATCATGCAGTCTGTGGGTACTGGCTCCCAGTGACTCAAAGGTGCTTACTAAGCTTCATTGATAAAGACCACAAATGCAAGTACTGCCAATAAGAGGTAGGAAAATGGGCTGGGGTTGTGGCTCAGTGGCAGAGTGCTTTCCTCACACGTGTGAGGCACTGGGTTCAATCCTCAGCACCACGTAAAAATAAATAAACAAAATAAAGACACTATGTCCATGTATAACTGAAAAATATTTTTAAAAAAAGAGGTAGGAAAAATGAACAATCATTTTCTAGTGATGTCAAATATACAGAATCTTATAACCTACAAAGAAAAACACACCTATCTTCCAATCATGTTTAGAACTCTTTCTTCCATAACTACTGTGTTTCTAGAATATGTTCTCTTTCAAGGTTAGCATAGTACAGCCTTACACTCACAGGTGTGAGCAGAGAACATAGATGAGGGTCCTGTGAGGAAAGCAAGAAGCAAGGTCCCCTTCACACAGGAAGGTCTGCCCCTTGTTCACGGGGCTTAAGACCAACCCAGGAAAGCGTATGCCGTATCCATCAGATGCAGAGAGGGCATCAGTAAGAAAGGCCTATTGGCCATCTCAAAAGCCCTTGGAGTATATAGTCATGGCCACCTGTGGAGAATCTGAGAGGACATTGTGACACTTGGTGAGAAGCCATTTCAGGATGTGAGGTGAGCTTCCTGAGTGCCCGCAGCAAAAGCTGCACAAAGGGGTTAGGGTTGTGGCTCGGTGGTAGAGTGTTTGCCTAGCATGTGCAAGGCACTGGGTTCGATTCTCAGCACCACATATAAATAAATGAATAAAATAAAGGCTCATCAACAACTAAAAATTTTTTTAAAAGATAGGAAATTAAAAAAAAAAAAAGGAAGAACTGCACAAAGGGAGAGGAATAAGGGTGAGGAATGAGGTTTGTGAGGTCAGCAGGGGTTATAGATCATCAGAGCCAAGTAGAAAATTGCTGGGAGGCAAACCAAGCAGCAGGAGCAAAGTATGAAAAGGCATGGAGCTTGGAAAGAAGGCAGCGTATCCAGGAAGCAATGAGTACTCTCTGTGGGTGAAATCATGTTTACAGAAAGTCAAGCTAGAGCCTATGCATAACAGCAGAGCCAGATTTGATTGGCTTCATATATCAAGCTAGGGAATTTGAACTTTATCATCCAGGAGACCTCATATGATATCTTACGTAGAAGACAGACTTGGCTGGATTGGGGTTTCCAAAAAATCATTGTAGCATCAGAGGGAAAGTTAAACTGGACAAAGAGGAGATTGGTGTGAGAAACCAGAGAGGAGGAGGTTCTTTTAGTTTTCCAGCAGGAGTGACAAGAGTTAGAGCTGAACTTGGGTAAGGAGTCCTTGGGCTAGAGAGAACATGATAGTCTCCAGGCATTTTTCAGGAGCAAACAGGCAGGACTGTGACTGGTGGATGTAGGAGTGAGGGCTAGGGAGGAGTTCAGGATGATGGCCAGGTTCTACCTATGGTGCCTGAACAGAGAATGGTGTCATTCCTGAAACAGGGAAAAGAGGAGGAGAAGCAAGTCCAACAGGAAAAAAAGACCAATTCAGGCTGGGACTTGCTGAGTTCAAGGAACTGCAAGGTATAGAAAAGTTTCCCAGAAGGCAGGGAGTACATTAAAAGTCAGGAGTGAAGTTTGACCTGGAGAGGTTCATGGAGCCCATAAAGAAGATTCTGGAATGAGTAAGAAACTCAGGAGAATCTGGGAAACTATGAAACCTAAAGCATTGTTTATTTTACTGAATAAAAAGAGTTAAACATAGGATCCCAAGGGATGAATCTATCTTCCAAGTACTAAAAACCACTCTTATTTTCCTAGACAAGTTTTCATAACCAACTATCCACATACACCCATATCCCTCCTCTTCTTTTCCAAAGGTGACTAAAAATATAACCTGCATCCTTACTGGATTTATGAATTCTTCTGCAAAATTTCTCTAGAGCCTAACATGGGTATCCTCTTGAGTCAACAAAAATGAACATACCATTGGGTTTGTAGAAGGTTAACTTCAAGAACCTGACATACGTTTTCATTAGGATATTGTCAAGGGACTGACACTAAGGGTCATTCAGTCACAACCAGTTGACCCTTAATCACTTACAACCCAAAGGGTGTAAGTCCAGGAGCCTGGAACATAGACCTATAGCAAATAAATGTTAAAAGGCTTAGATTTATTTTTATCTCCCCCATTTTTGAATGGAAAAACTGAGGCCAAAACACTGGAAGAATTTTCTATAAGATCCAAAGTAAAGCCACATCAGTGTGACCAAATTTTCTGAGTTGATTAACATGTCTTAAGAGACAGAACATTTCCAAAGTGACTTTACCAATGCAACCAGCCACCACAGCCCTGGTTCAGAAAACATTGAGTCTGCAGTCCTCCAGCCCATGCCACAGCTCCTGGGATGAGATACAATCCTGGCAAGGTATAGAAGGGTAGAGAAAAAGAGGAAGTCATCACGCTTCATCGGGCTCCACAGACTGTGATTGCCATTCTCCTTCCTCCCTGAGACCACTAGGAACTACACTTGACACTTAGGTGTCTTCCAGTTCCCTCCACACACCAGATATGCTTTGGTGTTCTGCACATGCTTCCTGGAGTGATATTTTTCTTATTATTCTCTGAAAGCAACTCCCATTTATTCTTATTTATTTGAATATTTTATATCTAGAATTTTGAATTCCCCCAAAACAGTGACTGCTGTCTGACTCACCTTGTTATCCCCAGCACATGGTTTAGGATTGTCAGCATGGTGGAATGAAAGCCTAGGAGCCCATAAGACCCTTTGCCACAGACAAGAGGAAAAGGAAAACTGAGATCAGCTGTGAAAAATGCAGGGTCAGTGTCCATGTTGAGTATGGATGAGGGGGACGATTAACAGAGGTACCATGAATGCCATGGTGGCCACATTCTCTCTCAGTGGAAGAATCCAATTTCAGCTCAAATTAAAGTCAGCAAGTTAAACTTTCCTACAAGAGAAATAGCAGACCAGGAAATATCCTCTTCATTAACTCCTTCTGTAATCATGGATGGGAAGCCCAGGGTCATGGATCATAATTTTAGCTCTAGGCACACAGGCAGGAGGAAGGGGGTGATCCATTGAATAAAACATGGGGACAGCCATTTTCCAGAGTATATTAGAGGAAACAAAGCTCCTTAGAAATATTTAGGAATCTTATTAATGGTCCATAAAGTAAACTTTGGGCAAGAACACAAGCAGAAGCTGGAGGTTTTTTTGAAAACAAACAGTAATGTGAGGCCACATACATGTGAGCAAGAAAAACAAGGTATCTTTAGAAGAAATGTCCCCATGAAGAATTAAAACATAGTCCATTCTCCTGGTTGTTCCTAGCCTGAGGGTTTTCACCAGGTGCACAGTGATGATGAAATCAAAAGTACCCTACACCATATCATGGATAGGTTTTTTCCTATTCCAGTGTCTTCAAGTTACCCATATAGGTTTCTTGTTCTATAATATGGGCTCAGTTAACAAGTTCATGGTTTTTGTAGCATCCTAAATTGCAAAGTCTGTCTAGTTACTGCTTAAGAATACCCAAGTTGAGGGCCCACTACCTAACACAAAAGTGAGATGTGGATGCCTTCCCAAGACATCCCTTCATTTAACAAATATTTATTGAGCACCTACCATGCACCAGATACTGGCAGAACAACAATAATCAGGAGATCACCTTTTCTGGGAGCTGACCTGTCTAACACTGACAAACATCCAGGACTTGGAAGATAGTGCACTTTCTGTGACAGAGAACAGGAGGAGCTACAGAGACACAGAAAAAGGGTCTCTGACCTAGACCAATAGGGCCCGGGAAATCTCCCTAGAAGAATGGCATTCATGCTGGCATGTCCCATTAGACAATGTAGAAGGAAGTGGAAGATGGAAGTGTATTCCAGACAGAATGAGCTGGACAAAGATATGGAGTCAAGAGAGGCCATGGCCTGTTAGGGGAACTTGGGAAGAGCAGGACAAGTCCAAGTATGAATGAAACCTGGTTCATCTCTTCTGCATGTGTTATCAAGGAAGAGACCAGAATTGTTGAGTCCAGGACTAGCCTCCACCTGATACTCCATTATCACCCTAGTTACAGGTTTGGAGATTCATCTGTACCAGGGTGGCAGGGTCAAAGTAATCCTTGAAGTCCCGAGCTCAGTCACTGAGAACTTCCCCAGCCTTCATCTCATGGAAGATGCCTCTCCTTTGATCTGCCTGGCTTCTGGCATAGTGGCGCCTACATCTCAACAAGAAGGCTACCATTTTGGACAGGATCAGATCTTGGGATGGAAGTGGCATAGGGACACCCAAATGCCTACCCAATTCAGTTAGAAAAGAAGAGAGCAAACATACAGCATTCTGGTATGCTTGTGGTACAAGCTTGCACAGGTGAGCAAGAGAGACATCTGGGGGGGATTACTGCTCTTAGGAGTCAAGGGGCATCTCCACAGGGACATGTGTCATGCAGATCCAAGGTTGGGAGAGGGGTGCAGCTGCGTGAACAAACATTTTGAGCTTCATGAAGCATTTACTGTGCTCAAGTTTCTGCTCTGTACTTTAATGTCCATCATGAAGTTGAACCCTCACAAAGACTCTACAGTGTATGTGATAAATGCCCATTTTTCAGATTAGAATACTAAGGCTCAGGGAGATATATAAAACTTGTTAAAAATCCATTGGTAGATGACAGAGAATTGGAATCCTGGTCTCCTACTTCCTCTCACTCTCATCCTTACATCTTCTCATGCAATCATTCCTGAAGCCTTGGTAAGAGTGGAATATTAATAGTTTCAGATGAAGAAAGCAAGGTTTGAATATGTGGCAGAAGGTACCGGAAACATGTGTTTGGAGCTGATAAGGTTGGACCAGTCAGCACATTTTCTGAGGCAACTCCTCCTGCAGAGTTCCACCTCCCACAATCTCATTCCAACCTTTTAATGAAAAATAAACGTCCCCCCACCCACACCCTGTTCCTCAGGCCAGATCAGGCAATTACACAGTGTTTGTGTGGGGAGTGGACTGGTTCTAAGAGACCAGGTTGGCAGTGAGGAATGAAGGCATGAGAGAGCCCAGCTGGGCGGCTGGGTCTTCCCAAGACCTCACTGGTCCCTCTCCCTCTGCCCTTTCCTCTCTCAATCTAGCCTGTCCAGCCCAGAATCACCCTGTCTCGCCTGGTTAAGGCAGAATTCACCAGCATGCCCCTAGATCTTGGAACGGAGGATTTCCTATACTTTCCAACTAACTCTGGCACAAGACTGTACAGCACAGAGGTAAGGGCCCAAGAGCTGGAGTGACAGTGACCTTCCCTACTCAGTCACTCTGAACTTGGACAGTGCCCCCATCTTTCAGGGGCTCAGAATGATCTTTTGCACATGAGGGTGATAGTAGCACCCAGCTAACAGGCTTAAATGAAATCATCTATGTAAAGAGAATTACTCCCAGGACAAGTTATAGGACAAGCACTCAAAATACATTATTTGTTCATTTCTGGTTTTATTCTTTAATGAAGTATAACAAACATATCAAAAAAACACATGTACTGTAAGTGCACAGTACATGGGTTTTTCACAAACTGAACACACTTATGTAACCAGCACTCAACTCAAGAAACAAAACATTCCCAGCATCTCAGAAGCCCTCTTCCTATACCCTTCTGATTACCATTGCCAAGACCCATATCCTCACTTCTAGCAGCACAGATAAATATATCCTATTGTTAATATGGTGCTATTTGTTCTGTTACTATTATTTCATATATACCAGGAACCAGAAGAAATTCTTTAGGTGTGCTACTTTATTTCATCTCCATAACAGCACTCTGAGGTAAGCATACCCACATTATCCCCATGTCATAGATGAAGAAACAGAGAAGATTCCATAGAATCTGCAAAAGTGCTGGCAGAATTAACTACATTTAGCAAGATCACAGTGTGCAAAGTCCAAATTCAGAAATCAATTGCATTATTTTTTTGAGACAGGGTCTTGCTATGTTGCCCAGGATGGCCTCAAATTTGCCATCCTCCTGCCTCAGCCTCCTGAGTACCTGGGAGTATAGGCACATGCCACTATGCCCAGTAATCAATGGTGTTTACATATATATATATATTCTCATAACATACCATTGGAAACTGAAATTTAAAATCTCATGTACAAATTTCATTGCTTATGAATACAATTGATGTTTTATTTTTAGCGCATTACAGTTATACATCTTGACATATTCATGAACACATAGAGTTTTCTCCATTTCAATCCCTAGTACCACCATCTTACCTCCCTTCCTCCCTCCCTTGATCCTCTTCCTCTACTCCACTGGTATTCTTTCTATTTATTTTGTAATTGATTCATTTTAGTTACATATAAAATGTGAATGCATCATGGTGTATTCATGCATATATCTAGAATAATTTGGTCAATTTCATTCCCCAGCACATTTTTAAAATATGTGATACTTAAGGATAAGTTTAACAAAATATGCTCAAGAACTATACAGTCAAATTTACAAACTATTGTTGAAAGAAAATAAAGACTTAAGTAAATGGAAAAGTATACTATATTCATAATTGGAAGATTCAGATTGTTGAAACAAAAATTTATCCTGACTTATAATTGCAATACAATCTCAGTCAAAATCTCAGTGATTTTTAAAGAAATTAACAAACTGTAAAGTGTATGTACAAATGCAAAGAACCTAGAAGAGACAAAACAATTTTTCAAGGAAAGAACATTTCAAGGACTTCCACTGTCTGATTTCAAGACTTAAAAATGAAGTTCCAGGGACCCAGAGAATATCAGAGCAGCATAGAAGAGTGGAACATAACACAGAGCCCAGAAATAAGCCCATACATATATGGTCAGTTGATTCAATATGCTCAGGTAATCCAATGGGCCAGGGATAGACTTTTCCATGATCAATGCTGGAATAATTGGAAATGCATATGCAAAAACCCCAAACAAAAAAAATCTTGGTTTTTGCCTCTCACTACACATAAAAATTAACTCAAAAATTGATCACAAACCTAACCTCAAAAGCTAAAACTATGAAAGAGCTGTAAGAAAGAGAAGATCTTGGCAACATTCAAATAGGCAAATATTCTTCCACAGGACCTAAAAAGGCCCATATTTTTAAATAACAAATTGGACTTCATCAAAATTAAAATGTCATCTCTTTGAAAGGCACCGTTAAGATAACAAAAAACAAGCCATGCACTGCAAAAACATTCTAACAAAGGACTTGAATCCATGATATTTAAAGAATTCATGCAATTCAATAATAAAGAAAAAGCTCTAATTTTTTAAATGGGCAAAATGCTTCTCAAGAGAAAATACATGAATAGTCAATGTTCAATGCAAGATCTTTAGTCCTCAGAAATACAAGTTGCAAGCAAGATGAAATAATGTGCACACCAGTTAAGATAGCAACTAAAATTAAAAAGACCAACAACACCAAGTGTTGACAGAGAGTAGAGGAATTAGGGTGGTCAGATGCTGCTGGAGGAATGTAGTATAATACAACCACTTTAGAAAATGCTCTCGCAGCTTCTCATGAAGTTAAATATACACTTACCATCTAACCCAGCCATCTCATTTCTATGTATTCACCCAAAGAAATGAAGACAGAGCCCTGTGCAAAGATGTGTGAATGTTTAGAGCAACTTCACAGCAACCCTAAATTGTTAACAATTCAACAAGGTGAACAGATACCAAAAAAGTAGTATAATCCATACAATGACATCATACTCAGCCATATAAAAAAAGAACAAAATGCTGATACATGCCACAGCATGAAGAAATCTAAAAGAACACCATACTGAGCCAAATGAGTCAGAACACAAGAGAATAAATGCTATGATTTTATTTATGAGTTGTAGAAACAATAAATTTAATCTAAAGTAATAGAAACCAGATCAGTGGGTGCCTGGGGCCAAACGAGGGAGACAGAGTAAACTGGGAAGCAACACTGGGAAACTTTGGGAGGTAATAGTAATGTTCCATATATTTATGGAGGATTAATGAATATATTCATTGGATTGGTAATTTAAAATGGTTATATTCAGTTATGTAGTAATTAAACCTTAATTAGTAATGAAATATTTTTTTAAAAAAACAAGCTATTTGGTTTTGTTTTTGTTTTGGAAAGGTCTTAATTTTATTGTTCACTTACTATATTTCCAGGATCTCTGTTGAGACTTCATTTAACACTCTGAATTGCTCTCTAGTGTATGTACACCAATATTATTCCCACTTCACAGGGAGAAAACAGGCTCATGGAAGGATGTGGAATAAAGTGGCTAAAGTCTGCCACTAATAAGCAATCCAGGATGAGAACTCAGGTAGTCTCAGCCCAGGAGGACCCTGCCTCCAAGGCACAGAGGAAGTCTTCTGTGTACACTTAGGTAATTCTCATTCGATAAAGGGTTGTTACTGATACGATTCTTGCACTGTTATTGGCAGAAGTAGTATTTAAAATCTACCACTGAGAATGTCAAGGTCATGGGCATATGGGGTGCCTCTAGCTTGAAGGATAGTCCAACCAGAGACTGGGGAGTATCAGGACCCCAGCTGGATGGGACAGTTTCACCAAAGTTCTCAGCCAGAAGAGAGCTGGGCAGGGAAATTGAGGCAGAAGTTGAGTTGAAGGAAAGGCACCCACACAAGCTATAGCTTGGAGGACATGAACATCACAGAAACACACACCTGACCTGGGACCAGGTAACAAAACCAACCTCACCCAGCATGCAACTAAGTTTCCCCATATACTTCCTGCACTGCCCATCATGGACCAAGAATCAGGCAGGACCGTGCAAAGGACAAAGGAGCACAGCCTAGAGGTCCTGGGCTGACCAGTATGGCTGTCTCCACCCCAGTCAATCTGAGACAGGCTACTTCGGCAGGAATGGAAAGTTTGCATATGGCTGCCTCCAACCTCAGATTAATCTCCTTTGGAACATCAGGAAAGATTCTCTTAGGAAATTTCCCTGCTTCTCTGACTCTGCAGTTAGAGGTTGAGGTCACACCCTGTAATCATGACTTTGGTCCTGAAACAATTATTCCTCCTGTGCTGCTCAGGACCCGTGATGAGCTGCCCCTCAATCCCTCTCCCCACCCACTTTCTCTTGGCCCACTGCCCTCCTGTTTTTGTCAGATATAATTGCATCAGGTTAAAGGCGGGGGGTGAGTGCTGGCCCCAGCTTGGCAATTAAGGAAAAAAAAGCTGAAGGAACAGGAGGCCAAAAGACACAGACAGACACAGAACCCCTCCTTTCTTCAAAGTCTCAGGCAGGAGAGCCTTTCTCAATGGATCACCACTTAAAAGCCCAGTACGCAGAGTTGTTAAGCCCAGAAGTGTGAGCCCTAGTGGCGATATTTCTGGTGCAGTACAGGAAATATTTGAAGGCTGTCACTTGCATTATCCCCCACGACAAGCACAGGGTTACCCTCTATGGGCCTTTAGTTAACAGAATCTTCACTGAGACTCTGAGTTATGTTGCATCCCCAAGAGGAGTGACCATGTCATCCTCAAAATGTCATTGAGAAATGGCCATTGAATGGCTCTCAAGGATTTCCTCTCTCCACCCCTTCTGGAAGAATGGGAACAGGAAGGAACGATGACAGAGAAAGAGGCTGAAGCCCTACACACAGGTCGGATTGTGAAGGTTACACAGGGTGACTGAAGTACTAGGCCAGTGGGTGCCATCGAACAACACTGAAGAGCCAATGTCAGAGCTCTGCTTTAGGTGCAATGCACCAGCAGCCAGGTAAGCACTGGGCGAGACATAGGCCAGGGGTAGATGACGAGATGAGCCAGGTATCAACAGGGCAGGTGAGAAGTATGAGATAGATTTCTATCCTAAAAATCAGTCATTCTTTCCATGGCTGTCTGTCACCTTGTTAACAGCCTTTTGCAATTGAGGAAGTCTGACATCATGAATTCCCCTCTCCAATGTAGAAGTCAGAACTCAGATGATCCCCAGGTGCCTTTGTCACTGTGACACCCAGTTAGACACTCCCACTGGGAAGTGATCAGAGAGAGGAATGGACTGTTTGTACCTTAGTTTGGTTTTGCTGGTGTAGGAAGCAATCCAGGTGTTCAGCTTTCAGAGCACACAGCTGCCAGGTCCGCCTGCCCACCTGGAAGCAACAGCAGTGCCAGTATCCGGGGAACTTTGTAATGAAAGTCAGGTCTCCCACATCCAGTGTCCCATGGCAGCCTCAGCAACAGCAGGCATGGCTTTGCCATTAAACTAGATATGCAAAGGAGATTGAGATGTTCTTAGAAGCTTGGCCTCAAGCCAATTTCTCCATCACATCCAATAATTCTGAGGGCCCCACATATATTTTGCTAATTTCTTTTCTTCCTAGGTATCCTTATTTTTTTTTGTAACTGGGCAATTGGGCTAAAATAATTCTTAGACATTTGGGGGTAAGAGTAAGAGAATTGAATGACCTGGTAGTCCAACAACCAGTTGATTGACATGTAGCAGATATTTAGTAAATGCTTCAAATACTTATTGAGAGAAAGGGCGCGAGGGGAGACAGGAAGGAAAGAAAAGTAGGATTATAAGAAAGGAAGGAGCCTAGGATCATACATACTATGGCAGCTTTGTGAGTGGTGGTGCTACCCCTGAGACAGGGAAGACAGAAGACGGAACAGGTTTTGGAAGGTGACACGTCAGGGTGAGGAACATTGAGTTCTTGTTCCCACTGGTACATCCAAGTACAGGTTTTCCGTGGACTGGATATTTCAATTCCAAGTTCAAGCAGCAACCCAGGGCCATGAGTGATGATTTGGTGGTTAGCAGGACAGAGGAACTAGTGAATTTTGCAAGTAGGAAAAAAACTCCCTAATGAAAAGAGGAAATTACAAAGAATAGAATTCTCAAAGATGCCAGCCTTTCAAAGAGGACTTGAACAAGAGAGATTGACAGAAGAGACTAAGGGAACTGCCAGAATTCAGAGAAAACCAGGACCTGCTGTGGAGGGCTGGGCCTTGTGGGCCAAGCTGTGGTGGAACCAGGGGGAAAACAAGCATCTCTTATCCACAGTGCTTGGTCTAAAACTTTGCCCCTCTGACCTCCTTGCTGTGATTACAGACCTTCCCACCCAGCGGAGGCATTTTATGAACATCTACCACGGGCCAGAGCTGAGTAGGCAATGCCCATTTGTCTTCTTTTTTTTTATCCTCTGAATTGCACTGTGAGTGAATTATTATATTTGCACCATTCATCTGATGAGGCAACTAATAATCAAAGTAAGATTGCTTGCCCGCCTTTCCACAGGGGTGGGGCTATTAAAATTGTTCAGCAAGGGGCTGGGATTGTGGCTCAGTGGTAGAGCGCCTGCCTCACATGCGTGAGGCACTGGGTTCGATCCTCAGCACCACATAAAAATAAATAAAGATAATGTGTCCATCTACAACTAAAAAAATATTAAAAAATAAAATTGTTCAGCAAGAGTTTTGGAGACTTTGGTTGAGGCTGGAGGGAGGAGGCTGCAACAAGATCATTACAGGAATCTGAGGCATAGAGATGTTGCTTGCCTGACGTCATACAGCCAGTGACTGGTTCTAATCCCAGGCCAGCCAGCCTTCTGGATCTGATAACGAATAATGATAACAATGACAATAATCGCTGCTACTTTTATGGAGCACCGAATGTGTACCAAAATCAGTGTGTGTCCATGCATTATCTCACTTAATCCTCATGACAACAGAATGAGGTAGAGTTATCTAAAATGTCCCTTCCATCTGGGGTGGAAAGAGGCTCAAGTTGCCATCATGAGCAGTGATAATCCTTTTTACGGGGGAGGAATCTGGAAGTGGGCACGGAGGACAGAACAGGGGGACAGGATGCTCAGCATGGTAGATCTTGGTTCCTCAGGTCCTGACACAGCCCTAGGGAAAAAGACAGCCTGGCCCAGGCAAGGAAGATATTCTGCCCAGACAAACCGCAGAAGCGTCTGGGGCGCTGCTGTCTCCTGCCCTCTGCAAGCTTGTAGCAGCTTGTGCAGATCTCTAGGATGAGATGATCGAGTGCTGCCCTCCTGTCCCCAGTGCTGGTGAGGAAGCTTCCCTGTGTGCCGTGGAGCTCATCTCTCCAGTGCTGCCCAGATGCAAGACCCTAAAGTGAGTTGGGCACAGGTCTATGGATTGGTGTGTTAGATAAAAGTGATTCTTGATAGCAGACTCTGGAGGACATTTCAGCAGCCCCTTGGTTTCCTCTTCTAGGTTTTTCTTTGTCTCTCTTCCAGAACTAAGGCCTCTGAGTAATTTATTGCCTTTCCTTTAAAGTCACATTGGAAACAATAGCTCAGTAATCTTCCAGCAGAAGGGACTTGACTTGGCAGGGTTCCCCAGTGCCTAAAGGGTGCCTGAGACATAATAAACATTACAGATATTTATTGAGCACTTACTGTGTGACAGCAGGATGCCATGAACCTTCATTCATCTTCTTCTTTAATGTTCACTACAACTCTATGAAACAGAGTGGGTGCTCTTATCGTCTCCATTTTACAGGTGAGGAAACTGAGTCTCATAAAGGTGAAGTGGTTGCTCAAGTTCACATAATCAAAATATGGCAGAAATAGGATGGCTGGAGTCCACATTCATAACTGTCCCACTATGAGGCTTTGTTGTGCAAATGAGCAAAAACATGTGTGTGTGTGTGTGTGTGTGTGTGTGTGTACACGTGCAGAAAGGCAGCTGATTTGGTGGTGACATTTGTGACTCCTGGGCTTAAGGCTTAATTCTGCTGTGTGAAAACTGTGAGACTTTGGTCAAAGAGCATTACCTCTCTGATCCTCAGTTTCCTCATTGTTTTTTTGGAAACATCCAGATGGAGAAATAGAATGACAAAATGCGGCTCTGAAATGACCAATTATGAAGACCATAGGAAGACAAACTGAGTACACAGATGTGCGTGTGCCTGTGTGTCTGTGAACGGGGAGCTCCCCAGGCAGTTGGAGCATGAGTGTGCATGCACATCGGCTTGTGAACATGTGCAGCAGATCTCATGTCTGTCTTCTCTCTTCAGAGCCCCAGTTAGGCACTGTGGGTCCAGGAAAGGTACTCAGAGCTCACTCATCTGCCACCACACCTGTAAAACTTGTTTTCTACAAAGATGGCAGCGGCCCACCAGCTGTGGAGGAATGAGGAATGGCTTCTTCTGACACCAAGAGCATCTCAGCCCCTCCCCTTGCCCATTCGCCTCCTCCTGGCCCAAACCAGTCCCCCCATAGATTTCCCTTAGGCTGGGTTAATGAGCCAGTTATGGCCCCTCAGAAAAGGGAAACTTGGACAACTTGGAGGGAGCAGGGAAGAGGGTGCTGCTCGAGTTCTCATTTTACTCTTGATACCCTAAATAAAGACACTCAACACAAAGGTGAAGACTGGATTTCCACATAAAGGGGGCACTCCAAAAGTATACATTCAAAACATAAAAACTCTTGAAAGTCACTTTTATTATCCCCATTCTATAGATGAAAGAACTAAGGTTCAGAAAGGTTAAGTAACTTACCTGAGGTCATGCAGTATGTAAACAATAAAGATAAGACACTAATTCAGTTATATTCTATACAAAAGTCTATATGTATTTCACTGTGTCCGAGAAGGTATCAATCTGAGGACACCTGATAAGGTCACAGTTAAGACCTATGACCAAACCTCCCTTGACATGGAGCCCAAGCCAGGGAGCCAGGGCAAGAGCACTGCCTTAGAGACTAGCCCAGCTTAGCAGCACTCAGAGGGGCCTGGTTTCCCTGCACGCTCGGTTTCCTTATCTGTCAACTAGTCTAGCTCACTGCATCTCCTGGGGGTGGCAGAGTCTAGAGAGTGCTTGCTCCAGGTGCCAGCGCAGCACAAAGAGGTGTGTGGGTGGGAGATGAAGGTCTCCCGAAGGGCAAGTGGTGAGCTTGAAAGGGAAGGCAGGGGCCACTCTGGAAGGTCTGGTGAGGCCACCAAGTGTGTTACTTTCTCAAACTTGGTGGCTTAAAACAACAGCAATCTAGATTCTCCCAGATCCAGAGACCAGAAGCTCAAAATCAGTTTGACTAGGCCAATATCAAGGTGTCAGCTGGGTTGTGCTCCCTCTAGGACTCCAGAGGAAAATCCCTCCCTTGTCTCTTCCAGCTTTCCTGGATTCTAATCACATTGCTGGAATTTCTGCTCCTCCTCTCCTGCCTGTGTGCTATTCTCTCTGTGGGTGGTAAAATCTCCATCCGCCTCCCTCTTGTAAGGAGGCATGTGACGGTATTTAGGGTCCACCCAGATAATCCAGTATAATCTCCCACCTCAAAATCCTTAACTTAATCACATCTGTACAGATTTTTTTTTTAGAAAGAAAAGCTAGAGTAATATTTACAGGTTTCAAGGATTAGGACCAGATCTCTTTGGGGGTGAATTTTCAGCTCAGCTCACCATACCAGCTAAACGCGCACATCCTTTATTCTGGTGGCAATGAAGACCTATTGGAAAGTTTCAGGTGGCAGAGTGCCATGGTGAGATTTATTTTTTCCAATCAGATGTGGACTCTGTCTCAAATCCTGCAGCAAGTCTGCTCCCAGCTCAAAATTTCTGAAAAGCCCCAGAGACTTCCACTGCTTGGTCACTTCTGGTTCCTTGTATCACTTTCTCACTTATATAGGATCTCCTGCACTCCTACTCCAATGCAGAATTAAGTCCTTCCTTGACCTTCATAAAAAATAAAAATAAAAACTAATCATAGAGAAACATGCGTGTGTATTCATGTGTGTGTGTTGATGACTTCACTGAAGGCTGGCAATGCCCAAGGGCATTGACATCATAGGAATGCAAACAATTTTAAACTAAATATTAAAAACCTTGGTTTTGTGCATCTTTGAGCCACCTTGGCCACTGGTCAACCTCAGTGGCCACCTTCCTCACTCTCTCACCATGTTCCCTGTTTCTCTTGTCCCTGTAGCACCTTTTATCCCTTCTTATTATTCCTTAGGCTGAGCAGGCAACATGTGTCTTACCCTGTCTAAGTGAATTGTTATCTTTCTAAGCAAGAGTAACACCCTCCCCAAGGGCATCCCTAAAACCAGCAGTTAAAATAAGATTTTTTTTGTGTCCTGGCAAGTATGCATAGAAGCATGTCATAATTGATACATCACATATGTAAATACACATACGAACACTTGCATGCTCCAAAAGTCACAGCTCAGTTTCAACTTGAAAGAAGCATGTCCTAATGTCATCTCCAGCAACAACCAACCCGTCTGGTTTGAGCTGTGGTTGGCAGTGGGTAATTAGCACGCACCAGGGTAGCCGTGCCCGGTGCTCCACTGCGGGTCCCGACAGACTGCCTCACAGCAAGAGCCTCTGCTTTGGTGTAATCACCTATTCCTTGCACACCAGTTGCCCTGGTGTGATGTCAGCCCCTCCGCATTGTTTATTTTAATTAAAACAGAAATTGCAGGTCTTAGGTCCTTGTAATTACAGCCCATGAACTAAATTGACTGAGGGCCCTAATTAACCTGAAACACGTCTACCTGGCTAGAGGTGTAAGTTCGGACTTGAGTGGTGTAAGGGACTGTGTTGGCAATAAAAAGGGAATCAGGGAAGAGGAGGTAGAGACCAGGGTCAGGGACTCCAGGTCAATAACAGCTCCATAGCAGCCTGTACACCCAGACAGCATTGCAAGGTCAATTTCATTTCTAAACATACCTATGAGAACAGGATACATACAACAAAAGTCTACTGATAATATCAGAAGGCCAATTAATGTAATAATTCACAGAATAAAAAACAAACACAATAAAATGAAAAAATAAAACAAAAATGATCATCTCCATAGATACAGAAAAAAAGTTGACAAAATTCAACATCCTACTGTGATTTTTAAAAAAGCAAACCAAAACAAAATGCAATAATCTAGGGATAGAGAGAATTTCTTCAATCTGATAAATGAAGCTGGAGGACTCACACTTCCCAATCTCAAAACTAGCTTCAAAGCCACAGTGGTCAAGGTGATGGGCTACTGTCAGAACAGTAGATCACCATAGACCATAAAATAGAACTGAGAGTGGAGAAATAAACCCAGGTGTCTGGTTACCTGACTTCCTGCCAGAGTGCCAAGGATACTGAATGGAGTTAAGAAGCTTCCTTTTAATAAATAACGCTGTCACGACTGAGTAGCCAGGGGTACAAAGATGTGTCTCCTTAGTTCATACCATGTGCACAAATTAACTCAAAATAGACCCAAGGTCAAGGGCAAAGCTTAAAAATAAAAATGTAGAGACAAACCTAAATTACCTTGTATTTCACAATGGCAGCTTAGAATTGACACCAAATGACAAAAAGAAAAATATAGACAAATGGATTCCATCGAAGTTAAAAACTTCCGTGCTTCAGGAGACACTATCAAAACAGAAAAGACAATCACAGAATGGGAGACAATATCTGTGAATCATATATCTGATAAGGGACTTGGAGTACAACATGTAAGGACCTCTTAGAGCCTAACAATAAATAGACTTATAATCCAATTAAAAATAAGCAAAGGATCTGAATAAGCCTTTCTCCAAATAAGATAGATGAATGTCCAATAAATACACACAGAGGCTCCACATCATGAGTCATCACGGAAATGCAAATCCAAACCACAGTGAGATACCACTTCACACCCACGGGGACAGCAGAGATGTCAATAAAGTCAAGAAACAACAGAAGTCAGTGTTAAGGCTCTGGAGAAATCTAAGCCTGCTGGTGGGAGTGTAAAATGGTACAATCATTTTGAAAACAGCCTGGAAGTTCCTCAAAAAGTTAAACACAGAGTTCCCATACCACCTAGCACTCCACCCCTAGTTATATCACCAAGAGAAATGAATATAGCTGCCCCTTCTTATCAGAGGAACATCGGTTCTAAGACATTCTGTGGATGTCCAAAACCACAGATAGTACCAAGCCCCATATATCTTGTGTTTTTCTTCTACCTACATGTCTCTGATAAAGTTTAACATATTAATTAGAGAGATTAACAACAGTGACTAACAATAGAATGGAACAATTGTAATAAAGTAGAGCAATAAAAATTATTTAAAATCTATGAATTATTTCTGGAATTATCTATTTACTATTGTGGACTATGATTGACAGCTGGTAACTGAAATCACACAAAGCAAAAATACGGGTAAGGAGGGACTACTGTACATGTGGCATACAAAACACTTCTACACAAATGCTTATAGGAAAATCATTTATAATAGTCATAAGGGGTGAAAATAACCCAAATACCCATCCACTGGTCACGGATAAACAGAATGTGTATATTCACACAAGAGAATATTATGCAGCCACAAAAAATGAATGAATAATATGTGTTACAAAATAGATGAATGCTGAAAACATTACGTTAAGTAAAAGAAGCTAGTCACAAAATACCACATATTATATAATTCTGTTTCTATGTCATGGGCAGAACAGACAAATCTATAGAGACAAGAAAATCTAAGCATTTGCTTAGAACTGGGGAAAATGGGAAGATTGGAGAGTAATAGCTAAAGAAGGCAGAGTTCCTTTTTGAGGTAATGAAAATGTTCTAAAGTTTATGATGACAGCTGATATATCTGTGAACATACTTAAAAGTGCTCCTCCACTTACAATGGGATCACATCCCAATAAATTGGTTACAAACTGAAAATGTTGCCATGCAAGACTGCATTTAGTGCTGACCTACTGAGCACCCGAACTTAGCACCACAGCACACTGCAGAGCTTTGATTGTTCCCCTGACAGCTGAGCTCCCTGCCTCCACAAGTAAGCGTCTCTCTGCACATCACTAGTCTGGAAAAAAAGAGCAAACTTCAAATTTTGAAGTACAGTTTCTTCTGAATGTGTATCACTTTGAGATAGGTGGGTTCTTAGGGAGAGAAAAAAAGAGACCCTTACTAGAGGGAGACCCAGATCCATGAACGTGACCAGACCTGCTTATCTCTTGAGTAAGATGAACAAAACCTCCAGCATACATTTGCACCAGGTCAACTAGAAAGAAAACACAATTTAAATGTCAACAGATTCAAAGACTTACACAATGTGCCCACAACTGATTTATGGTTAGACTGCTTAACCAAGAAGAGACATGCTGCACCCCAAATATCAAATGATTGACATGGGATTTGATTTTCACAAAAGCCTGCCTGGGAACCTGCACTTTTTCCCCAGGAAAATCCTATGTATCGTTAGAGAGCTCAACTCTAGGTGTGTCACTCATCTTTTCCTCTCTGAGAGTTGCAGGACGCCCGCAGTCTGCACTTGGGGTGTGCATATCTTTGCTGTCCTTTAATAAATCTTTGCCTCTGTCTTGCTTTTAATGCACCCTAAAATTCTTTTCAGCAACGTAAAGCAAGAGCCCATCAGGGCCAATGCTGAAGTCCACTTCGAGGGACCTCCTTGGACCTCTGTCTGGTGACAGCTTCACATCATCATAAAATTTGAAAAAAGAAAATAGTAAATCAAGCTATGGTAAGTCAGGATTGTCTACACTTCAAAGCAATGAATTGCATGAAATGTGAATCACTTCTCTATGAAGCATGCCGAACATCTACTATGTGCCAGGCACTGTACAAGACACTGAAACGCAAGTCAGCTGAACACGGTAACCAGTGTCTCTTTTATTTTTGAAATTATTTTTCTTCAATTTTTAAAAAATTTAGAAAACCAAAAAGAAGAAAAGCAAACTCATCTACAATCGTATCATTCAGTGACTACCATTATTTGTCATTTTTGTGCATTTTCTCTTTTTTATTTTATTTTTTTATTTATTCTTTTTAGACATACAGGACTATAGAGTGTATTTTGACATATTCTACATACATAGAGTATAACTTCCCATTTTTGTGGATGTACATGATGTGGAGTTACACTGGTTGTGTATTCACACATAAATATAGGAAAGCTACGCCTGATTCATTCTATTGTCTTTCTTATTCCCTTCCCCCCTCCCTTTCCCTTGTTCCACTTTGTCTAATCCAATAAACTTCAACTCCCGTACACACTTATGTGTTAGTATCTGCATATCAGAGAGAACATTTGGCCTTTGGTTTTGGGGGATTGGCTTATTTCACTTAGCACAATAGTCTCCAGTTCCATCCATTTACCAGCAAATGCCATAATTTCATTCTTCTTTATGACTGGGTAATATACCATTGTGTGTATAAACCACATTTTTTTATCCATTCATCTGTTAAAGGACACCTAGGTTGGTTCCATAGCTTAGCTATTGTGAATTGAGCTGCTATGAACATTGACATGGCCGTGTCATCATAGTATGCTGATTTAGGTCCTTTGGGTATAGACCAAGGAGTGGGATAGCTGGGTCAAATGATGGTTCCATTCCAAGTTTTCTGAGGAATCTCCATACTGCTTTCCAGAGTGGTTGCACCAATTTGCAGTCTCACCAACAAATTTGCAGTCTCCAACATCCTCACTAACATGTATTGTTACTTGTATTCTTGATAATTGCCTTTCTGACCGGAGTGAGATGAAATTTGTGTAATTTCATTTGCATTTCTCTAATTGCTAGAGATGTTGGATTTTTTTTATATATTTGTTGCCCATCTATTGACTGGGTTGTTTTTTTGATGTTTTCAGTTCTTTATATATCCTGGAGATTAATACTCTATCTGAGGTGAAGGTAGCAAAGATTTTATCCCATTCTGTAAGCTCTCTCTTCACATTCTTTTTTTTAAATATTTTTTAGTTGCTAATGGATCTTTTTATTTATTTATTTATTTATATGCAGTGCTGAGGATCGAACCCAGGGTCTCACACATGCCAGGCAAGCTCTCTACCACTGAGCCACAACCCCAGCCCCTCTCTTCACATTCTTGATTGTTTCCTTTGCTCTGAAGAAACAAAAGCATTTATTGATTCTTGATGTACTTCTTACACTTTAGGAGTCTTATTGAAGAAGTCAGTGACTAAGCAGACATGATGGAGAGTTGGGCCTACATTTTCTCCTAGTAGGCACAGGGTCTGGTCTAATGCCTAGGACCTTGATCCACTTTGAGTGGAATTTTGTGCAGGGTCAAAGATAGGGGTTTAATTTCATTTTGCTACATATCAATTTCCAGTTTTCCCAGCACCATTTGTTGAAGGGGCTATCTCTTCTCCAGTGCATGTTTATGGCACCTTCGTCTAGTGTGAGATAACTGTATTTATGTGGGTTTGTCTCTGTGTCTTCTATTCTGTACCATTGGTCTTCATGTCTGTTTTGGTGCCAATGTCATGTTGTTTTTGTTACTATAGCTCTGTAGTATAATTTAAGGTACAGTATTGTGATATATCCTGCTTCACTTTTCTCACTAAGGATTGCTTTAGCTATTCTGGGCCTCTTATTTTTCCAAATAAATTTCACGATTGCTCTTTCTATTTCTATAAAGAATGTCATTGGAATTTTAATAGGAATTGTATTAAATCTGTACAGTGCTTTTGGTAATATGGCCATTTTGACAATATAATTCTGCCTATCCTAGAACATGGAAAATCTTTCCATTTTCTAAGGTCTCCTTTGCATTTTCTCTCTTTTGCATTCAAAAATCCTTTAATATATTAGGCACCATTTCAAATATCTTAAAAGATATTTATATGACAAACTTTACATGCTTACCAACCACTTTAAGAAATAAAGTATATCTATAGAATGAAACACTATCAAAGCGCACCATGACCTGAGGAAATAATCAGAAATTCTCAAAGGCACATGAGAGTCCTCACCACAGTTTCATCAACCTTAACAGCCAAACAAGGGAAACTCAAATTAACAAAGCTGTCTCAGGAAAGTTTGAGTTTTTTTCATCTTTGTGACTGCAAAATAAAATTGTATTTTTAATTTATGATGTAAATATTTCAATTTCAATAATAATGAGAAATTCCTATTAAGTTATTGCCTTCATGCTTCAGTAAAATTATAGGCACAAGTCTTACAGCCATCTCTTCTTTAGTTTTATTTTATTATTATTGATTTAAAAGATCTCTGT
>CM053401.1:163528397-163552419 GCA_028644305.1 Xerus rutilus
CTAGCATGTAGTAGGAGAAGTGGATCTTGCTGGCCTGCAGGAAGAAGAAGGGAAGAGGCAGATACCTTGAAGCAGAGATGAAGGAAAGAAACACAGTGCTCCCTGAGTTCCAGAATGTTCCATATCATATTCCAGTCCCTGAGGACAGATGGCATTCAGTACAATAACCCTGAGCCTATATTCAGTCCTCCAATGAAGACAGATTAAGCTAATTACAAGTGGGATTCTGTCATTTACAACCAAAGGACTCCAAACAATGAGGGAATAGTAAATGACCTGAACTAGGATGCTTAGTTCTTTCCCATGGTGGACTGAGAACTCCCTGTATGGCGAGCAACATGCTAAGCAGCCCAGAACATACAGACATGATAGAGTTGGACACCCCATCAGAACCATATTACAAAGTCTGATAAAGTAGTCATTATTGCTATCATATTTAATTGACAGATGAGATCAGAGGTGAAAGTAGCATCCGAAATCATACAGGTAACAACTGGCAGAGCAGGATTAAAAAGGTCTCTTTGACTTCTGAAAACTATACTCTCAACTACTGAGCCTCGGCATATTCACACAGCCCTTAGGAAAGTGTCGGGGGAGCTAATAGGTTTGCACATAACTTCCCTGCTACCCCCAGTCTCTGCTTCTTCCAGCAGCTGAACTCCCTCTAAAAGATGAAGTCTCTGTTCCCAGCACATGCGGAATGTTGAAGCTCAGCCAGTCAGCCCAAGAAGCCTGGCTGAGAGGAGGGCATGGGTGCCATGGACAGTCCACTGCCTGGGGGTAGCCCCTGAGGGTCACAGGAGCACTCACCTCCAGGATTCAGGAATGAGCAGTGGGGAAGGACTGGGAAGAAAAGAGCAGCACC
This sequence comes from Xerus rutilus, assembly GCA_028644305.1. Classification (NCBI taxonomy): domain Eukaryota; kingdom Metazoa; phylum Chordata; class Mammalia; order Rodentia; family Sciuridae; genus Xerus; species Xerus rutilus. The sequence goes on from CM053401.1 coordinate 163,529,263, forward strand.
GGACAACAGATGCGTTTGGTTCACACTTGCGTTTGGTTCCAGGAGTAAAGGCCTGGAGCACTCAGTGTGTAGTTGCCTCTGGACCTCAATTGAGTTGGGAGAGGCTAGTGGTGAGGGGAGGCGGGGCAAAAGGCTCTCCCTCCAGGCACAGGAAGATTGTGAATCTGATGCCTACAGATCCAGTCTAATGCCAGGCAGGAAAACAAATGACCAAAATACACAAATGGTTTAGTCCTTTGAAGAACAGCTAACCCCACTATTAGAGCTGCTAATGACAAAGCAAAGACCAAATTTCCAGGAATGACATTTCCAAGCACACTTAATGAATTTTTTGAATTGTTTACAATGATGTTTTGCCAGAAGAAAACAATGACTTTTTTCTAAAACTGATGTGCAGAAAGGAAGGGATTATCCACACCCTTGCTGTTCAGTATGATGGCCACTTTGGTCTCCACAGCGGCTACTAAGCAGGTGAAATGTGCTTAATCCAAATTAATATATGCTGTCAGTGCAATATACACATCAGATTCCAGGGATGTGATATAAAAAGAGGAATGCAAACTAATTTACTAATAGTGTCTCCATATAGGTTGTATGTTCAAATGATCACACTTTAGATTTACTGGATTAAATAAAATACGTTATTAAAATAATTTCTTTTTCAACTTTGTTAATGTGGATGCTTGTGTCTTCACAGGATCTTTTCTCTGTGTATATCTGTGTCCTGATCTCCTCTTCTTATGGAGACACAAACCATATTGGATTGGCACCCACTCCAATGCTCTCATTTAAATTAGTTACCTCTTTAAAGACTCCAAATATAGTCACATTCTGAGGTTCTGGGGGTTAGGATTTCAACATGGAAATTTGGGAGAAATATAATCAAGGCCAAATTTTTCAGCATAACATGGTCCTAGAGTTAAAACTTGGGTTCAGCATTTACTAGCTATGTGGTCTTCAGTAAGAGATTTCCCTTTTCTTTACCTGAAATCTTTTACCTTTAAAACAGAGTTTATTTGTTTAATTACCCTCCTCAGTAATGAAGGTTATGCTGAGAACTTAAATACAACAAATAACAACATAGCCTGAAGACACCAGACCCAAGAAGTGGATGAGCCAGTTGCAATGCAATAGGAAAATTCTATGGAATTGCAGCATTGAAGAAGCAAAACCGCAGAGGGCTTTGTGGACATTTCAAACTATGCAGAGAGCAGGGTGCAAGGTCTCCCTTTTTGAAATAATTTTTTAAAGTAATTTACATGTATATTAAAATGGCAAAAAAATAGCATTATGAGTTACTATTTTCACCCATCAAATTGACAAATATAATTAAAAAATGATAATACTTAGTTCCTGCTAGGATGTACAGGGGAAAAGTAAATTTCTATCACTCATGCTGGGAGTCAAAACCTCCTGAATTTCTTAACAGACATAAAAATATTAGCTAATTAATTGATTCTTAACTAATTAATTAACTAATCAATTAATTCTTAACCAATTAATTTCATTTCTCAGAATTATGCTAAAAAAATATCAGAAATATAAATGATACAAATGAAGACATATTCAAAGTTACTCATTGTAGAATTCTGTGTAATAGTGGAAAATTAGAAATAACTTAATATAACTTAAAAATGGCTTGGTTAAATACACATTGGTACAATGACAGAAATGGGAAAAAAACATTGTCATCAAGGTTAATTTTATAGTGAGATACCTAACAACTTGAGGACATACTTATGATAAAAATGTTTAGCAGAAAAAAATGATACAAAATTATTCCGTAGGCTTCTGACTTACAAAAAGAAAAAAAAGACTGAAAGTTGAAAGTTAAATGCTTTCGGTGGATATTTCTGAGTGGTTATTGCTGAGATTATAGCTGTTTGTCCTTTTGTAACCATGTAACATGTAACCATTTTGGAGAAAATACTGGGGGAAAAAAAACCTACTCTTTTTATAATCGAGCATGAAACATAGAATTTCAGATAGTACTAAAGTCTTCGAATTTATTGTGGTCCATCAGGGCTGTTCATTTGTCATTCTTTAGACAAAAATCCCTGCACTCAGGACTCTAAGACACAGCATTACACACACACACACACACACACACACACACTCCGGCCTCTGACTCTGTGCATTCCAAACTCGGTTTCTCCACCATACTTTGGGCACCACAGGACACGTTCATGTCATGACACAGCCTCTGGCCTCATTCCTTCATGTTACAACACACCGGCATCATATGTGAGTCGTCACAGTAGGTGGTACCAGGGTTCTTAGGCATGATTTCCACATGGAAGGGACCAGCAGTTACCTAACTACGCATAGAAACAGCTACAAGTGACAAACTAGGAATCTAAACCAAGTATATCCCCAATTCAACTTCTCCTTAGCCAGAATCCCAAAGTCCCTGGGGTCGCCATCAAAGTAAGAGGAGATGGAGGGAGAGCACCAATGTCAGAGAGGATGAGAGGGTCACTTTGACCTATCTCGCCAAACCTTTTTAGAAATATACAGCCATGGGAACACATGGCCATGACCCCTAGTGAGGGCTCTAAGCAGACTCATCAGCAGCCGTGGGGTAAAAGGGGTAGAGTGTATAACCTGGGAAAATTGGTGAGGACCAGACTGCAGGGAACTTTGAAAGTCAGATGATGGGAATCCAGCCTTAATCTTCCAGGTAGTGGTGAGCTATCACAGCTTTCCCTCTTACAGAAAAAACAGCATTACTGTGTTTTAGGGGATAAAGCCATGAAAAGGGTTGTTTGGGGTTCACTGTTTTAATTTGCTCCTTTAACTCACAGTATTTCTTTGACAGCTCCCCTGCCCCCACAAAAGAAGATTTGTTGTTATGTTTTTGTTTTTGTTTTTTATGAAAGGAGCTTTAAATAGAAAAAAACCTACACTACATAAAAGAGATTAAGGATGATTTTCAAAAGTAACACCAAAAACACCTCCTACCACCCAATTCCACCATACTAACTTATTTAACTCACTTAATCATATAAGTAGATAAAGGGGTTCAGAACATCAACTGCAAAGTAAAAATCCTGAATTCATAACTGGGCTTTACTGCTTCCTAACTGTGTAACCCTGGGCAAATCATTTATGTTCCATGACCTCAGCTTTCTCATCTGCAAAATGGGAAACATAATGGAACCTGAGTATTGAGTCTTGACGGTGAAGTGAGCTAATACACCTCCAGCACATGGCTCTGTTCCTGATTCCACGTTAGCTGGGGTTTTTATTTTTGCCTAGTTCAATCCTCGAGCAGATAGATTTTATTGAATCCCCACCTCGGCAAGGAACTTTCATGGTTCCTTATCATTATGTCAGTCATTAAAATATTCAGAGCCAAGTTACACATTCCCCTTAAAGCAGCGGGCTGAATGTGTTGTAGCCCATTTCCAGAGTGGAGGACTCAGGGGAGCTGTAAGGTGTTGAGGAGATGAGTAACTCCAAAGGGACAGAGAGAAGGGAGCCAAGACAAATTGCATTAGTCAGGACTCTTTGGGTTCAAGAGACAAAAGCCCAGCTCAAACATAGTTAAGAACAAAGGGACAGTATTGGCTCTGAGTCCCTAAGAGAAATGGGGGGACATGCCAAGGGCGTATCTAGATTCAGGAGTTCACATAGGATTGTCAAGTATCTCGATTTTTCTCTCAGTTTTGCTTCTGTGTGTGTGTTTCTCTCTCTCTCTCTCTCTCTCTCTCTCTCTCTCTCTCTCTCTCTCTCTCTCTCTCTCTCTCTCTCTTTCCCCTCTAGCTATCATGATGCAGAGGAGATGGACCTAACCCCCAAATCTAAAGGCTTACTTCACTTCTGTTTAGCAAATTCAAAGAAACGAGTGAGTATTCATATACCAAAAGTGGGGGAAGAGCTTTCATTGTCTTGAGGCACGTGGCCAGGGATGGTAGGACTCTGTCCTTGGCAGCCCCATCAGAACCCCAAGGAGAGAAAAAGGGATAGGGCTATATTCCCAAGAAAAGGAATGTAGCAAGGCAAAACAAAGATGATAGATGCCACTTTACAAGGGTCATCAAGGTTAAGTTCAGTCTTTGAGTTTCCAACTGTGTTAGCTGTATGGAACTATAACAAAATCCTGAAATAGCCAGCTTGTAAAAAGAAAAGGTTTATTTTGTGTTACAGTTTGGGAGATTTTAGTCCATGATTGGTTGGCTGTTTGTTTTGGGTCTGCCTTGAGGTCACATATCAGGGCAAGAGTGCATGGCAGAATGAAATCATTTATTTCATTACAAACCAGGAAGAAAGAGTAAGATGAGGGCCAGGGTCCCACCTTGTCCTTTAAGGCATGTTCCCACCCCAGTGACCTAAAGACTTTCTAGGTTGCTCTGTCTCCTAAAGGCTCCAATTCTCAATAGTACCACCCTAGGAACCAAGCCTTTAACACATAGACCCTTGAGAAACACTTATCCAAATCATAGCATTAACCTCTTATCCAAATCACAGCATTAACTACCTCCCAAAATTGCAATTCCCACTTCAAGCCCCATTTCCTGCTGTGGGATGTGGGCTTCTTAGAGGCCTCAGGACATGGGAGTCTGTCTCTCACCTGCTTCCTTGCAAGAGGAGGCTTGGATTGGCAGCCTGGGCTGCAGCTGTGGGCACTGAGAGAGGCAGGCACTGAGCATTCTTGTGCCAAAGGCTGCTGAGTCAAAGGGCTGCAGGCCAAGGCTTGGGTTGCTCATCCTGCTCCTCTTAGATGGGTGGTATTGAAAAATCTCCAGGAGATTCAGGGCGGCTGTGCGGGTATGGTAATTGGAGATGGTAATGGTAAAACGTTCAGGGGAAATTCAGGTGCCAAATGCCTCTCCTAGAGGTGCATTAAAAGTATCTGGTAATTGAGCAACCCAAACAGCAGGCATCTCTGGGAGTTTCCCAGCAGAGGCTGATCAGATAACTCCCTCCCGCCATGGGAGGGAGAATCCTTCCGCTCAGACACACCTGGGTTTGCTCCACCCCTTCCTACCTGCAGACTCTTGGCTTTCTTTTCTCTCTCTGAGCCTCCACTTCTGTATTCATAAATTAAGAATTATAAATTTTGTCTTAAAAAAATACAATAATGGTTACACATCTATTTGGGATTTTTTAAAGTGTCCCTTTCAAAAAGATTTCCAAGATTTTGATATAAAATTATTCATTCTTTGGTATAAAATTATTCATTTTGGTATAAAATTATTATATTATTTTGTTATTTGTAATATCCATCTGCTGCATATGCCCTAAGATTGGCCTTTGCATTTCCTGCCTTTTAAGAGCCTGATCTTAATTTATTGATCATCTGTAATGTGTTTTATGTTTATAGTATTAAATTTTCTCCTATTTTATTACTGCCTTCTTGTGTTACTGAACCTTTGTATATTTAATCTATCATTCTTTTCCTATATTCTTAAGTTCATTATAAACATTTAAGGCTACAAATATCACTCTAAGTACTGCTTTGGATGCATTCTGTTAACAATTACATACAGAATTTTCATTACTCTTAAGTTATAAATCTTTCCTGTACAACATACTTTATGATTTCTCATTTGAACTATGAGTTTTTTAGAACTGGATTTTTAAGTTTCAAATCTATATGTATTTTTTAAAGCTACTTTACTCACAATTATGTTCCTATTATTTATGTAGCAGAATACTTGACACAAAGTAAATGGTCAAATATTATTGGAAAGAAAATAAGAAAAGAGGAAGAGAGAAAAGAAAGAAATGATGGAGAGAAGGATGACGAAAGGGAGGTCACCATAGGGACCCTAATTGGTTTGATCAAAGTTGAACAGAGAGAGTTCTGCTTCAGGAAAAATATTAGAATGGTCAAAGAGGTAAGCAGAGTATCGTTGTCATGCCCCCAGTTCCAAACCTGAACATCTCAGAGGAATTGGGGGTATTACCTGAATCTTAGATCCAAAGCTGTGCTCCTCCTCCACACATGCCAGCCAGTGCCCACAGCCAGCTGAAAAAGATAGACAGCCAGAATCTCCCAGCAGGCCCTTGAGCTCTCACTTGGAGGCAGCAGGATGGAGGGTGGAGAAATAACCTGAGTAATTGGAGCAAAGTTGGTAAGATGCCAGCAGGGCAGGTAAATGGACAAGTTCCTCCAGCTGCATAGGACACTGCCTTCCTTCTGCATCTCTTTCAAACTGCTTGTTCACACTTGAAGAAGGCTCAACAACATGGAACCCAATAACTTCCACTTTCTAACATTAGAGTGACAGTGGCAGCCAGTTATCAGCCAGGCTGGTCACATACAACATGCCCACCCTGTGTCACACACTGCCCACATGATCTTCTTCCATGCTCCCAATGATCCTTAACTCTTTCAAAATGGTCACCTGCCTATCTGGTCTTCCTCTGATCTGCTCTGGGATCTACATTCAATAGGGTCACTTGTCCCCTCACTTCCTGGTAGTTTCATCCAGTGGGGAGTACTAGAGGAAGGTTGAAGGGGAGAAATTCCCTATGCCCCCCACTTTCTCTTTACTCCCTATAGCAACTAAGACTGTGGTTATGTCTCCTCCATGATACCCATCCCCACTTGTAATAAACTTCCATGGTGTTAACTTCTGGGAATTGGCAGACACCTGGAATCAACAATGGCAGATCAACAACTGGCCGATCACCTGGGTAACAATACAGCCTCCTATGGTTCTTCAGCCTGAAGGGCAATAGTAGCTTCCCACTCTTGCTAAAATCTGGGTGTCTCTCAGTTTTTTCAGCCATTTGTATGACTAATTCCCTCAATTAAATCCCTGTGTTTGAAACACCTAAATAAATTTCCATTTCTTGGCAGGAAATGGACTAATACAAACCCATGTTATTGATGGACCCTGAAGTGAAGTTCAGAGAAGATAAGAAAGTAAATATGAAAATACCAGTAAAGAAAACATCAGCACAGATGGGGATCAAAACTAATTCTGATGCTTGCTAGCTGTAAGAACTGAGCTTCAGTTTCCCCAGTGACAAACAGAAAAGCTGGCAACACCTACAGGTCAGAACTGTTGTGAAGATGAAATTGGCTAATATTTCTAATATTACAGCTAAGTAGAAGGCCTGGCACATGGTCACACAGCTAAATATGAGTAGCACTAGGACCCAAATTTCCTATGCTATGTTCACCCCCCTGTGCCAAGTAGCCTGAATCAAGTTGTAAAGGGATTTCTGTCCTAACTTTGTGGACTAGATCCTTTCCTTAGAGAATTTTCCCTAAAGACTCTCTCTTTTCTCCTTCCACTGTGGCCCCTGATATAGAACGTATATCCGCCCTCACCCCAATGAGAAAGTGCAAGTGACCCTCAAGCTGGTGTGCCTTCCTCAGTCCCCCTAAGGGACCCAGACCTCAGGTATGGCTGCAGAATGGAACCCTCCCTGCTGACTCTCAGTACCCAGAAGGGCTGGCAGAGATTCCAACACCTCAGGAGCCACCTGAGCCAACCCAGGGGTGTAATTAAGTGATGTTTGAAGGCCACCTTGTCAGTCTGCAGTTGACTCTTCTCACCCCAACACAAAGAAGCTAGGTCTGCAATGCCCTGTTAGGACCAGCCTGACCACTCACCAAGGAAGATGAGACATAGTCTTTGAATTCTGTCCTGACTTCATTTGAGTCAAATACTTTGGGCCCAAAATCTCTGACCTCAGTATCTAATGAGTCCCATCTCTCCCTCTCTCCTCTGGGAGAAGTAGTTTTTTGACCATCAGTGCTGAAGCCCCTACCACTCACTTTTCAGTTTCAGGAATGAACTTCTGTGGTCCACAGAGTCTTGGACACAAGAATGGAAGGTTGTGCTGGCACAATATTCACCCATCTACAGCCAAGGCATTGTGGAGTAAGTATGCTCTCCACATATCCCATTTGGAACCTCCTGGATGGTTTGTTCCCCTAGGCATGCCCAAGTCTCAAGAAGCAAGAGTCTCAGTATATGCATATAGTACCTGACATGGTTATTCATTAATTTATCAAAATTGCTATGGTTCTGACATCATTTGTCCTATAGACAGAAAAAAAAAAAAACTCTCCCATCTCCTATAAGGGAGAAACAAAGCAGGGTCAAATCTGTCCCTTTATGAACTGAGTAGTTTTCATTATTTCTTCAATTTTAAAATTATTCTAAAAACCATGTGCTCTTAATTAATGCAGAATACTATTAGAAAGTTAATAATCTCCCTTAACTTCCAGAGGTAGTCTTACATTAATAACCAAGTACAATTTCATTTACTTTTTGCTATATTTGTAAAATATAAATAGGGCTTGAAGCTTGGGGAAATGTGTTGTCTGATTTAGTTTGGGTTTACAAAAATGGGATCTTGCTACATAAGCTATTTGGCAAGTTGCTTTTCTCAGTCAATAGATCATAGATAGCACTGCAGATCAGTACATTTATATCTGATTCTTTTCAATAGCTGTATCACATGTCAGCTAACAGATAGATCATAAATAGCACTTTGAATTAATCCATCTACATTTGATTCTTCCCAGTTTCAACATCACATGTCATATCACAACATATTCAACTATTTCCCTAACAATGAGTAGGAAATATACTGTCAGAGTGGCCAGCCATTGACATTCAGGGGTTTATTTGTTATAGCATCTGACATTACACTAACCCAATGGTTTTTAAAGTGTGGTTCCTAGACCAGCAGTATTAGGATCACATAGGAAATGGTTAGAAATGCAGAATTTTGGCCAAATTCCTTATCTACCAAATTAGAAACTCTGGGGGTGGATCTCAGGAACCTGTGTTTTAACAAGCCCTACAAATGATTCTGACATGTGTTCAAGTTTGAGAAACACTGCCCTCACTTATGCCATGCCATTTCTGGCCTGTGAGGGCCATGTCCATTTGTTTGCCATCTGCAAACGATTGCAGCAACTGCAACTGGGGCCAGCTTCTGTGCAGATAGTGTTTTCCATTTGTAGGAATCCAAGAAGTTTCTAGGGATGCAAAGTTAGATTAAGTATTTAATCAAGTTACACCACCCCCAATTAATTTATTTATTAGCTCAATCATTCATTCTTTCGGGATGTATTGAATTTGTAGTCACAGACTATGAATAAATCAAACATATACCCATGTCTAATATATTCAGAAAAATATGACAGGCAAATCTTCCCTGAATGGCCTGGATGCCATTCCATAGGTGCAAAGATGTTGCAATTGATAGGTTCTGCCTGCCAAAGATCAATCATCTGGAAATGCAGGCGTGGAAGCTGTAAGAGTGCAGGAAGAATGTGGGAGATGAAAGCAGAGAGAACGGGGCTTGAATCCTGGACACTCGTGCCCCCCAATCCACAACTCTCTGAGCCTCTGGTTTTGCATCTGAAAGCCTGTGGTGATAATAAAACCTACCTATAGGGCTCTGGTCCAAACTGTATTCTGCAGCTCCTCAGGGAAGGTTGTCAGTCAGCCTAGTGTCAATGCTTCTCAGTGACTGTCAAGAGATTGAAAAATTGAGGAAGGAATTAATGAACTATCTCATGCTGCCTTCATGTCATGAATTAGAGCATGTGTCACTGCTGTCTTCTGCAGGAGGCCCTTGGGTGGCAAAGATGGAATGGGGGATGAGGATGGCATAGGGGAGGGCAGGAGGCCAGCCGTGAGGTCCTGAGCTTGGCTCTCCATTCGTGAGCCATGAATGAAACTGTGACTAGGCTAGAACCAGGAGCTTCAAACTTGAGCGTGCATTGGGATCCTCTGGAGGTTTGGTAAAGCCCCAAAGGCTGGCTGTCAGCCCCAAGTTTTCAGACTCTGTAGATCTAGAGTTGTGCCAAAAGTTTGTATTTCTAACATGTTCCCAGGGGATGATGATGATGCCGGTCCAAGGCCCACACTATGAGAACTATTGGATTAGGGTATTGCCAGACACTTATCACAGTAAAAGTTGATTTACCACTAAAGGAATTGTCTGATCCAGGTGCTCATGTTTGGCAAGAGGAGGAGACTCTGCTGTAGTCAATCACTTGGAACCCAGGTATGAAGGCTCCACCATGGCCAACACCAAGTGTTGACCTTCCCCCAGTCAATGATCAAACAGGTGGAGAAGCTCATCTGCTTCTTAAGATCCCCAGCCAGAAAGTGATTCACATCACTTCCATTCACATGCCATAGGCCCTGCCTCATGCAGGAAGATCTGGAAAATGCAGTACTTGAATGGGCAGTTGCTTCTCCATAAGCCACTTTTTCCTAGACATGCAAAGGGAGCATAGATCTCTAGTAATGAGCCAACTGCCACAGAAGATGTGTCTTCTTCCTATCTCCAAACCCCAAGCCTGGCCACTGGGAAGTGGGCTAGCCCAGCCACAGCCCCAAGCCAGATTCCTAGAGGTGAAACAGAACATACTATGAAAGATGCAGAAGAGGGAGAGTCTTCCCTTCAGACCCCATATCTCTGTCACAGACTTGAGCTCACCAATATGTCCACTCCATGTACTGTCCTCTGCAGGAGTCATGTGACACAGTAGAACCCAGAATGTTGGTCAAGTGGAAGAGTCATCACTTACCAGTTGGACCTCTCTGGCTCTGGTGTTTATTGTGGCCAGTCACTGCGGAGGTGGACAAATGACTTCCATGCCCACCTATGCATTAGAATCACCGGGTGAACTTTAAAAACACACAGAAGTATTTATTTAAGTATGTGATATTTACTCTAAAGTGCTAAATCACCTAGAGAACAAAGCAGGCCATCTTCAGGCCCAGAATTCAGGCTAGGGGATTAAAAGGGAAAAAGATAAGTTGAAGAGCTCTTTTAGACCTCATGGTGACTATCATTAATAACAATCTACTGTATTCTTTAAAATTGAAAGGAGAATAAATTTTTAGAGTTCTCACCAAAAAAAAAAAAATAACAAGTACATGAAGTAATGTTATATTAGCTCAATTTAGCCAGTCCACAAGGTATACATATGTCAAAACATGCTGGACACAATAAATATACACAATTTTTCCAGCTAAAATTAAATATTTATTTTTTTAAAAAAGAAGAGACATACCTTTATAATGTTTTCACAAAAGATAAAAAGAAAAAAAGAGGAGAAAAGACATTAAAGGCCAAAATATCATAACTTGCAGGGGTGTTGTGGTGGATTTGCACTGAGTCAGTTTAGCTAAACTAGAACTATGTTTCCCAGAATTCCCCTCTCAGCATGGGTCTGAGTCAGCCTAGGCCCCAAGACACATGAAGGAGCAGCAGCAGCCAGACTTTCATTCTGTTGTTGTTTTGTTTTGTTTTAACCACTCGGAGGTAGCTGTGGGGATGGGGGAGCACCCAGACCCACACCCCAGGGCTGTGGTGGTACACCTGCATCGTTGCTGGTTGCAAGCTCACCTCCTTGGTCTGGGGCAGCACCTGCTGCAGCTCCTGTACTCTCTGCCAGGCATCCTCCTCCAGCTTGCCCACCTCTTGGCCCAGGAGCCAAGAAATGATATGAAAGTGATCACCAGCTGCTCCAGTCATGGGCATCTTCAAAGGTGGAGATTCAGAGGGGATGAGAGGCTGCCAGGGACTCAGTGCATCCTCAGATTCCTCTTTGGTTTTGCTCTCCAGCTCCTGCCTTTCCTTCCCCACTGCCTGCCCTGTTGACTTCTTCCCCAAACACAGAAGCAGCAGCCTCGCGTAAGGTGTTTGACCAGCTCCCAAAATTGCATAGGACCAAATCCTCCCACTAAAGCCCTTATTTTATGTTGTTCTTAGTGGTTTTCACATCTTCTCTGGTTGAATCTTGATGGGGGTACAGGGGCTTTTCTTCCAACACTCTAATGTTCACAGACACCTCAATAGGGAGATATTATTTAGAGTCCTATCTTAGAGATGACTGAAGTGAAGATCAGAGAATCTAATCATTTGTCCAAGCTAGTGAGTAGAACCAGGGCTGAGATTTGAGCCCAGATCTCTCAAATTCCAGAGCATTCTTAACCACTGGGGCATTTTGTGGATTCTCTAAGAATAAAAGTGGGCCCCATAAGATGGTCAACTCAACACCAAAAGTCCCACCTGGGTCTGTGCCAGGACCTCCTAGCTCTGCCCACTGCCTCAGGAGGGAGGGTCTTCCTTGACAGAGACCTGTCATCTATAGAGAGAGGGTGGCATTGTCTTTACTTTTGCTTCTTGGCTCTAGCCAGAGGTTCCCAGTGGGTTGATTACATCATTTTCATCATGAATTGGTCAGAGAAAAGGCTTTCTTGAAAGATTCTAAACCTCATTCAAAGCTCAGAAGAGAACCTCCCTCAAATCTGTCCTGCTTTTGGGTGAAGACACATATGGACAGAAGAGATGGGTACAGAAGAAGGAATGGATGCCCATGCAAGGGACAGAGACCTGCCCAGGAGAGAGGCCCCGAGTAGTGAGCAGGGAAAGAGGCACAAGAGGAAAATGACAGAAAAGAAAGAGGGGGAACAAAGACCGCAAAAGGAAAGTAACCGAGAAGAAGGAGAGAAAAGGAACAACAACAGAGACTCAGAGGTAGAAACAGAAACCGAGAATGAATGGAAGAAAAGGACATAGAAGTGGAACAGAGAGAGGCACAAAAGATGTAAGAACAGAAGAAGGAGGAAGAGAGAATAAGAGAGAGAAAGAGTGGAGAGGGAGAGAGTTCCCTCAGGTTCTTAACCTACCAAGCACTTCTCTCCTGGTCCCATATTCTTTGGGGGCATCCAGAATGGGACCCATGACAGCCAGGTGCCTTGGGAAGGGAAGCACCTTGGGACTGCCCTTGGCATGCTGGCCACTGGCCACATTTGACACACCACCAAAAGACAGACATCAGTCTCTGAGTCAGCTCTTTTCTTCATGGCCCCACCTGCCCCACCTCTCAGGCTACTGTTCCAAGGATAATTACAGAAAGCCTGCTGGACTGGGGATTTATGAGCCTAGAGAGAGCCTGACTCCAGAGGGGGAGGGAAGACAAGAGAGAAAGATGGTCACAACCACCCAGCCACCCACTGGGCTGGGCACTGCAAGTTTCTAATACCTGTCCAGGCTAATGCCCAGGCCACAGATCCAACTCTTCCATCTCTCTCTACCTAAAGTCAAACTTTCTACCCTTTTACCACCCACTCCTTTCAGCTACCTCCATATAATTCCACTGAATGTTTGGCACATCCGCCATTTTTCCTGTTCCTGTGCCAGTGGTTATACCATCTGCCAATGCTTTCTTCTGCTGGACATCTCAGCTATTTATCTGCCGTCCTCCATACATCTATCTCTATTCTTCCATCAACCACCCATCCATCAAAGCTCCATGACTCAGCTCACTTCTCATCTGCCCACCAGCTCCTCTACCCAACTGCCCACCCATCCTCCATCTACTCACCCACGTTCTCAGTTTTTCCACCTTCTACCAATTTCTTGAACCTCTGCAGAACCTTCAATCACCACCATTTTTTCTGCTGGCTCACCAATCCCTTCATCTGTGAATCAGCCCTGTATTTCACAACTCTTTTCCTTCTGACATTCTCCCCATCCATGTACCATTCCCCACTTATCTCCAAAATCTTCCAACCATCCACTAACCTCTTACCATCTGCCAACTTCTCTATACACTCGTTAACCCCTCTCCCTTCCACCAGCACCTCACCGGCCAGCCCCTCTGTTCTTTTCCAAATCCTCCATCCACCCACCAAAAATCTCCAATTCTTCTATACATTTCACATAAATCCCTAAACACACATACCAACTCTTCTGTTTAGGGGGCCATTCCTTCCTCTGCCTATACTTACAACTCCATGGCTAATCCAAGAATACCTACCCCCTTCCACCATCCCATCTATCCATCCACTCAGCAACCCTTTCATTAAGATGTCAGCCTCTTCCTGCGCTGTTAACAATGTGTTCCTTCTATCCACCAAGCCCTCAACACTCCAACAACCTCTTAATATACCAACTGACTTCACAATGGCCCCAACTCAGGCCTCAGGGAGGTTCAGTAGAAAAAACATGGGTTTGTAGAACTGCAGGTCTGAGCTGTAAGCTTGGTTTGGAATACATTGTTAGCTCCCTTGCCTACTCATAGCTTTAGGAGGGTCCTTGAGGACACTGAGGAAGCTGGACAGAATAGAAAGGGAAGTGGGGTAAAGGTCTTCTTACCTCTGTTAAGGATGCTGGTGAAGTTAATTACAGCCACTGCACCCTCCCAGCTAACTGGACAGCACAGAGGAAGCCTCACCCCCGCTGATGGCTGCCCTAGCCTGTCCTGCCTGCCTGATGGACATATACAGCCCACAATCCCCTCCTCTCTTTGAACCCTGGGCTTCTGAGCTAACTCTAAAGACCCTAAAAAGGCAAACCTATTCTGGACCAAAGCTTGGGCAGATTTTCCAGCCTGGGGTTGTAAGTGGCTCCAAGCATCACTTAACCCAATCAGCCCTATATGTTCCCATCTATCTGCTTCAATATCAGCAAATGCCTTGACTACTTTTGGGCCAGATTACACCCAAGTCAAGTGGATTGCTGGTGACATAAAAAAGTGGGAGTTGCATCAAACTAAGGTATAGGTTGTGGAATCTGCAGAAAGTCGTTTGACTTCGCTGAGACATCATGTCCTCATTTTTGAAATGAGGATAGAAAATCTTCTACATACTACACAGGAATGTGATAGAAAAAGACAAAGATACTTACACACTCTACCCCACCCCCAAACACACACACATTAAGATAAGGCCTGACCCACAGTAGGCCCCCATCAAGTGATGCCTTCCCCTCGTGTGGACTGGCCCTTGTGGCCAAGGCTTGATCATCTCTGTATTTCAAGGAAAATGGGATGACATATTTCTAACCCAAGACCAAGCCACCTGGGCTGGAAAGTTAGGTCTTCCCTCCAACACTCCCTGTAGCAGCATTTCAACAGAAAAACTTGTTCTCAGGGAATCTGAAATGCCTACAAAATTATGAAATGGGCCAGAAACAAGTTTCTTATGCAAATCTCAGTGCTCCTTTTTGACATTTGTCAGTCCCTGGCCAGAAATTGAGCTGCCAAATGAGTATGGGAGTTTCTGTGACTTGGGTTTCCAAAATGGCATTCAGCAAGTGATCTGTCTAATTGCTTTTGATATCTAGAAAAGCTAATTAAGGTAATAATACTTGGCACTTGTATAATAATAATAAAAATAATGACCCTTTATATGTAAGAAGTGTCTTTCATCCAAGGATCACAAAGCCTTTACAAACATTAATTAATCCTCACAACTCACCTGTATGGTGGGTGTAATTAGTCCCATTTTATGGCTGGATGGATTGAGGTATGGATGGAATAAGGGATGCGGTGGAGATCACACGCGGCATCTCCTGCCAGGACAGGGGTGGCTCCGAAGATTCCAGAAACCACTCTAGAGCTCTTAGCTCTTTCTCCCTCTCAACTCTCTCAAGGAATGCCACACATACACACACACACACACACACACACACACACACACACACATAACCAAGAGCCAAAGCTTCCTCTGGACCAGCCTCAGAGAAAAGCAAAATTCCAAGACTGTGCCTTAAGTGGCCATGAGCTGGTCCCTTCCCTTCCCAGAGTCTTTATTTCCTTCTCCATAAGCCAAGAGCATCGGGCTCCACAATGCCTCACACCTCAAGTGTCCAACTCCACAGCTGGCCAGTCTGTTTCTCTCTTCACAGGCAGGTATTGAGGGCCTTGAAACCATCAACAAGGATCTGGGCTCGGTCAGCATTCCTGAACAGTTGGGTTGCCAGATTTAACAAATAAAAACCCAGGACAGGCAGGCAGATTCAAATTTCAGGAAAACAATGAACCATTTTGCAAGTATACCCCATGCAATATTTGGGATATGCTTATATTCAAACATGATATTTTGATATCAAATTCAAATCGAACTAGGTGTCCTGTATTTTCTCCAGCAAATTTGCTTATTAGTCACTCTAAAGAATTTGCTCACATCCCAATCTCAGGTCATTCTTACCTAGCCCTGAGAGGCAAGTATCATGATTCTCATTTTGTCCCTGAAACTATAGTCCAGAGAAGGGCAGTGGCCTGCCTAGGGTCCCACATTCCTCATCTGCCCAGGCCTCCCTGCAGCCTCCACTGAAACTTCCAGTGATTCCCCAGTTTCCAGAGAACCAAGTGCAAATGCCTTAGTGGCATCCCTTCAAGCCCTGCAAACCTCACCCCAGAACCTTTAGCTTTCTATGGGCCCAGTGGCCCCTGTCACAGATACATCTAGGCCTCATGTATTTAGCTGTGTCCAGCCCACCCTTCCTTCCTTTGGTCTTATTTTTTTCCCCTTTGGTACTGGGGATTGAACCCAGGGGCACTTAACCACTAAGCTACATCCCCATCCCATTATTTATATTTCATTTAAAGACGAGGTCTCACTGAGTTACTTAGGGCCTCCCTAAGTTGCTGAGGATGGCTTTGAACTTGCAATCCTCCTGCCTCAGCCTTCTGAGCCTCTGGATTACAGACATGTGCTGCCACACCAGCCTCCCTTGGTCTTAATCTTTACCTCTAAGGATCCCTATTCCTTCTTCCTCGGGATAATGCCAGGGCCAGCTCAATGCCACCTCTCCTAAGAAGCCCTCCTTCACCAAACACTCCCGCCCCCAGTGTGTGTGTGTGTGTGTGCGCGCGCGCGCGCGCGTGTGTGTGTGTGCACGTGCACACACGCAAGCGCTCTATCCTCCCAGCACTGGCACACCCAGTGCTGATTCTTGGCCCCATGCCTTGGCACACATTATTGTCTCTGCCTAGAATTCCAATAAAATCATCCACCAAATTAACCGAGTCATTCATTCATTCAACTAATATTTGTTAAGAACTCACAATGCATCAAGTTTATCATCCCCACTCTGGTAAATTTACCTGTCTAGTAGAGGGGTCAGCAATTCGTTTTTAATAAAAGGCCAGATAGTCAATATTTCAAGCCTTGAGAGCCATAGGGTCTATGTTACAACTACTCATCTCTGCCACTGTAGCATGAAAGCTGCCCTAGAAAATACGTAAACACATGGGTAGGCCTGTGTTCCAATAAAACTTCATCTACAAAAACCGTCAATGGGCCACACTCTGGGTCTGTTGTTAGAAACAGACATTGAACAAACAGCACACAAATAAAGAATAACTATAAATAACGAAGTGTCCTAAATGTTGTAAAGGAGAAGATTCTGCTCAGACTCCTCCTCCCTGGGAGGCCTTATACCAGTAACCCCTCCTCTGTTCTCCAAAACCCCCTGATTTAGAGCAGTCATTGAAAGCAGGGACCATCTTTCAACCAGAGGCCTTAAGACCCATTGCAGATATTGCACCTAACCCTGTGAGAGGTGTTTCCCAACCCCTGAGACCAGATGGAGCTGGGCCACAATGGGCCTGGGCTAGCTTCCAGGCCTAGGACCCCTCCCTAGCAGAGGGGAAGCTCTGCTCACCCTTCACCCATAGAAATGTTCCTATCACCATTCTTTCCAGTTGCCCTCCTCTGATTAACTGCCCAGGCTAAGCTGGAGTGTAAGCCTTATTGAATAGAGAATGTTGGAATTCACATATTTGAATGAGAAATATCCATACTTTTGGCAAAAAAAAACACCAAACCCTCTCCGGAAACCCCAAGGCCATATGAAGGACCAGATGTTTCCAACATCATGGCTTCTTATCCCCTCCTTCAGTGGCTTGGTCCTGAGAGACTCCAGGATACTTTTACAGGACATGCAACACACACATACATTGAAATCATGCCCCCATGTGTTCATACGTATGTGTTCCATACACAGGCTCACATAGACCTCGGATAGATGCACATTTACATACATAAGCACATGCATAGGCACACATATGCATCCCTGTTTCACACATATAACAACAGTATCCGCAACCAGGCAGACAAGCTCAGATTCACAGATTCATCTGGAGACACCCAAAGCCTCACACCTACACATGCATACTCACACACTATAAGTATGCATGTATGTGTCGTATGTGCACAGCTCACTGTGCTCCTGTGAGCATGCACACACACACACACACACACACACACACACACACTGTGGAATCCAGTCCCACCACATGTCTCATAGGAGGAACTGGCCATGAAAATCACATTTGAGGCACTTCTGGATCACCAGCTCTGTCTGGGATCTGGTAGCAGGAGTTGCCACTCTCAGCTCTGAGGAGGGCCACAGGAAGTTCCCATTTCCCTGGCTGCCAGATTTCAGTCACCTCTGACCCACAGAGAGACAGAAACTCCTCCGCTTCCTGCAGGCCAGCCAAGTCCGTGCCCGGCACTCCTCACTAGCGTGTGGCAGGAGGAGATAAAGAGGGCTGGGTGCAGCCCCAGGCAGGGCTGCTGCAGTCAAGGCAGCTTCCTTGGCCTCCCCTGGGGTCAGTGCTGGCACACAGGGAACCTCGGGGAAGGACCTTGGGCTCAGCCCAAGGTCAAATATCTTCTTATCTGAAGGACACTGACAACTTCCCTGCCCTGCTTCCAACACTTCTAGCAGCCTTGAGGAGCTCACCGCCCCCAGGAGCCACCACCCATTCCTCCTTTAACTCTTGCTGAGCCCTCTGGCTCCAGACAGGCTGTTGTGGAGCCTTTGCCACAGATAGAAGTGACAATGACAGGAATTAAGAAACTGGTGAACCCTAACTCCCAGCCTCTCTGTTGGCTGATCAGCGGAATCTGGGGGTAATCTCACCTTGACCAATTCATTCATTCGTTCATTTATTCATTCACAAGAGTGGTGCTAATTCACAATAGACACTATAGAGCCAGCCTAGGTGTCAATCAATGGATTAAATGATAAATAAAATGTGATATATATACACAATGGAGTTTTTATTCAGCCATAAAGAAGAGTGAAATTATGTCATTTGCAAAAAAAAAAAAATGGATGGAACTTAAGTTCATCAAAATAAGCTGAATTCAGAAGGTCAAAGGTCATATATTTTCTCTCATATGTAGAAGCTAGAGAGAATATAGGAAAAGAAAGGTGGGGGCAAGTCTCATGAGAATGGAAGGGAAATCAGCAGAGTAGAGAAAAGGGACAAGGAGGGAGGAGAAGAGGGAAAGGGAAATACTGGAGAGTGATAATGGCCAAATTATATTGTTATATTGTGTCCATGTACAAATATGCAACAACAAATCCAGCCATTATAAACAACTACACCACACCAATAAAAAAAATATGGGGAAAAAATACAGTTTGCTGAGGCTGGTGTCTAGTGCTGAGGAGTCAGTGGTGAATTGACAAGTGTCACTGGTCTCGCTGTGGCCTTGAAAACCTGGATGCCAAAGGAATCCAGATTGACAGCCTTCCATAGTCAGGAAGCCTTTGTGAGAAGTAACCTGTGAGTGGAGGTTCAGAGGCCAAAGATGAACATGTATGAAAGAGCACATGGGAAGGGCTACAGATGGCCTGGTGCATGAGGGGTACTCCACAAATGTTCACTGGCTGAATAAAAGGGGAACTTCTTGAGGCTTCTTAGTGGAGAGATGACATAGATTATTATTTATAGATGATGCCTTTCATTGGTACCTGGGGGCCTCAGAACTCTACATCTCTTGGCGGGGGTGGGGGTGGGGGTGGGGCTTCTTTGCCCAAGATGAGTAAGTCTTCTTGCAAAGCTTCCCAGAGATTTCCTGTCCCCACCACACACCTACCTATAGACACGCCGCTGCACGCATGTGTGCATTTGGGCTTTCAAACACATAAGCCAACCATACATGTGCAAACACACGCAGTCCCTGTACACATGTAATAATAGGAGCAAACACTTTTGCCCCACTTTTCATGGGCCAGGTCTCTGCATTTATTAACTCAGTTAACTCACCCCCGTAAGGTAGGAACTAGTAGGATCCTCCTTTTCACATGTATGAAAACAAAGACATGGAGATGTGAGTCCTTTGTCCAAAGTCATATAGTTCTTAAATGTCAGGGCTGGGATATGAACTGGGCCATTGGGTCCTGGAAACCACACTCCTAATCATCACAGCACCATGGTCCCAGCCACTGCCCCCAGCCTCCTGCCCGGTAGCACCCATCCACACCTCACCCACCTGGGATTGTTATCCCCTGGAACCTTAGTACACAGGACTCCTGCTCATTCATCTCTGGCACACTCTGTTCTGTCTCTCCATGTACACATCCTCTTATGAGACCTGTGTTAAGCACAGACAAAGGTCTGAGGCTTTATGCTAAGCATTTCATGCGCATTCTCTCGATCAACTACAAACTTATGATGGTTCTATTATTATTAGCCTCATCTCACAGGTGAGTAAACTGAGGAACAGAGTGGTTAGGTCACTCACCCAGGATCACAAGGAAGCAGAACTTAGAATAGGCTCAAACTGCTCCGAGTCGTGAGCCTCAGCTCTTCAGCTCATCTCAGACTGAATCCTGCCCAGTGTTGGCTTCTGTGACTGAGAGAAATATCTGAGAGGAGGAGGAAGAGGAAAGAAAGAGAAAAGAAGGGAAGAAGCAAAAAAAAAAAAGACTGACTCTTGACCATTATGAATCGTGAGCGTGGGAGGGGTGGGGAGGAGGATGCGCAGAGCAGCCATGCAAACTTTCAATGCCCATGAACATTTTGGAAATATAGAAAAGTTCGGTGTTGTGCTGTAGACACCTACAAGCCAGCCACTGAGATCTGGCGATCGGCATTTCACCATGCTTGCTTCATCGCCTATCACACGTGCCACAACCCACCTGAGGTGGCAATGCTTTGCAGGTGTTTCTAGTCTGAAGAGATCGGTAAGGCCAAGCTCCCTTAGGAGAAGCATGGCGGGTGACCCAGGTTATGGGGGTTTTACTGGGGCCAAAGAACCTGTGCAGAGTCCACATGCACACCTGCAGGGCCACGCACATGTGTGCTTGCACACCAGGGAACAAAGATACAGAGAAGCATCAAAGCCCAGGATTCAGAAGACAGCCAGAGGCTACTGGTGGTCAGTCGGCCAGTTCCTTCCTACTGGCCATCCCCACAGGAGAAGCCGGGCCCCATCAACCATGAAGGCTGCCAAGCGCCCCTGGGGCTCAGGGCCAGGCTGGGGGTGGGTATTTCCCTAATTGGCCTGCTTGTCGTTCACCCAGCAGAGGAAACAGCCGCTGGCCTCAGCCTCCAAATGACAGGAAACGCCATGGAGGGCCACTCGGGCAGTAATTACTACTTTGAGAAAGAAGGGAAAAAAATAAAAGCTGAGGGGAAAACAGTTCCAACTCAAATAATCTGCTCTTTGGGGGGATGGGAGGATGTTTCAAGGAAAAGACATTTTGAAAAGCCTTCAATCAATCTGACAAGCAATTATCTGCTTAACTGCTGGTACAAATCCCCCATGAGGAAGGGTGCCCCTCCCCACAGAAACCCCCACACTGACACTCAGTCCCTCTTCCCCGTCCCTCTACTTGCCAGAAGGGTGAAACTGGAGGTTGTGGCCTGACTTGAACAACCTCAGCACAGGGGCAGCCAATCCCCTCCGCCACCTTTCACACCCATGTGTGTGCACACGTGTGCATTCACACCCGCACACACAACAGTGTGACCGTGTCTTGTCGTATATGTTGTAGAATAAGACTGTTTCAAGCAGTCTCCCCTTCCCCAAGCAAACACAGCATTCTACAGGTCATTAATTCATTCGACAAATATCTTTCTTGAAAAGAAAATTTGTTAGGACACCGATGATGAAGATGAAAGAAACCATGGCCTTCTGAGTACAGTTGGAGAAGGTCATTGTCATCTGCTCTTTGTCTCCCAGACCCATTTCAAGAAGCAACATGGAGGACTGGAGAGAGCCTGGCTGGGAAGAAGCTTACTGGATTCAAATCTAAGTGTGACCAGATAGGCCCTGGGCCCCTCAGGGGCTACTACAGGAAGAAAAGCTGTGGGGCCTCTTTTCTCCTCTGTGTGTCCCAGCCCCAGCCCGCCTGCTTTGGCCACCTATCCCAGGCCCTGGGCCTAGCTCTTAGAAAATTCTGGAACTGTCTCAGTACCAGCCATGTGGGACAGAGAGAGAACAGGCACTTTGGGCCACTGTCTTTCCAAAGAGGGATCTCACTCCACCCTGCAGTTCCAACCAGAGCACAAGAATAAGCCCCAGCCGTGCAGAGTTGGGCCTGACTGGCTGATCCCCTTGCACACACACATGAAGCCCCTCATGACAGCCTCCAAGGGCCACAGGCTGACACATACACAGGCTGCATATGCCACAAAGGGAGGCTCCTGCATGCTGGTCTCACCCCCTTGGGAGTACAGGGAGTTGCACCTGCATGGTCACCCCCGTGGACGCACATGCTCCTCCTGGTCCATGCATAGTCTCATGTGCACACACCTGCACACTGTGCCCAATATCAGCCTTCACACTCAGGCACTCACACTCAGGCACTCACACTTTCTCATGCCATCACATGCCCAGATTCTATGCTGGAGGCAGCATGCACATTCTCTCTCTCTCTTTCCTTCTCTCTCTGTCTCTCTGTCTCTCTCTCCTTCTCTCTTTCTATCTCTCTCTCACCTACACACACGTACAAAATTGAGACACAAGACTTCACACCCCAGTATACACACATGCCATCACACTCACACAGTGTGTGCCCAGATGGCCCTTAATCACACGGTCACGTTCAGAGGGATGGCAGTCACAGGCACCTGAACAAACACCCAGGCACTCCCAACACAGCCCACTCAAGATGCCTCCACACTTAACATATATGCAGAGGCAACCTTGAGCCTAACACTTGATCCTGCCCGTGTGCACAGTCACCCATGCAACTGCAGGACAACTGCATATGCACTCATCCACATGCAACCGCAGGAGCCAGCACTTCACACACACACACACACACACACACACACACACACACACACACACACTAACTATACCACACATTCTTCCAGGGAAGAGAACACAGAGGAATAAAAAATCCTCTAGCCTGGTAGAGGCCCTAGAAGGGAAATAAGTGAGCATTGAAGTGGCCTGTCCCTGGGCAGGCAAGGATTTGAGCAGGTGTCATAGAAAGCCTGCTTCAGAAGAGTCTCAATCAGAGTCACAAAAGGAAGCCCAGGTCTAAGACATTAGTCAGAAAAGAAACATGGAAAGACCTCTGCAGCCAGAGGTTCAAGGAAGAGGGTCAGAAGAAAACTGGGCCTAGCTACCATATCAGAGCCTCAGGGGACAAGGGGGTGGCCATCCTGGTGGAATC
>CM053401.1:163552919-163672732 GCA_028644305.1 Xerus rutilus
ACCTCCTTGGATAAGCAAAGAGACAGGCTGGGTGTCCTAAAAGCATGAGAACCCAGCCTGGAAAACCAGATGAGACCAGGAACAAAGGGGACAGGAGATGTTGCACGGGCTCCTGATCAACCCTCAACCCACAGGAACAGCTTCCACAAATCCATCAGTGGAGCCATGTTTGGAATGGGTCTGGCTGCTCTGGACTCTGTCAGACCCACCAGGGGTGCTCAGTTCCAAGTTGGGGTGGGAACCTAATCACCACATGCCCCTACCTCAAATACTCTCGGTTAATGTCTCTCATGCACCTGTACAAACTCCTTTCCCCAGTGAAGCTCTACTGCATCTGTCATACTGCTCTCTGTGGAAACCAGACTCCCCAAGTGCACCCCCTCTGGCCTCCAAGCATGCCTTTGCCTCCTCACATTTACTGCTCAGGAGGACCCAATGTAAGTCTCAGGGGAAGCCCTTGGCTGACATCCGCCCCAGGAAGCCACATTAGCAACTTCATTCATCAGGATCTGGTTTGAACTTATATTGTGTGCTGTAATCATTTGTTTACTTCAACTTTGGCGGCAGCCCCAGTTTATTACAATTATTACTGTCTGGCAGGGGAGAGAATATATTTGCCTTTTACAAGCACACAGGAATGGTATTCTAGCATTTTGTAGCAAAAGACTCATTGTATTCAATATCTCCAAAACTATCAGATAATGTTGAAAAGAGAATTTAAATCCATCGATGCATATCTCTCTCTCTCTCTCTCTCTCTCTCTCTCTCACACACACACACACACACACACACACACACACATCTTTAACTCCACAGATAATCAAAGAAAAGTGGGTTAAAATTAAAAAAAAGGAATAACAGTTTATCTAGTAGCAGACCAAATAATAAACAATAATACCTAATGCTGGTAAGGTTACCCTGAAATTGCTAAACAGACAAACTGCTGCAGGCAAAGTAAATTAGAACAGACTTTATGGCAAGTAAATTGGAAAATATGTATCACAAACCACAAAAATGTTCCTGCCCTGAGACCCACTGATTCTACTTCTGGGAATTTATCCTAAGGAAATGAGACAAATAAAGAGAAATGCTCTCCAGAAACAGAAAAGTGTTCAATGGAGCATTATTTAAAATAGGAGAAAATTGAAAGTAAAATTCAGCAATACCCGGCATCAATTTGATGAAGTAATAGGTGGCCATGAATATGATAATCTGGAAGTCTGATGTAGCCAGCGAAGATACTTTTATGCTACGTTCACCTTTCAAGTTTATTGTCAAGAGCAGTAAGTACAAACTGTTTATTAACATAAAAGTCCCAGCGCTTGCAATGGGGTGCTGGTAGCCTTGTGGGGAAGATTTTCTTCTCTTATTTTCTAAACTTTCAGTTGGGTTATATATTGGTTTTATAGTTTCTTTTAACTGGAGTTAACAAATGATCATGCTCCACAAAAGAACTACAAACAGCACTTAATTAGAAAGAGCAGCTTTCACAAGACCCTCAGTCTGTCTGGGCCTCATTTCCGTCTTCCTTAAGATCATCTGCCCCATAAATGGAGTGTGGGAAGTAGACCTGGCAAGACTTTTTAAGTCTTTAAATCAAGTGCTGTAAGGAAGAATAGGTTTGTCAAAAATACTGGCAAATGATTGTCAGACATGAACACCCATCCATTAAATCTGGTCCTCCCAACAATCCTGCAGAGTGGATAACATCAGCCCATCTTTACAGGTGGTAAAACTGAGGCTCAGAGGCCATGGAAATCCATACAAGAACAGCACAGGTGGTAAGGAGTGGAAGCAGGGCTCAAATCCATATTTCTCTAGCTCCACAGTTCTCTCTACTGTTTCTCAATTCATATGAATTATTTTTCTCCAAAAGTAGTTGGTTCATCAAAAGCAGTTTGAAGCTGTGGTTTAAAGATGTCTCCTGATGGCCCACTCAGTCTGCCTGGGAGCCCTTCTTCCTTGGAAGGGAGTGTAGAACTCAAGGCTCCACTGGCTTTGCCTGAAAGAGGACTGGCCAAGCCAGTCACTACAAAACCCATTGGTTCCACGCATTCCAAAAGAAAGCATCCACTTTACCAAGAGTGCACCTCAGCAACCACAGACACAGGCCCCAAAGAAGAAAAGAGGACTGGGGGAGCCCCTGATTGGCTACCAGTGATGTCATGCCCCAGCCCCGAATGCCTGTAAAGGGCCTGTGCTGGGCAACTTTATAGGGACCTTGGTGTCTGCATGCTTCCTCGCTGGCAGCCAGGCCAGCATGACGACTCCTGTCCGCCGGCACCCCACCCGCCCCCCGCATGTCCCCAGTCTCCTTGCTCTGGGCTTCTCCCAACCTGTAATTACCCAAAGTGCCCAGCTTTATGGGCTTAAAGAGGGGGGACGGGCAACAAAAAGAAGTCCCTTGAAAGGAACCCAGGAATCATCCTAGCAGGGCTTGGGGGGCAGACCTAAGTAACACTGTGGGGGGGGCCTGCCCCCTCAGATACGCTCCTGGCTCCCAGGTCCTTCCAACTGGCCCCATCTGCATGCACTCTCCTGCCAACAGTCCTCCAGTTAGTTACTCAGGCCACTTGAGATAAAATACATATCATTCTCTGTGGCTTCCATGTCTCTTCATGGTCTGGGTTCTGCCTCCTGTCTCCCAATCCCCCGCCCCACTCCACCACTTACACACACACTGCATCCTCACCTCCCTCTAAACCTCCTAAATACTCATCCCTGTCCTAAAACATCGATCCTTCCCCTTTAGCTGGCTAACAGCCACTCACCCTGAGACCTCACCTCACACTTCTCCTCATTCAAGGATCTTTCCAGGGCTCCTGTCCTTGCTGGAATAGCTTCTTCTGGGCTCATGGAGGACCCAAGGTTTGCCTTATGTCTTAGTCATTTAAATCCCACCAGAAGCAGAGTCTACAATAAACAAAAATCCAAGCGCAGTGGATCAGCCAAGTGCCCATTACAGGCAGCTGGAGGCTCGATCTGCTGCAGCCTCTGGAGTTCAGGGTAGAACATGCACCTCTGAATCCCTCAGCCTGGAGGAAGGAGACGTGGTTGAACACACCGTGACCATCATTTATTTGTTGGGGGCTGTGCCTGATGGTCATCAATTTTCTAACCTGCTATGGGCAAGGTCCAGGGGACTTAGGCAGTAAGGGAATGTCCTGGGGCAGCTGGAAGTCAGGGGGTGTGCACTGTGAAGTGAGGCTGAAGGAGACCTAAGCCAGGCACAACCATGCGCCATGGGAGCCCCGCCACACTGCATGTAGCTGCCTCTTCCCCACTTCTCTTCAATGAGACCACAGCTTCATACATGTCTCTGTCTTGTGTGTAGCTGTATCCCCAAGGCCTAGCCCAGGACTTGGCACATAGGCACATTTGTGGAGTCAAAATTATGTCCTGCTTGGGGTCAGTCCCCAAGACCACCAGTAATTCAGAAATCCTATCCATGGCCTTCATTTGTCCAGCTGGATAAGCCAAAGATCCAAGAGGTAGAACCACACAAAGAAACCTGGAGCACCTCCATTGTCCTAAGAGTTAACCAAACACTCTAAGATCCCTCTTGTCCCTGGAAGAGCCACAGGCAAGGACAACAGGATCACAGCCAGAGACCTGGATTCATATCCCAGCTCTGCCAGTTACTGTATGGCCTTGGGCAAGTTGCTCAACCTCTCTGTGCTTTGGTTTCTTCAACTATAATAATCCCATAAGGTGTGCACAGTTATTACCATTATTGCAAAGTTCAAATGAAATAATGGATGCAAGATGCTTGGTCATCATTAAAATAATTCTTACCTCCGTAACATACAAAGGAGTTTTACAGAGCAGCCAGGAGAGCCCTAACCCTAAGCCTTGAGAGTCCCCTACTCAATGCCAGGTTCTGTGCTACAGGCTTTATACACATCCATGAGCCCACTGGCTGCAGGTCGGCCTGCAATGCTATCTCCAGCCCATTGTGGCCTCCACACCTCCAGCAATAGGAGGCACAAGAACACACGAGGTCCTGTGTCTTCAAAATCTCCCTTCCTCTCTCCCTCCCCTGGATGGAGTCCCAAGTCTGAATTAAATGAGAATTGCCCCTGGGGAGATCCAACCAGTACAGAACACAGTGTCCCCTCCCCGACTGGGGACACTTTGCTTCTGTGCATGCAGTCAGGGGCTGCATTAGCATTTTGGCAGCTCTAACACACCATGTGGCCCTGGGCAAACCACTTGGCTTCTCTGAGTCTCAGGTGTCTTTTTATAAAGTGGAGACAATACGGGAGCCTGCCTCATAAAGCTATTGGTGTGATTAAATGGAATTATACATGAAAGCGCTGAACGCAGTGCTGCACAAGTGTTAGGGAGCATCAGGAGCCAGCTAAAAGCCATAGCTCTGCTTCGTCCCTGTGATGGTTTCTCCCACATTCGGTCCCTCCCAACGAAGTCAGAAAACTGTTGGATTTTGACTGAATCAATGATAAATATGTCAACTAAGAGAAGACCAAAGAAGACCTTTTGGCATACACAGAGACCACCATCAGGAGCTCTGTGACCCACCGATCACCACTTCACGAGAACATTCTGCACCCGGTTGCCGTGCTCCACCTCCTCTGCCCCTGGGTGTGGATGCTCCAAGCACTGACAACTCTGATTCTATGTTTCAAAACACAGCCATAAATCCCCTAAAACTACTTCCATTGAAACGTGGGGTCTATTGTCCCTCCCCCTGAACTGAAGGGACTTGTGACTACTTTGACCAATAGAATGCAGAAGTGATACTGTGTAACATCCTAGGCTATGTCATAGCATGCCACGCAGCTTCTACTTTATTTAACAGAGGAACCACACGTAGAAGCCTGAGGCACCATTGAAAAACTCTACATCCCTACAACCCAACAGCTTTGAGACCATGACACTAGAGGCTAGAGGCAGGCTCTCTGGTTGACAGTCCTTTGTGAGCCCAACTTCAGTCAGCCCAGCCCAGGCATCAGACAAGGGAGTGAAGAAGCATCCTGGAAGTGAATTCTGAGCCCCAACCACTGGGGTTCCCCCAGCTGAGACCCCTGATACTGCAGAGCAGAGCTTGTCCCCATTGCACCTTTTCCTGATTCCTACCCATACAACCTGCTAGCAAACAGAAATGTCCTGAAAGGGACATTATTTGACACCAGCAAATTGTGGTTTGTTTTGCAGTCACAGCTACCTCATCAGAATACCATCTGATGACAAAGTTCCGTTTTTCTCAATGCTCTGAACTTGATGGAAACACACATTGATTTCCAAAGTTACAAGCTCCATATGAACCATTTGGAAAATCTACACTTGGCCCCAGTTTGGGGCTGAGTAAAAGGTCAGGCTTGCTAGAGACTTTGGTATTCTGAGGATACTGACCACCCTTCCGTTGACTCCGCAGTAATTGTTGCACGGCTATGTTGTGTCTGCCACTGTGCCAGGGATGGAGCTACAGTGATAAGCAAAGCAGACGCAGGCCTGGCCCTCCAGAGCCCACAGTCCAGCTGCGGAGACAGACATCAGACGAGTTATTATAAATGGAGACACATAGCCTCAAGAGCATCAAATCATGGCTGGCAAAAGGAGCAAGACAGACCTAAGATCTTCTGAGTCAGGGTCCCTCTGACATGGAAGAGGCAGGGACAGAGGACTGCAGGCAGAGAGACAACCTAGGGAAGGCTCAGACAGAGGGAGTTCATGGGGCATTCAAGAGCACCACGGGAGCCAGAATTACCACAGCAAAGACCCTCAGGCCAAGTGTGAGAAAAGATGCTGAGCAGGAGCTGCGGCCAGAGGATCCCATCCCCTGTCTTCATCCAGCCCCAGGCCTCAGGCTGTTGGCCTGCTGGTAACAGCTCCTTCCTGGAGCTCCCTGGCTTGCCTCCCACCCCATTTGTTGGCTACCCACTCCATCTCCAGTCATTCACCAACACGAGCCTTCCCTCCTACAGAACACTAGTAGTTCTAGGCTCCTCATACATTTTCCAGGTAACCCCAAAATATTAGGTAGAACCATATAAAATTGTAATATTCAGCCATGTGTGACCTTAAAAAATAATAATTGAAATGATCCATCTACATTTTAAACCATTGTCCTTTGAAGATATATTTTGCAAAGTCCCCGTCTAGAAAGCCAACCTTAACACTATTTTCTGAGGTTTGTCACTTTCAATTAACATCAAATTATATTATAATTTCAAATAAAAACATGTAATAGGTACAATTTGAATGGCAACATCTCCCTCCAACTGTACCTCCAGATATCTTGCCACCCCATCTCTTAGGATATGAGACTTCATGTTCTGTTTTGATTCCAGGGTTCTCACTCCCTCTCAGGGGTGAGACTCTTCCATATAACCTGGGAGGTCCCCATGAGTATTAAAAGTCCTAGAGGAAATCGAGAAGGATGGCAGGTCAAGAAGGTAGAAACTCAGAACAGAACGAGTGTGGAGGTGATCCCAGGAGTAGCTGAGGATGAATGCAAGCAGAGCCTAGATCTGAAAGGCCTACTTGTTTCTTTCTACCCCAAACCCAGAAATTTAATTAAAAAGGGAAAGGAGCTAACACAGCTTCAAGCCTTGGCTCATCCAGCCAGCCCGACTGTGGCACAGAAAGGGAAACCCAGGCATGGGCACTAGATCTGGGCTTGAGGTTGGGTTAAAACTAGAATCCAAGCATTCATGCTCTGACTGCCCCTCCATCCCTGCAGGATGAGGGCAAGAGTCCTGAGTGGCCAGCTAGCCACGCCCAGGCCTGAGGCCAAACACCACTCACATGCACTGCTTTTTGTTCAAGGGAATGGACCTGCGGCCGTCTGGTCACATGTTGGGCATTGAAGTGTGAGTGGTCAAGCAGGAGCAGGGGTGGGTGGGGGATTCTAACCCACCCTCTCTCACTATTCCCCAAGAGATTCTGAGAAATTATATGGAAAGGTACCTTCTCAGGGACCTCAGCCACCTCAGGTCAAGATATTGGGCTCTCTGCCCCAGGGCAAGCCCAAGCCCGCCCAGACCTGGGAATCCTGGTGGTCTCTGGCACTCTAGCTTGGCCTAGACTGGCTCACTCCTAGAGATGGGGTAGTCTGGGTCTTGGAAAAGCCTGTTTGTTCAGGCCAAGCCACACCTGACAAGGTCTGTGTGTGTAAAAGAGAGAAAAAGAGAGAGAAAACGTGTGCCAGAAAGCACCACCAGGGGACAGGCACAAAGAGCAGCTCAGTCATTCTCCATACCAGCTGACAATGACTATCACCTCCTCTGTGCCCAAGGGGAGAGAAAGGCAATGGGAGCTTCCCCTGGCCTGGAGAAGGAGCTCAGAGCCCACTGAAGAGCCAAGCACTAGGCAAAATCCACTGAGCACCTATCCAGCACCAAGCCCTTCACTGTGCCACCTAATTGAATCTGCCCAACAGCCTCTAAGGAAGGGCATGTACCCTTGTCACAACTAAGGAAACCAAGGCACGGGAAGGCTAAGGAACATGCCTGTGGGAAGCTCCATGAGGCATGGGCGTCACTCTGTCTTTGCTCCCCATTTAATTCCCAGTGATTGGTACAGAGAAGGCAGATGCCCAATGAATCTCTGTTGAATGAGTGAATGACTGAAGTGCCAGAGCAGGTCTAGAATTTAAGTCTGGAGCCTCCAAAGTCCAGAACACTCTGTGATTTGCAGATACTACGAGAAGTCAACACAAAGCAGTGGCAGCAGAGTCCACAGTGCCCGACACTGCTGGGGACAAGGACAGCACACAGTGCTGAGAACCTTTGATTGAGGTTTTGACATTAAAATAGAAGTCCTCCAGGATGGCCATATAATGATTCAATAGGTATTGAATATCTGGCACTATTCTACAAGTTTGGGATCCAGTCATGAAGAACTTAAGGTTCTGCATTCAGAGGACTTCAGCCTTCCACAAAATCAGAAGATATTCCTAGCAAAGGGAAAGCACCAGGAGGCGCAAGAAGGTGTGCGTCTTAAGGATGGATAATATGGGGTTCACTGGGTGAGGTGAGCATGGAAAGCAAGTTAGGAAGAAGATCCTGGAGAAGAGGGCCAGGGTCCAGAGGGTTCTGAGTGCCCAAGAACAGATGGGAGGAGCAAAGGGTTCAGAGGTGGCTGCATGTGTCAAGATGAAGAGAGGATTCATGCTCCAACTCCTGGACCTAGCATCTTTGGACCCACTCATAATAACATTTTTATACTTACTTGCTTTTTTTCCTTTATTCTAAGCTGTGGATACAATCATGGAAAATCTGGGGAACTAGTGGTTAGTGCCATTTAAGAGAAATTATTTTTGCTCATTATGCATCTTTTTGTAGCTCATATTGATTTTGGTATTGAAAAATATTTATCTCCATATTTAAAGGCAGAATCTTTATGTCAGGTATCCAGGCTCCAGTGAGGGTAGTTAAGTTGCTTATAAAATATGTGACATGTTTTAATTTCTTTAAATCAATCAATCAATCAATCATTCGTGATGCCTTTGGCAGGGAAAGGATAGAAAACAGGCTTTTATTTTATTAGGAAGCTAAGCTTGTCAACATTTCAAATGGAGGGTTGCCTGACCTGTGTTCCTGCAAGCTGTCGGGAAAATGTTAAAGTAGACAACTTTGGGGCTGAATCTGCAAATGCATCTGTGGAGAAGGGGCACAGTGGGTCATGTATCCAAATGGGACCCACTGAGTCCTGGGGATGTGGAGTGTGGAGGTTGGTTGACCTTAAAGAAATTAAGACATTTCTAAGTGCCACTAAGAGTACCATGGGCTCTATGTACAGTGCCTACCATGCTGACTAGAGAAGTTAATCCTGGTCAAAGACGTTTTGGGGTGTGATCTCTGTCCCTAAGAAGGTACTCGGTCCTTTTTCCAACTAACCAAAGCCACTTTTCAGGATGCAGCCCTGAGGACTACCCAGTGGGGCAGAGGTAATCTCACAGCACACACCAGGGACTCCTGCAGAAGATCACCACCAGGCCAAGCACTTCTTCTGGAGATATTTTCATCTCTTCAGCTGGACAGGCAGAGGGAGGAAAGGCCCAGCTGCCAGGAGACTCTCAGTCCAGGCCAAGTTGGTGCACACAGAAACAGCATGGCAATCCAGGCTGCCCAAGCAGCAGGCCTGCCCTTTGCCCAGCACTAGAGGTGGACAGAGACTCCAGCTATTCTCTGCCCTCTTCCTGGGGCTGTCAGCCCAGCACCCTGTATTTCTACTCCCTGGGAGAGTCTGGGCCCTGGGGTGATCTTTGGAATGTTTCTCTCCCACCCTCACCTGCATCACTGAGGAGCTCCTGGTGAGGACAGTGAGTTCTGAGGGGAGGAGAAGGGCTGCCCAAGCCCGGCCTCCCAGAGCTGCCAGGCCCTCTCCCACCTATCTGTGAGAATCCCCCCTCCCTCGGTCTCCCTAGACCTCGGTCTCTCTCTCTTAGAAATCAATACCATCCTTCCTGGGGCTTCCTGAGCGGCCTCCATACCAGCCCTATTGGAAACTTCCTAAAAGAAAGCACACATCACTGTCCACCCTGTGTCCTGAACACTGTGCTCACACAACACCACACAGTAGGTACGCTTACAGCCCCATTAGGAGCAACAGGTGGTCCAGAGACTTGCTTGAGGCCACACCACAGCAAGAGGCTATGTCAGAATGGGAACCCTGCCTTCTGCAGAGCCGCACACTCCAAGCACCAGACCATCCTGCCTCTTGGGACCCTGAGCCTTTCCAAGTAAATTCTTCAAGACCTCCTTTTTGCCTCTTTGCTAAGGCCCAAACTCCCTCCTCTCCTGCCTCTCAAGGCCTGTCCTAACCTGATCTCATGCCCACTGTGCGCGCACGCGCGCGCACACACACACACACACACACACACACACTTCCTGCACAAGATGTCAGGAATGTTCCAGCCACCAAATGGTCCTGCCCCTTCACCCTCCCTGCCTGCCTGCATGCTGTTCCCTCAGCCTAGAACATCTTTCCTAACAGAAAAAGGACTCTGACAGATTGGGCATGGGTTTTGAGTCCGATTGACTAGATGCCCCACTGGCCCTGGGTCTGTGTGACCTTTGGACCAGTCATCCCCTCTTTATCTGAACATTGATTTCTTCAACTGAAAACTTAGAGCTACCAGGCCCACTTCATAAGAGAGTGGCTGAGATGTGGGGTGTGCCAGACACAGCGGGAATTCTTCAGATTCTCTGCTGGCCCCACCTGGGCCACCACCTACCCCACCTGCTCATTCTCCAAGCCCTGCTCAGGCATCACCTCCTCTGAGATGCCCTCTGGGAGTCCCTCAGGTGGGCAAGCAGAGTGCTGGCTGCCAGCTGAGCTTGGAGGGTCTGCAACCCCTCTGACCCAGTGCAGGGGGCTGGGTGCGATGCACATGTGACGGACAGAGGAGGGGCCAAGGGAGAATCACCTGGGTCAGAAGGTGTTTGCGGGTTGATGAATGGGGTGGGACGGTGGAGAATATAATATAGAAAATGACTTGGACTTTAATAATTTTGGTAATTAGTCTCCAAATGACTGGGAGTAGCAGGAAAGATAACAGCCCAGCCAGGTTGCTCAGGTAGCCCAGCTGTGTGGACAGGCCCAGGGTTTCTCAGGATCCCCACAGAGTGGGGGCCCCCTGTGCACTGTCTATCCCCTCCCTCTGAGGCACTATGGACTCAGTTAGAGCCTCCAGTGCCCCTCATTAGACCAAATAAAAAGCCTCAGGAAACAGAGTCAAGTTCGACCCCCATCTGGTGGGCTTCTTGGGACTGGAGGGGAGCTTCTCAGATTGCTTCTCCTCCTTTTTCTATGCCAGGCCTTGTGCTGCTCCCAGGAGACAGAGTGAAGAAGTGCAGGGGGAGAGACCTGCTGGGCAGGTCATGGGGGGGCCAAGGCTAAGCCCCTCTATCCCCCTGCCTTCCCCACCCCCTCAGTCTCCTACCCCTTCTCTCTTTCCCTCCCTCCCTCCTTCTCCCCTGGGTCTCCATCCTTCCCAGAGAACCCTGGTAATAACAGCTTCCAAACCAGCCCAACAGGTTCCAGGAGCCAGGCCCAGCCCTGCCCCAGAGGCAGGTAAGGAGGCTGCTGAACCCCCAGCTGCTGGCTGCCTGAAAACACCAGTCAGTACCTCTGAGTCCATTGGCCAGCCCAGCCAGCTAAGCTCAGGTCCTGGGATCAGGGGCAGGGCAGGATGCCCTGAACAGCAAGCCACTCATCCAGACACTGTCACAGTGACATGCCAACCAAGGATGTCCCCACCACTGTGAGCCGCCGAGTCTGAAGAATTCTGCCAAGCTTGACATATTGACTCATGTTTAATTACACACTGAACAAATCATCTGGCTGAAATGAGTGAAGTTTCATAAAAGAAGATCTAAAATTGGGGGGAAAATTTTTACAGACTTTTTTTTCTAGATGGATACATTATCTGAAGCATTGACAAGACCCACCCGTGAAAATCCCTTTCAGAGTTTCTGGATGTAACTTTATCGGCTTGGTCTTCTGCCCCTTAGCCAGTGATGGGCTGGTGAGGGGAAGACGGAGAGGGAAAGTGTGAGGCAGGAGGCCAGCTGGAACAGTGTGCGATTCTGAGTGCGAATGTGACGACTAGTATGGGTCTCTAAATGTAGAATAGCCCAGTGTGACCCAGATGGCCTGCATTCCGATCCTAGCTCCACTTCTTCTTAGCTGTGTGACCCTGGGTAAGTTATTTAACCTCTCTGTGTTTTAGTTTCCCCACCTGCAAAATGGATAAACGTGAAATGGGCAATCAAAGAGTAACCTCCCTCCTGGCATCGATCTAAAGACTGAAAGAATTAATAAGTGGAAAGCACTTAGCACTTCGAATGCAGCCAGTGAACACGATGGAAGTGTTTTCTATCATTAGTGTCAATGTGAATAGATTAGCATTTATGATGTACCATCATTATTGTTATTATTACTTAGGACTATGCCTGGTCTCGGAAGCACTTGTCCCCAGCTCACTAGTACCCCTAATGGTGTGTATGCACATACATGTGCTTGACAGGCCTGGGAAGGACCCTGTGGGAGAATGAATGCAGCTTCTAGATGAAGTAAGGTGTCACCCGCACTGTGTCCCCGTTCTGGAGGCTGGAGGAGAACCCATTGGCTTGCCTGTGCCTCGTGCTGCCTCCCTGGGCCATCAAAGCCAGCAATGCTGCATTTCTCTAACCCAGTTCCCCCGGTCACATCTCCCTCTGACCACAGCCAGGAAAGGCTTTCCACTTGTAGGAGACCACGGGAGGACACAGGCCCTCTGCGACTACCCAGGGTACTCTCCCCACCTCAAAGTCATTAGCTGATCAGAGCTGGAGAGCCCTTTTCCCCCATGAGGCAACACATCCTCAGGCTCCAGGTACTAGGACATGGACATCTTTGAGGGACCATTAGTCTGCCCCTAGCCCCAGGGAATGATGGGAAAAGGCCCTTCTGGTTCTAAATTTGTTGCGGTTGAATCACATCAGGAAGAGTCTGTCCTGGGGCTCTGGGTGCTGGGAGAGACTAGAGGCAGCCAGGTGTACAATGGATAAATGACAATCCCCATGACCAAGAGCATCCCAGCTAAGGGCTCCATGTTCCATAGCTGGCCAGATTGGGGTAATTCCTCCCAGATCCAAAAGAGCAGTAAGATGTGGAGCAGGCTCTGCCCCAACCTGTTTGTGTCTGTGGAGAGGACAGTCCCTGCTCCAGCCTCAAAATGTCCTCATCTTTAAAGCCTCAGAGAACTACACGCACCAGCAGGTGAGGTTCCTATGACTAGGCCTGCAGCGGGGGCTGAGTAGGTGTCTCAACCTGCCCACTCCACAACCTGGGGTCAGGCTCATGCTCACGGCAAGGGGCAGGTGCATACCAGGGAAGGCTCTCCTGGTGTTAGGAGCTCTGGGTGCTGCACTGTGTGGGTGCATGTGTGTTTAGGAAAAAGTGTGCATGTGCGAGCAGGAGAGTGGAAACCAGTGTGTAAGAGAATATTTCCCAGCATGAAAAATGTAGCCCTGTGCTCTTTCCCATGGCCAAGTCTCTTCCAGCCCGAAGTTCCCCTGAAGGCCAAAGCCTGTGCCCTCAGAACCTCACAGTTTTAGAAGCCTGACCAGAGAGAGTTGGCCCAAGCAAGACATTACTTTGAAATCTCCTGTTTTACACATTCGAATCCAGAGGATGTCCACTGCCGTGACATCGTTAAGGGAATGCTTCAAGCTGCAAATTCTGGAACACCGGGTGGCCATTCAAAAGCATGAAGTCTGACATCGTAGGACACGATGTCCAAAGCACATTGTTAAGCAAAAGAAAACAAGTGAGCCACATGACACTAGATGTAGTTTGGACCCACATTCATTTAAAAAATAAATAAGTAGAGGGTCCTTCTTGCCATGTGTCAAAATGCAAATGCTCTCAACAGGCAGGGGAAGTGGATTGCTGTGAAACTCCAGAGAACACTCAAATCCCTGGGTTCAAAGCAGGCAGTCAGCCCTGGGTTTCTGTAATCTTTGACAGGAGAATGGAAGGACAGGGATGAGGGAGAGTGTGTCAAGGGCCCTGTATGTGAGGTAGGGTGTGTAGTTCCTGAGGGCGTGGCTGTGGGAGAAGAGTTTCAGGGGCTCTGGCTCCTGGTTTTTTTGTTTACATTATGCAATTCCTTGAGGTTTTTTTTTTTTTTAAGCAAGCTTATACAGGTCTTAGTGCAGTTTTAAGCTTAAAGACTAATATTTCTTTAATCATAAAAATTACAATTTTAATCATAAAATTAAAGACAAGCTTAATATTTCACATGAAAATGATACCCCAGAAAAACAGGCAATGTTTATCTCATAGTTTGGACACTGCTGGGTTGGCCTGATCCTGGCTCGGCTGTGGCCATTCCCTCCAGACCCAGGGACACATCAGGTCTCAATAGTCATGGCTCTGGCCTCAGAGAGTCAGCAGCATCTAAAGCAGAAATACAAGGTATTTGCCAGAGTCATGCACACAGAGTTCTGTGAATAAAACTCCTCTTGCGATGCTTTTTGTTGTTTTTGTTTTCCCAGCAGGCCTCAGGCTAGGCGATGACCCATCTGGCTTTCGTGGCTGACTCTGCCCCTCACCGGATGACTACCTCCAACGAGCCATTCTTACTCTCTAACCCTTGATTTCTCTCTTCATCTGCAAAATGAAGGTAAGAGAAAAGAGATGGTGCATGCAAAGTACCTAGCGTGAGGCCTGACACACGGTAGATGCACGATAAATAAGAGTTCAGAAAGAAGAAGAGGCCATGGCCTCTCCTCAGTCCCTGGGCTCCAGCCAGGTAGAAGTACGTCATTGGTGGCACGCTGGCTGCTGGAGAGAGCAGAGTCCACCTGCCTTATCAGGCTAGGCTTGCTTGTTCCATGAAGGACTGGCCGCTGTCCTCCAACCACCTCAACCTAACTAGTTCCAGAACATGTGCCATAAGATCGTGTGGCCCTAAGGCTCAATGATGTCATTGCCTCTGAGAAAGTTAACAGGGTTTAAACCCAGAACATGGGATCTTTTTCAGAGTCCATCTGCTGAGGAAGGAAGCAAGATATTTCCGTTTTGCAGATGGGAAAACCAAAGCTCAGAGAGGTTATGAAGCTTTTATTCATGTATCTGCATTCACTTGTTCATACATTGGATAGTTAAATGAGATGCTTTTGAGAAGTGGCACTGCTTGAGGCTTGGAGCAGCAGGAAGCCCCACTCTACAAGATCAGCAATGTCTTTGCTGTCCAGCAAGTCCCTGCAATAAGAAAGGCAGCACCCAGTTTAATGTTCTGCTCTTGCCATCTTGAACTTAATTTTTAAAGGAAACACTTCCTTTTGGTTTTGCACTGGGCCCTGCAAATTATATAACTGGTGGAGTCAAGAGGGGCATGCAACCAAGTGAACCATTCCCAGCAGATGAAGATGCAGGGAAGGGAAACTGAGCGAACCTTGGAGAAGGGGGCAGTTAACAATGATGAGAGGCGGGGTGCCTGGCCCAGCCTAGAACCTTAGGCTCTGTCTTTCAAGGAAGTAACATTTTGACGGAAGCCTAAAGAATGAGTAAAAGTCAAGCTGGTAAAGTAAAAAGAGGAGCTCAAAATTCAGTTTTCTTATCTATGAAGGTAATGATCCTGACCCCACTGGATCAACAATTACAAAGTTTCTTTCAGTCATTCACTTATCCCATTCATTCATTGGCCATTCAACACATGCGTGTGGTACTGGCCATCAAACCTAGGGCCTTACACACGCTAGGCAAGCACTCTACCACTGACCTATAGCCCCAGCCCCCTACTTTTTTTCTGTGACAGTCTTACCAAGGTGCCCAAACTGGTCTTGAACTTGGGCTTCTCCTCCCTCAGCCCCCAGAGTAGCTGGAATTCCAGAGTTGCACCCATACCTGGCCTCGAACACTCTGTGGAGCAGCCACTCCGTAGCAGGTGCTAAGCAGGCCCTGCAGACCAACAGGACAAGGGAGGGCAGCACAACCCATACCCTTAGGACACATGTGTTCCGGCTGGGAGGTGGATGTTAAGACAACTGATTCACACAGACGATCGTTTATCTATTCCTGATACTTGCAGGAGGAAGGAGATGTACAGGGCGCTACAGGCACACCAGGCGGTGGCCGGCTGTGGGCAGAGTTCTCAACCCTGCCCAGGGCTAGGAACAGAGGTGGCCTAGGGAGTCTGTGGACTGGCTGAGCCTGGCTCTTCAGAGCAGATCAGCTGTGGACACAGGCCCAGCAGGGAGCTGAGGGCCCTGCTGATTTCAGCAGGCACCCTGCCAGCAGCCACCTGGCTGTGCCCTGGTCCCCAGGGGCAGTGGGAGGAACTGGCCCAAAGCAAGAGAGGGCAAAAGAGCAATAAAGAGTTTAATTAAAGAGAGGTAGCTTTTGGAGGCAGGGCGGAAGCAGGCTAGCCTTACTAATCAGCTACTGTGTGCCCAGCACATCACCATATCTGTCAGTTGACTTTTACAGCTCTCTAAGGCAGTCTCTTCCCACCCCTCATGTTACCGTAGAAGAAACTCAGACTCAGACAGGTCAAGCAACCTCCCGAGGTCACACATGATATTGGAACCAGACTCTGCTGCCTCTACTCACCTCCTCTCTGACCAAAAACCTGCCCAAGTATTTGGCAATCTACCAGACAGATTTTCTCCAGCCCCAAAACCAGCAGTGTTTATGTCTCTCCTGAGCAGTGAGTTAATTTTTCCTTGAGAAACACCAGGGCTCTTAAAGTTGGTCGTTTTTCCCTCTTCCCATTGGTCACTTGGAGGCTCACAGTTGACTCTTGGCTCATCTCAATGCAGACTTTATGTCATAATGTCTTTTTTATTTCCTCCTTCCCATGTGTATGGGTGAGTTCTCACTAATTTTAGTAGGATCTGATTCACTCTTTTAGCCCTAGCTTCATTAAGTCTTCTTAAACTTCTGAGCATACTCCATATGCTGGCTCCATCCTTCCTTCTTTGCATAGAAACTTTCTCTGGCTTCTCATGCACAAGGTCTAATGAGGCTGTCTCAGTTCTCCATTCTCTCACCCTTTCCCCCACATAAGCTCCCACCCAAATCTGACCAGCACCCACGAATCCAAAGCCCAATTTCCCAGTAAATAGATGGATTGCTCATCTCGGTCCAAGAAGCTATTTCATAGACTGGATCAAGAACAGAAATATGATAGCAGATTCTATCAAGGCACAATAATACCAGACTCCTCACCTGGTATCTAAAGCCCCTGAAGACCTGTGAGCTCCATCCTCTTCCCAATCCCAGCAGTCCTCCCACATCTCACTGTCCAGCCAAACAGAGCATGAGCTGGCCCACTCTGCCGCTCTGAAAGCTCCTTCCCACCACCACTCTGAGCTTTCACCCAGACTAATTCCTCCCAGGCACTCTCTCCTCCTGCACCCCATCTGTCTTCGGTTATGACCAGCCCAAAGGCTACCTCCTCTCCTGAGCCTCCTCCACCCACCCTCCCAGGGCTCATCCTCCTCTTAGATCTCATTCCAGGCCATTTGTCCACCTTTCTAACTATGCACCATGAGGCTCCAGCTGCTCTTGTGTCCCTCCCAAGATTCCAAACTCCAGGGAGGCATAGAGCCAACACTAGATGCCTTGGGATGAGACAGACCCGAGTTCAAATCCTTACCCAATTGCTTAGCAGGAGGACTTGGGAAAATCCCAGTCTCAGGGAGTACCCACATAACAGTCACGGAGTTCCTGGGGGGCTGCCCAGGAACAAGCAAGGTCAGGGATATAGAGGTGCTTAGCATGGAGCGAGGGAGTGAGCCTTGAGTCAATGAGTGGGTTGGTTTCTGATGCTGAGCATGCTGTCATGAACTCATATGTACACTTCACTCTGGGCCGCTGAGGGGTGGCCTGTATACCTGCCCAGGCCCCTATTAACTCCCAGGGACACCAGGAAGGGCATGGTGAGCATCAAACACAGGCAACCTGACTCCAGTCCACCATCTTCACCACAGAAGGGAACTCTTCTGTGGCTGTGCATACACGTGCACACACAGTCTCCCGTGAGCTCATGTGCACTTATCCACATGTGTACAAGGACACACGTTCCACACAGATTCACAGACACTTGAACACTAAAACTTGACTCTCTTGTCACCAAGTTAGGGACCCCAGCCCACTATTTAAGGACTCAGATGCTCTCTCCACAACATGGTTCCCAAGGTGAGAGGCAAGTTTACATAGTGACCGAGCAAATTTCTCCTTCCCCAGAAAATGCTGGCAAACCCTGTCCATGAAGGCTCCAGGGCTCTGAGCATCTGAAAATGGCCTGGGGGAGGGGGCCTGAGAATATTCGCACTGGTGAAACTCCAGATTCTTTCCCACTATATGTTCACAGCTGTCAATCCCACTTCCCAGGAGCTCCTGCTGGAGTTTGCACACCACCTTCCAAGGTTTTCCCTGCCAATCAGTTTCAGAGCGAACTGAACCAGAGATCCTGGCCAGAGCACAGAACCGGTCAGACCTGCTCGACATCCCCACAGCTGCAATGCAGGAGCCCAGGCTTTGGGCTAAGTCTAAGCTAAAGTCTTCCCAGTGGCTTCTAGGAGAATTCTTTGAGCTCCTGCTCAAGGAAGTTCCCTTCTTGTGAGGCCTGGCCCTAGACGCTGCAAAAGATGGTTCAGACTCAGCCTCCTTGGAAAGACACCTGCAGGACCAGCCAGCCCCACCATAATCACAGTAGCCACCACCTACTACCCGCGTCCACACACACGCCAGACATCAATGACACGCTCTTGCTCAGAAGGTCCCTCCAGAAACCAGAAGTGGGGCAGATGTTCGCAGCTTTACTAAGAGGCAATTGGGGTTCAAAGAAGTGTAGTGAGTTGTCTAAGAGGATGGCTGGGTTTAAATCAGGTCTTCCTTCCTGGCTCCAAAATCTGAGTTCCAACT
Source organism: Xerus rutilus (assembly GCA_028644305.1). Lineage (NCBI taxonomy): Eukaryota > Metazoa > Chordata > Mammalia > Rodentia > Sciuridae > Xerus > Xerus rutilus. The sequence goes on from CM053401.1 coordinate 163,571,307, forward strand.
AGGTCCCCATCCCAAGAAGATTTCAGAGGAAGGACAATGTCTTTCTCTGGGTGCAATTGATGGAGAAGGTGACTAAAGAGCCAACGACTAAGAGTGACAGAAAAGTTCATGGGAAAAAGAGCTCAAGTGAAGATATGGAGGTCGGGGAACCCTGGGATGTTCTGGGGTAGGTATGGCCAGAGCACAGAATGAGGGAATGTAGAAGGGAGGGCCAAGGGCTGGTATCACAGAGTCTTAAAGGTCAGTCTAAAGAAAATGCAATGACCCCTAAAGGCAATGGAGAATCATAGATTATTTCAGAGCAGGACTAGTTCCCATTATCTCAGAAAAAAAAATAATTTAAAAGCAATGTAACATAAGAGGAGAATGAACAGTGGTCTGAGGGAGATGCTCTTGGCCAAGTCTCACTGAAAAAAAATCCCCAAAACACTTTCTAGTCAGTAACAAATTCACCCATCATCCAACACCTGGCCTCAGAAAGTAGAATGGTTAAAGACACAGACTCCAGGTTCAGACTGTCTACGTTTGAATTGCCTCTTAATAGTTGTGTACCTTTGGGCATCTTGCTTAACCTCTCCGTGATTCCGTTTCCTATCTCTTAGGTTTATCATAAGGATTGTGTGAGCTAATAGTTGTAAAATATTTAACAGTGCCAGGCCCATGGGAATTGTTTCCCAAATTAGGATCTTTGAGTCCATAGTCCTTGATCTTCCAAAGATGATAAAAGGACGAGTCTGATGTGATGTGTTCCTAGGGATCCTTCTCTGGGTCTCATTAATGGCCATCAATTCCCTTGCTACCTACAAACTGTCCCTTTAATAACGTGCTCCGGAATTCTCGGGCCCAAAGGTCTAGAACTTATAGAATGAATCTAGCACACATCAATATTTTCATAAGATTCCACCTAAGGCCTCCATTTTCTGAGAAACTTTTGACCCTTTCCAAGTGTTCTGGTATTTTCTCCCTCCTCGTGCAAACAGAGATGAAGGAGAGCCACCCAAGGAAACATAGCAGAGCCATCCTTTGTAAAGAGCTCAAGCAAAATACAGATTTTTTTAGACCCATGGTAGCTATAATTCAAGTGATAGATAACTTTGCTAAAGAAACCTTAAGGTCATGCTGCCGACTTTGAAGCAACCAGAGGCTGGACAGAAAAATATGCAGGAAAATTAGGGTCCCCTTCAGAAGACATCAGAGGGCCTCTGCACTTAACTTCTGCCCTTCGACCTTCCCCAAATCACATCAGGGTCTGAGCTCAGCATCTTGGACTGCCAAAGCCACAATTTAGGCGGAACTGAAATTTCCACCTCTCCTCTGGGCCAAAGTCAGACCATAACTTGTTGATTTTGCAAACAAAGCAGTGACAATTAAGAGGTAAGTTTTTGAAAGAAAACCTTGACAATTTTGAAGAGATAGGATAGAGCCTGGAAGGCAAGTTATAAGCCTCTGGGAATTGGCCAAGAAAGAGTGGGGCCATTCCTGGAGAGTGCCTCTGACAGAGAATATGAGAACAGATTCATCCTTAAGAAATCAGCCTGTTCCTCAAGAACTCCAACAACCAGGACCTCTTTGAGGTAGTCACTCGCCCAGGGATATTAGCAGGTGCCTGGAGAAACATTCTCTCCTACCTCTGCTGGGAAACAAGATTTCCCTGACTCTATTTGTCTAGCTGTGAAATGCACCTAGTGACACTTATGCCTGATCTCTTGCAATTCAAAGGATAGAGCCAAAAGTCTTCCACAGATGCAAGAGGGTGAAGAGGCTGCTCCAGGCTGTGTTTTGATTGCCCAGTCCAAAATCACCCAGAGGAAGTGTCCTCCTCCACACATGTCTACCCCTCTTCCTCCACGTTCTGCTTTTAGGGATCCTCCCATTGTACAATGAAACAGAAAGCAGGAGCTGGGGAAGGTCAATTTTGACCTGAGGACACTGAGCGTCCACAAAGTGTATATACCGGCAGCCTGCTCTCCAGACTCTGGCCATTGCTTAAAACAAGAGCATTGGTGATTTGGCAAGTGTTTTCTTTAAAAAAAAAAAAATCCTCACAAACGTCAGATTCAGAGATGCAAAGCAACAGGGGTGGGGAGTAGGGGAGGAAGAGTTTGGGGAGTTTTATTTTTTCTTTTGGCAATGCTGGGGATTGGACCCAGGACCTCTAGAATGCTAACAGTATTTTGTTTGGTTGGTGGCTTAGTAGGTCGGCTAGCTGGTTTTATTTGTTTGCATGAGGTTAGAATTAGGAGAAGGATAAATTGAAGGGCAAGGAAGGTAGAAAGCAGATGGGAGTCTGCCCAGCGGTGAGACTCCAGAACCCCCAGAAGACCCTTCTGTGATCGTCCCCTGTTGCCTCTCAGGTCAGGTAACAGGCTCTTCTTCCTCCTCAGACTCCAGAACGTGTCCCAAAGTGCACCACTGATGGTGTGTGAGATTTTAGAGGATGATACACAAATAAGCTTTAAAAAAATTAGCAATATGTATTTTTAAAGAGTTCCAAAAAAACAGAGAGAGAAAAAGAAAGAGAAGATAGATATCTAAAAGACAGATATGATAAATGATAAGATGATAGACAGACAGATCAATAGGATAAACAGACAGATAACTAATTGAGAGATAAATAGAAGCCAGGACCCCACACACTGGCCTTTGTAGAAATAACCCCTTTCCTCTTTAAGTACATTTTGTTCAATTCATTTTCATTCAACCAGTTATGGGGTTGTTGAGGTCCTACTAAGTTCCAGGCACTGTTCATTGTGCTTAGGAACATCAGTGAATGAAACCGACATCAGACACTGACCTCACAGGCAGAACCAGAAAACAAGCAATAAACGAATAAACAATCCAGTATTGTAAGGTACGTAGTGCTGTGGGAGGAAAAAAGAAGAAAAAAGGAAAAAAAAAAGGAATTATTATTTCTTTTAATAGGACAAGCAGGTCAGAGTGCCCAGAAAGGGGAAGGGGGACAGATTAAAAAGAGAGGTCAGGATGAGCCTATGAGGTCTGAGCAAGGTGCAGGAGTTTACAACAGGCTTAGCTGGGGAAGAATGGTTCCAGCCAAAGGAGCAGCTCCAGCAAATTCCCTAAACAAGGGCAGTAACCAGCATATTCCAGAAAAAGCAGCCACTGTGGTTCAGAGTGAGGGACGTGAGGAAAAAAACGGTAGAGAGAATTAGAAAGGAGACAAAGACCCTGATCACTTATTTTAAAATTAATGAAAACTTTAAAAATTCAGATTTTCAACCACATGAATAGCCACTTTTGGTTAATGATTATTGTATTTGCTGGTGCTAAGATACAAAATTTGGAGCATCACAAAATGTCCCTCTAATGGTGTTGATGTGGAGTGATCTTCTCCCACCCATTGGATTTGGATAACTCCTATTCAGGTTTCAGATCTCAATTCAAACATCACTTCGTCACTTCCTCCAGGAGGCCGGCCCTATGTGTCGTCTACATTATCCTATTCATGCTCTCAGAGGGCCAGGTGGCTTTCCTCCATAGCAGTTGTCCCTCTTGGACACGGTTTACCCTTCAGTACAGTATCTGATGGACATCTCTCCTCCCCTAATAGATTGCAAGCTCCACGAAGGCTGGGATGGTTTCTGTCTTTGCTTGTTATATTGTCAACATCAAGAATCACAGTGCACATGAAAAACCCGCCATACATTCTTGTTCACTGATTGAATGAACAGCTTTTAGGTGGACAGAGTGACAGCAGCCGCCGACCCTGTGATTCAGTGGGTTCCTGAGAGCAGGTGAGTGGACAGCAGCTCCAGAAGCTGGACTCTACCCAGGACCCCACCTCATTCTTGCACACAGGTAGCCACCAAGCCCTCACGTGCTGTCCCTCCAGGATAACTCCACTAGAGAAACCTCAGATATCCACAAAACGCTTTTCCTGCCCTCCAGCCCTGTACTCACGGCAGCAGCCGCAACACTGAAATGCTTCATCTTGCTTCTTGAAGAAGAATCCTCGGGCAGGGTACCACCTCAGCATGTTTTCTGGGATACTTGACTAGGCATGGAGATTGCTATGTGCTCCAGCACATATGTGTCACCCTCGTGGAGCGAGGCCCGGACTGCACAGCCCTGGATCTGACAGGTAACACACAGCAGCCGCGTGATTTACAAGGGCTTTCGGAGAGAGGTTCTTCTCCCACTTTGAGAGCTTGAGTGCTTTGTATAAATATTTATGGGAGTCTGGGGCCTCCATTAACCCCACCAGTGCCACATTTCACTTGTTACATGCTGCTTGTGTATGAATGAATGTGAAAGCAGTATTCAATTATACATGAACATACATGTGTGCTTGTGAGTCTCTGATGATGTCCAGGAATCCCTGGACATTTTGCGAAAGCACATGTAATATGTAATCAATGAGGATGTAGATCCACACAGCTATATGCAGAATTATGAATACTGTATGCACATTGTAATTGCATGTGCATGAGCATTTGGACATGTATGAACATAGGTGTACATGAGAGTACATGTAGGATGCACATGAATATGAAAGTGTGTATGTAACACATGAACACATGCAGATTCTGTGCTTGAACACATGAGCCTCTGTGTGGATAAACATGAAGGTATATACGTGTGTGTATACACGTACCTGTCCTAAGAGTAAAGAATATCTATGTGCAGATCCAAAGTTTTAATACTGTTCCTGAAATAGCTTTTGTTAAACTGTGGACGATTCCTTCAAAAGTGCTTCACCTAGAGGCTGCTGCTTCTATGAACACTTGCTCTGGTAATTATGATCCATTCATTGGAAAGTTCAATTGAAAACAGATGAAGGATGAAGGGATGGTTCATTAATTACGAACAGCACCAATGTCCCAAGACAACGATGTCCAAGATAGCCTCCTCCACCAGACACACACATACACACACACACTCTTCACACCGCCATACTCCTTTGTCAGAGAGTGAAAAGTAATGGCTGCAGCTTCCCTTGGACACCCTGGTCATTATGTTGCCCCACTGTATCTCCGAGTCTCCATGATCTGTGTCCTTGGCTGGGTGGGAAGGCTTGTGGCTGGAGAGCGTGAAGCACATCCCCAAGAAAGTAAATACCCTGGCCTGCAGGCAATAGCACAACATAGAGTTAAGTGAAATGTCAGAACAATACTAACCCCAAGGTTTAAACACATCTCTTCAGCTTCTGTGACCTCTATGGCCCCTGTCCTTAGAAAGGGACAAGGGTACCAGGCTCTGGCTCCTAGGACACAAAGAAGGGAGTCTGGGCCCCTGGCCTTTCTTGAGTAGAGTTCAGGGTCCTATAACAGTGGCAGAGTCAGAGCAGTGACGATGACTGATCAGAAGAAACAAGGAAACTTAAGAGTGAGCCAAGGGCAGCCTCAGCTCCTGAATCTAATGGAGTCATGGGCCAGAATCAAATGCCTACTTCATGCTCCAAAGCTCTGAAATGGGTGCCCTCTAGCCTTCCATCCCTTACCCATTTACTGGAAAAGTCCAATCCCTCATAAGATGCACAGAGCTCCAAAAATGAAAACACTTTGATATAAATATTGGATTTGTGAATTTTACTTCCCTTCTCATACTGAAACTGGCTTGCTTCTTCCAGAAATTTCTAGGCCTTCTCCCACTGCCTCTGTAGCTGCCCCTGCAGCCCAAAGACATCATCCCTTTTTGATATAAATAAAACAGAATGTGTAATGAGTGGCTGCTGTTTTACATGAAAGTAACTTCACATACAAAGAATGCAGAGAGGCTGCTAAAACCAAGTTTTGCAACAAATCCTTATTATTAATTTAGGTGGCTTTCTATATTGGAGCATCAACTTCTCCCATATATTTAATTTCTTGCAAGTGAGAACAGCTCTAATTTTATTATCTAAATGCGTCATTTAAGGTAACATGTGTAGGACAATGGAGAGAAGTATTAAGAAGCCTAAGAAGAAATGGAAGACAAGGAAATTCATGCAAAACAGGGAAAGGTGTTTAGATGGACACGGAGGAAGCATACAGGACCAGGAGGAGACACGGCTGGGAGGAGACCTGGGGAATTGAGGAACAAGTGCTCCCCCCCGTTGAAAGAGACGCTGCTTCCAGATCAGAAACTATGGAAAGGATGAAATTTCAGCAGCAGCTACTGCTGCATTCTCCAAAAAGAGGCTAGGCTTCCAAGCGAGGAAAGCCCCAGCCTGGGAAGCCCCAGGATATGGTCCAGCTTCTACCCTGGACACAGGACACGGCCTTCACTGCAGCTGGATTGTCTTCCCAGCTTGCCGTACTAGGTACCAGCACGAAGTAGCTCTTTTAGCCCAAAGTAGCTCTTTTAGCCCGACTGACTTCTTTCCAGAGGACTGAATCTACAAATGATGCTGCCTATGGGAAGCGCCATTTGAGGGCTTTTATTTTGGTGAGGGGAGAAGGGTTCCTTATGTAACAAATCTAAACACAACAATTTCTGGGCTTTGAGGCCAGGCTCTCAGACTGCAGGCTGCCACTGCGATGGAACAGTTACAATTGTGCAAGAAGTCGATTTAGGGTTTTCCTTTCTGAAGACAAAAGGGCCCAGAATGCAAGCTTTGCATCAGAAAGCTTTCAGGGGCACAACTGGAAACTCTAACCCCACTGTTTCCAGGGTCCTGGAGAGAATTGGCTGTGGGGGTTGGGCATGGGAGAATAAGGGAGAAGCAGATTTGCCTAGGTGGCAAAAGTTGTAACTCCTGGTTACAGAGAAAGCCAAGTGACTAGTCTGGTGTATCTGGCACAGTTCCTGGAAGCTCCTACCATGAGCCCTCTTTGGGCAGGCACGAACTTTTGTGGTGGGTGGGAAGAGGGTACCCTCTGGTAGGCAGGGGATTGTCCTGCTACAAAACTGCTTAGAGATCAGGGCTCCAATGAAGCTTGACTGTGAATGAGTGATGGACTTGGATCTAGGACCAACCTCAACTTCCACAGAGATTCCTTTCAAGGGACTTGCCACTTACTGACCAGCGGTTGCTGCTCCCTGTCAGTCCTCAGCTGACCTTGTTGCTTACCGGAGGCTGGAGTGGTCTTAATGGAGGCAGTCACCCAGCTAGTGGCTAACACTGGTGCTTTGGGGAGGCTTGGGGCCTGCAGACCTACCTCTCCAACTTCTCATTCCTCTCTGCTCCTCCAGACAGTCCTCTAGCCCTTCCCGCCAGGCAGCACCAGAGTGAAAGGCAAAAGAGAAAAGAGGAGAAAATTCTCTCAAATGAAGAGTTTAGAAAGGAAGGGCTAAAGAAATGGGAGATGGTGGGGGGAGGAAGAGGGAGAGAGAAGGAGAGAGAGGAGGGAGGGAGGGAGGGAGGGAAGGAAGGAAGGAAGGAAGGAAGGAAGGAAGGAAGGAAGGAAGGAAGGAAGGAAGGAAGGAAGGAAGGAGGGAGGGAGGGAAGGAAGGAAATAAAGAAAGGAACAGAGGAAAAGAGAGGACTCCAGGAGGCAAGGGACCGGGCAGGTGCCTCCCGGCTCCAGCGTACGTGAACCCTCGGGCTCCCAGGAAGCTTCCCAAGCGCCTTCCCCGACTTGCCTCACTGAAGGTGGCTGCTGCGGACCAGTACCAGCACACTTGTGAGATCGGGGTCTCAGGAAGGGGGCTTCGCGCCGGACCAGACCGCAGCCACCCCAGCAAGGGGCGCGGTCCGGAAGGGAGCCACATTCCCGGGGCCTGATTGTGCCCCCAGCGTGCGTCCCGGTGTCTCCGTGTGTCTGTCTCCGCGTGTGTCTCCGAGAGCAGGCGCCAGCCTGTCTACTTAGGGCCAGTGCTGGCTTGGAAGACTCCCGGCGCTGGGAGGATTTTCCCCCGCGGACGTGGAGGATCGCGAGGTGCCCGCGAGCTGCAGGGAGCGGTGAGAACCGAAAAGGTGCATGCAGATGCGGAGCGCCGCCAGGGCGGGACAAGTCCGAAGTCCTCGGGACCCAGTTCTTTCTTGCGCGCTTGTGGGAGCCGTTTCTGGGGCTTCGCGGCGGGTCAGGACAGCAGGCTGCAGGTGGAGACGTGGCCGAGGCTTGCCTTCTGTCCGAACCCGCCCTCCAGACTCTGGAAGTCTGAGCCTGCTCTCTGGACTGAAGGCTGTCGCCCACATGTGCCCAGACAGGGTCAGGGTGGCTCCCTGCAGGAACGGATAGTGTCTGCTGTGGGCATCTATGTGGCTGCATGGCGAGGGTGTCTGTTTCTGTGTGTCAATATGTCACTAGAGTTGTGTCCTGAGATTGTCATCTTCTCCAAGATGCAGTTGGTCACTCAACTGACCTGAGCTACCTTGTTCTTCTGGATGCAATGTGTCCTATACTGGGTGGGGTTGAGTGTCTTTGTGCCCTAGGGAAAGAAGACCAACCACTCTCCAATTTGCAACCCTCCTCAGTGTGGAAGCTTTTCCCTGGGGAAAAGTCTAGATGACTTTAGAGATGGAGGATGCCAGTAGGTTTGGGATGATTTCAAAAGGAATCAGGCTGCTGGGTTGACTCCACCGCCAAGAGAACAGGATCCTCCTCGGTCTTTGTGATAGGCACACTGAGAGTTTCTTCTGATGCCCCCAGGGGACCTGACAGAGGGCTCTTTTGCCCCAGAGGGGATGCATTTATTTATATAGGCATGTTCTATGCAGGCGCATTTGCAAATACAATTAGGAAATTATCACACCCTCCCGCCCCTTCATCTACTCACAAGGGCTCAACTACCTTCTCCTCCCAGATCTGAGCCAAAACCTCGCCTGCCAGAAGGGCCTTTTGGTTGGCTAAATGAACTGGTTTGGGGAGTCAAATTCAAGCTGAAATCCCTAGCTTCTCTCCTACAGAACATCGAAGTACTATACTTATAAATTATTGCTAATACTATTTGTATTATTGTATTTTTAGCTCTTCATCCCTCTTCTCCAGACCCCAGCCACCCCCTCTACCCGCCAGTCTCCAGGAATCCTGGCCAAAATCTATTCCCTGCCAGCTTTGCTCTCGCCTTCCTTCTCCCAGGCTCCACCCAGCTCAGGTTCCTGGCTGGCGCTCCTACCCCCACCCCCATTGGGTCCTGAAATTCCATGTTAGGAACTCTGGGCCAGAGAAACTCAAGGCTGAATATTGAGTCTAAGGAGACTGGAAGTCCCTGGAGTTTTTTTGTCAAAAGAGTACAGAACTCCTCTGAGCTTTGGCGGTCCTATCCCACTTCCCAGAGTTAACCCTAAGTTATAGACAGGGTTCCAAGGAGGCCAAGGACGTTTTGTAGGACCGAAGTGGACATTGATCTTCCAAGAATCAGAAAAAGGAAGGGGTCTAGAGTCATGTTCTGGCCTGGGATATTCAGGCTGCTGTGCAAGAATCATGGCCCCCAAACCCTATTCAAGTCCCAATTTGAGAAGCCACTGAAAAGCAGCCTCAGCAGTGCAGTGGCTTTCTGTGGGGCTGAGCGCTGCAAGCCTAAGCTGCCAGTGCACCTCGGACATACTACCCCCCAAAAGAAATCCTCAAGGATGGGCTTCCTGACTGGAGGGCCCTACACCCCAAATCTGGTGATGGGTTTCACCTGCTCCCACCAGCCTTTGGGGGGAGGTGGTAGGCCTCCATTCCGAGCAGACATTCAGCTCCAGGTAGCTCCAGTTGCTGCCTGCCCGGCAGAAGAAAGTCAAGAGACCTGAAGCCCAAGCAGGAAGGCAAAGGGCCCCGGAGCACCCAAAAGACCTGGTTTCCCCATCAGGGCAAGAACTTTTGGCTTCCAGGTCTGTGCCATTCACACTTCAGAGCAGGGAAGGCTAGCAGGGTAGTTCTGATTGCCAAGCCTGAAAGCTCTCAAAAAGTGGCATGTGCCCCATGCTAGGGGGCTCCAGGCCTTTGGACTCACACTCTCTTGGCTCAAACATGAACTCGACCAGGGTTTGGACCTAGGGTGAGAAGCAGAGAATACATTTCAGGCTCACATTCACACACTCAGCCAAACACTCAAGGAAGACATCTGCCCAGACTTGATTTTCTTTTTGAATGTCATGAGGGGAGAGTGCCCCAAAATTAGTGCAACTCTGGAAAAAGCGAGAGTCAAAAGTCATGCAAAGACGGAGTTCTCTAAATAAACACCATTTCCATGGTTTTAATAAGCAAAATAGGAAACCATTTTAATAACCAAAAAACAGAAACCAGTCTGAATAAAACTACAATAGACTAGGTTTTAATATTTTCATATCATAAGCAGGGTTTGAAATTGATCCCTTATTTTACATGAAATAAAAACAATTTCTGTTGCGGCAAGTTTGATTTCAACACAGTTGAATCCATAAAAACCAAAGCTCATTTCTGATGCAGGACAAATATCCACAATATTTAAAACTGCAAGCACCATGCGGTTCATACAATCTTGTTATTACTGTTAATTTATCAACTAATACAAACTCAAAAATGCATCCGGCCAGCAGCGCCAGCAATTTCAAATGGGAACTAAAAAATATGCTTTCATTTTGTTTTGGGGTTTTTTTGTGTTTTTTTGTTGTTTGTTTGGTTTTTGTCAGTGCAACTTAAATCCTTTTACTGACCTGCAGAAAAAAAAGTAATAATAAAGAAAAACGCCCAGATCTTCCCTATAACTACTATACAACTGAAGGGGGAGGGGGGAGACACCACCAATAACTCTTCCTGCTATCTTAAAAGCAGGGAACAAAAAACACGTTGGTCTAAAGTTGCAAATTTACTTGCCAGTGTTTGGGTTTCTGGTACATTTTGAGCAGTAGCAGCTGGTTCACTGCAAGCTGGGGTCACCATTGATGGGGAAATCTTCACACCCTAGGAGGGCTGGGGGTCTTGCACTGAGTGCAGACTGGAGAATCCCCAGAAAAGACCTTGGGGTGATTCTTGTTAAAATAAAAACCGGAGAAGATCTGTTTCTCTTTCTTCTCTTATTAGGGGTGTCAATTTGGCCAGAAGACAAGGCAGAAATTGGGGTTCAGGGTGTGGAACTTCACCACTGCCCCTGTCCTGTACCCTATTTCCCTCAACACCAACAAAAATGAAAACTAAAGCAAGAGGGAAAAAAGAACCAACCGAATGTGGACAGGGGAAGGGAAGAAAACACGCAACTTCTTAGGATGCCCCAAGACAAAGTTGTTGCCTGATGCTAAATGCCCAGAACGTTTTTGTTTTTGTTTTTGTTTTTACTTACAAATAAAAATGTCATAATACTAAACCCAAACAAAGACAACTCCGCTTGCTGCCACGTTCTCTATTCGGTTTGGCGGGGCGGGTATTTACAAGCCGACAGCTGGGACTGAAACCCGGCTCGAAGCCGCTGGAGTTTCCAAACTGCGATCCCTTCTCACCCAAAGAAACAAGGGGGGTTATGATCCATGATCAACAACATGCTAAAAGTTAAACAAGAAAATGGTACAAAATAGAAATTATTACCATACATGTCCAGCATGCAGGATTAATATTTTTAATGCAGATTTTCGTATTTTTTCTATATAATCGAGCAGGCAATAAAACTGATGAGATTTGCGCGCCGAACGTCCTAAACTGAGGCCCGCGTCTCTCGGCTGAGAACCAGTGTTCTCCGGACTCTGGACAGGCAGGTCCACTGCTCTTCCTCCCTTCGCTCAGCCTCGCCTTGAGGGGGCTAGGACGCCAGGGTCCCTCTCCTCTCCTCTGCTCTCTTCCTGGAGCTGAGCTCCGGAGTTCGAAGCAGCGGCCCCAGCACTTTCAAAGTTCAGAAAGCCAGGAGTCTCCAGACCGCTTGGCGACTCTTAGGTAGAATGCCTCGCCGCCTTCCAGCCTAGAGAAAAGTTGCTCCGGGATCTCCCACCCTCCTCGTCTCTCTGGCTCTGCTCGAGTCTAAGAGGCGACGCTGGCGTGCGCTACTCTCGCCTTAGCCAAGGTCCCCTGCCCGCCCGCACTCCCGCCCTTCGCCAGCGGCCCGTGCGCCCTTCCTCCCTCTCGCTCAAGTCAAACAGGTCAAGGCTGGGGCCATGGTAGGGACAGGGTCCAGGGAAGTCCAGGGCTGGGGACACGGGACAGGGAGTCCGGGCCCGGGAAAGAGCAGGGGCCGGGACCCGCCACGACTCACAGAAAGAACTCGGGAGAGGAGGGGCTGTCGCTGGTGGAGCCCGCCTCCCTGAAGCCGGAGTTGGCGAGTTTCTCGCACTTGACCTTGTAGGCGTCTCTCTCGCGGGCCAGCCGGGACACCTCCTGCTTAAGCTGCTCCACCTGCTGAATGAGCTGGGTCTTCTCATTCTCCAGGTGATGTTTCTGCTGGACGCGTTTATACCTGCATGACTGGGCGTAGCCCCGGTTCTTCAGGGTCCGCCGTTTCTGCTTCAGGCGGATCACCTCGTCCTTGGTGAAGCCTCGCAGGTGGCGATTCAGCTCACGCACCGACATGGACACGAGCTGGTCGTCGGAGAAGCGGTCCTCCACGCTACCGTTGCCGCCCGCCGCCGTCGCCGCGGCCGCCGCGTGTGGACCCGGCCCGGGGTGGCTGGTGGGCAGCTGTTGCGCTGGGCTGGCCGCGCTGGACGGCGGCGGCGACGCTTGGTGATGGTGGTGATGGTGCGGGTGAGCGTGAGGGCCCAGCTCATCGTGGGCCACGCCAGCGCCGGGGTATGCGTGGTGTGGGTGAGGGTGGTGGTGATGGTGGTGGTGGTGAGCGCCGCGGAAGCCGTCGAAGCTCTGCAGCGGCTGTGGCACTGGGTGAGAGCCGATGAGCGCCTCCACCGCGTCCTCGGGCGTCAGGTTGAGCGCCTCAGGGTTCATCTGCTGGTAGTTGCTCGCCATCCAGTACAGGTCCTCGAGATGGGTCTTCTGTTCGGTCGGGCTGAAGCTGGGTGAAGAGGGCACCGAGCTACACGGTGTGCTGAGCGGTGTAGATGACACCGAACCGGCTGGCTGCAGGCGCGTGCAGGGCCGGCCCGGACGCTCTGCACGCCCCAGCGGCTCCTTCTTCACGTCGAACTTGAGCAGGTCGAAGTCGTTGACGTACTCCATGGCCAGCGGGCTGGTGGGCAGCTCTGGCCCCATGCTCAGCTCCGCGGCCATCGCTAATGCGAGGCTCAGTCGCCGCTGCCGCCGGGGAAACTTTGTGGCCGGCCGGGGCGCGCCGAGCCAAGCGCGGGGGCGAAGAGCGGCGAGCCGGGAGGCGGGGAGCCGAGGGAGCAGCGGGCCGGGGCCGCCGGCCAAGCCTTTGTCTGGGGACGCGGCGGCGCGCCGGAGAGTCCCGAGGCTGCCTGCGCTACCCCAGTGCCGGGGTCTGTGGCCTCTCCGGGACCGAGCCGGGTCAAGCCGGGCGGGGTGGAGAGGCAAGCCAGGCGTGCGAAGGGCGGAGGGGAGGCGCGGGGCGAGCGCCCGCTGTTCGCTTTCTCGCTCTCAAGCTCTAGGGTTCTCTCGCTCGCAGCCGCTCGCAGCCCGGCGGTGCAGCTGTGCTGGATCCCGAGCCGCCGCCGCCTTTTATCGCCTTCCTGATGTCACTAGGGCGCAGGGGCCCGGGCGGCCCGGCGCGCCGGCCAATGGCTGCACGGCCCCAGCGGCCCAGCGGCGCTGGGCGGGGCGCGCCTGACAGTTCCCCCGCCCCCCGCGTCAGCTGACTGGAGGCCGGAGCAGCCCCAGAGCCGCCGAGGCCTGGCAGAGGGCTGCTGCAGAGTGGGACAGCCGGCCTGGGCCCAACCCCCCACCCTCCAGGTCCTGGCCCCTGCACGCTCGCCTTGGTTGCGCGCCCCACCTCTTGGCCAGGTCGCTTCTTCCACCCACACACCCCTGGCACTCTCACCTCTCTCAATACCCGTTGCACCCCCACCTCCAGCCCGTGTCACCCACAAGCAGGCTCCGAATGAACGGAGGGACGAAACCTCCAGGGCCCTTTGTTCCCAAGCGGCCCCCGCCCAGTGGGAGACGCTGTGTGTGTCCTCGCGGCTGCTGGCCGAGTGGAGGTGTGCCGTGTGTGCCTGTGTTTCTGAAGGTCTGCGTGTATTTGTATGCTGGAGGGAGGAAGAGGTTGGGGCTCCAAGAGTTGTGTTCGGACCCAACTCTTAACCTCAGGGGACCTTTCTTGGGCCAAGAGAGGCTGTAACCCTCCTAGCGGGTGCGGTGGCGGAGTCCTAAGATACAACTCCACCAGCCTTGCGGCTCCCTGCGCTTACCTCACCCCCGAATGCTCAAGACAGAGGTAACCGAGAAAGAATCCGCTCAAAGGCCCTGAATCCCCTTCCCCAGTCAGATGCACGGAAACCTGAGCGCTCCGAGGTTCGGGGCCGAGGCCAGCACGGGACGGTGCTCCGGGTGTCTCTTGGCTGCTAGGGAACAGGCCCTGTTTTTGTTTGAACGTTTTGTAACGATTAAGCAGATCCTGGCGTGTGCCGGCCGCGCAGAGGCTCAAACAGGCATAAAGTGCGACCCCAAGTGGCCACCGTGCGCAAAGGCGCCCGAACCGCCCGGCCCATTGCCGGAAGGCTTGGACGGCGCCTGGACCCAGCCAGGTCTCCCTACGTGGGCCAACCCGAGCCAGCCCAGAACGCAGGCTGCGACTGTACTGAAGCCTAGGACAGGTTCCCCTACAGCCACGCACATGTCCTCTGGTACCATTTTCGGACTTAACCGCAAACCCCGATCGCCCCCGCTGAAATTCCTTGCCCCCGACTTCGGGGGTGCAAGTAGGCTGCTTTCCGAGCAAATAGGTCCTGGACAAGGGAGGTCCACTGGGCAAGTGGAAACGCTACAGCCAGAGTGCCCAGGTCAGTCGGGTGAGAACCCTCCCTGGAGCGCAGACGGGGTAACTGGAATGCAGCACACTAGGCATTCAGACAGAACGCTTAGGCGCCGCGCACACTCCCTGCCCCGGGCCAGGATGGCCAGAAATAAGGAATCTTCCAGAGACCGGGATCCCAACATCCAACGCGAATAAATCGCGAATTCGCTGGACGCGGAGACCCGACCCGCCTCCGGCGTGGCGTTCTGCTCTTCAGCTTTGGGCGCGCGGCGAAAAGCGAAGAGTGCTGTGGGTGAGTGTGTCCCGGCGCGACACCAGCACCACTGACGCCGCGCATAGGGTTCCGGTGGGCCACACCAGTGCGGACGCGACCGGACTTCAGTCAACTGTTAGAAAGTGAAATATTTGCCTCCAAATAATCTGAAACTCCTTGACACTCTTGCCTTCGGGGAGGCTGGGTTAGGGCGTGGTCGTAGTCGCCTATTTTTAATAAAATGAACGTATTTTAACTAAAACTTGAAGCGAAAGGTTTATATCAATAACTGTAAAACTGAGAAAATCTGTCTTCAACCCTTTTTGAGAAGCGTGGTTTCCAAATGATTTGGTCGCCTGGGGAGAGAGTCTGGCCCCGTCTGCGGCGCTGCTCCTACCCAAAGCTGGGTGTTGGGAACATGCACCAGCCTGGAAGTGTCCCGGTCGCGTTCGCCTGCTGTGAGCGCAGTCTTGGACCACAGCTTAGTGGAGAACGTTTTGAGACCACTCTCAACCATCCGTCTCGGGTCGGTGTAGCTGCGTCTTCCGCCTCAGGTGGCCTGAGCGGGACAACACACCAGGCTCTCTTAGGACGCACTGAATTTGACCTAGCAGCTCCCTCCCTCCGAGTCGCTAGAAACCCTGGGCTTCTATAGTGTGCCCAACGCTGCAGCTCTCAGCCGTGCACACCAAAAAAAGACAGGGGGCCGTGCCCCACCCCCACGAGTCCCCTCAGGTCTGCCAGACCCTCGCCTTGGAGAACTGAGACCTGAGTTTCAAGAGTGTTATCGTTGAGGCTCTGGGGATTCCTGTGGCCCCAGCCCTGCACTTCCAAACCTCCAGCAGGCGCCCTCCCACCGTCTTAGGGTCTCTAGGATTCAGGCTTTGTCTGGGCAGGTTCGCTCCTCTTTGTCCCAGTGTTTGTCTCTGTTGGCTTCACCCCCTTCCCTTGGGCTTTGAGATATCCATGCCGGTTCCTAGGTTCACCTCTCCCCAAAATCCGTTTCTCTGTAGCTATCCCAGCGGAGTCACTCTCTCTTTCCCCATCCCCCAGCCACCCCACTACCCCTGCCATCTCCCAAAAAATGTTGGCCATAACTCCACCCCTGCCTGGCGGCGCGCAAGTGACAGACCCAGAGGCTTCCCTGAAGCGAAGGCCATTGCAGGGCACGGACCCCATTTCATAGCTAGTCCGTACCCGCTCCCAGGGCGGCTCTGCCTGAAGGGGCTCAGAGCCCTGGGCCCTATGGCCTCTCGTTCCCAGCTGCCACCGCGGGCTCCAAATCAACGTGCTGAACTCCCCATCCTAGGTATACAGCAGGACCCCGAAGATGCACCCTATACCTAAAAGACTGGTGGAGTCGGGGAGTGCTGAAAACCCCTTAACTGGGAGTCCAACGCACTAAACAAAACCAGAAGGAGTAGTGGGAAAAGCACACTGGAGGAGAAGTAGTGGAAAGAAAGGCAGGAGCCAGAGCCGCGCAGAGTTCTGAGCCTCTTGGAAACCCTAGTATTAGCAGCAGCCAGAATCCTTCTACTGAGCAGCTGGTCTCAAGCCGCCAAAACTCCAATTTGAGGAGTTTCACGCAAAAGCGACCTCCTCTCCTTATCCACCTCACGTTTGGCCAAATCCACCACCTTGAGATTCTTTAACAGACCGTAATGGAGGGGCCCCTGCAGGGACCAAGCCCCCGGGCCTCCAGGCATTCAGGATGGTGGAAATGGGGAGTCGTTATTCCCTAAAGGATCACGGAGCCCACTGGCAGCTGCTGGGTATGAGGTTCGCTGCGCTGCCTCTACTCGCCCTTGCTCAGCCACCAGGATAACTGCGCGCCCTCCTGTGCGCTTCCAGACTGGAGCGCTGCTCTCCGCATCCGCGTTCAATCCGAAGGTGCGAAGGTGCCAGGTTGACCCGCGATTTCCCGGAGGGTTGCAGGTGTTTAGTGAGCGAATAGGAGTACTCGGCACCCAGCTGGGTGAAGTTGAGGGTGTACAGACAGTGGGGGGAGGGAGTGCGCAATGGTGGGGGATATGCGTTGGGCGGAGAGCCCGCAGCGCTTAGGAGCTGGAAACTCCTGGCCTCAGAGCAAGGCCGTACATAAGGGCCACCAAGCAAAGACCAGTGGTCCCAAGGGCCCCAGGGCCCACCCCCAGGAGACCTCTGTGTTTTCATTACCCATAGGTAGTGTCACCAGTCTCTTCCGAGGAGCCTCCGGAGATCTGTGACTTCCAAAAGGAAAGAGGCTTTTCTGCCTTTCCTCTTCCTCTTTCCCAAAGGTAACTGCCACATCCACTTTGCCCTGTCCCACATAACAGCCATCAGATTCCAACCCAATCCTGGCTCTTGGGTTTGTGTCCTAGTAGCCTTTAGGCAGCTGAAGATTCAGCAGGTCCCAGAAGGGAACCAGTTACATTGACCCTGCAGAGCCCTTTCCCTGACTGCTACCCCGGGAGGTGAGGGACCTGCTCATCCCATGTACACAGAGAATGGGAGTTTATTATTAGTACACCTGTTCCTTTTAACTTGGTTTTAATATGACTACTAGAAAGTCTTAGGTTACATATGTGGCCCACATTCTATTTCTATTTCACAGTACTGCATTAGATAACCACTGGGCAGCATTGCCTCCAATATAAAGGGGCTATTCCATAATAACGTTCACTCCTATTCATACAGGGATCTCCAAGGCCTTTGATTATTCAATTTGTCATTCAATTCTCATAACTCCAAGATGTAGCAACTATTATTGTCCCTATTTTACAGAGATAGGCAGGCAGGCAGCTAGATGTGGATATATAGCAGAGTCCTAAGAGCTTTTTGCCTCTCAGCTCCCTCAGTTCTTACAACAGCCCTCTGTGATTGGCAGGATTATCCCCATCTTGCACAAAGACCAAAGTTATCAGAGGTTAAGTGGTTTATTTAAAGTTATGCCCCAGTGATGAGCTGGAACATCTCCTTCAAGTCCAGGGCTCTGAATATTGAGAAGTGTGGGGTCTCCATCTCAGCAGTAGCATCCCAAGGATCCAGGTGTCAGGGCAATTCTTCTCCAGCCATCTCTGAGTCAGGATTTCCAACTCTCCATGGGATTAGTGGTTTTTTGCAGACCATTGCCAAACCTCTACCAAGTACCAAGTCCCTGCTGAGAACTCAGTCCTGAAGGCAGTGTTTAATGTGCCTTCCTGTGGATGGCCACAAGCGTCCTTGGGCTCTTTGTCCTTCCCATTCCTCTCCTCTGACTGTATGAAGCTGCAGAGAAACCAGGGTAGGGGTACAAGTTAAAGAAGAGAAATTTAGCCAAGTCCTACTATCCTATCCTTTACTATTAGCCTCAGACTGATCTCAGATCTTGGCTCCAATCCTTGGAGCTGTCTTTAGCTTTGATCCTTAGTCCTGCCTCTGGCCAGAGTTAGATCTTCAGCATCAACCTTTCCACTTCTTACATATCAGAGGAGAGGGCAAAGGAGATGGAGAAGGAGAAAGGATGGAAGAGGAAGAGGAGGAGGTGGAGGAGCCACAGTTCAGTGAGGGATAATCAGTTCCCTTCCCCACCAACACCTGTTCACCACCCCAAGGCCAGTGTTAGAAATTCTGAAACCTTATCATTGCACCCAGGGCTAAGGCTCTGACCTCCCACAGCCCAACCCTCCCTCCCCCTCTGCCTCTCCCTCCACCATAGGATGGCTCTGGCTGTCCATCTGGTGCCTTCACCCTCATCTAAACTGCCCTCATCTATTGTTTAGATGAGAACAGAGGATTTGGCTCTGGGTTTTCTGCCTCTTCCCAGGATAGTAGAAGCCACTTTTCGTGTTATGTTAATCAATGGATCTGATTATTCTCCGTCCTATCCTACTACCTGGCTTAAATATAAATTCCTCTGACACTTGAAAAAGAACCAGATTCCTTAACATAGCCTTCAGGTCCTGAATGGTCCTCCCCTGCCAGCTTTCTCCCCTCATAATGTCTTAGACATGCACATTTCTTTAAGTCTGTTCTGCTGTGTTCTGCCACAGGGCCTTTGCACATGTCACCCCTGGCCTAGAATGAGTCCATTTCTTGTCTCTGAAGGACTAGGGAGAGGTATAATATGAAACTTTCTAAGCCACAGAAGGAATTGGATATTCCTGAGCAGGGGTTTGGGGAAAAGAGCCTCATAGCTAGGATAATCCTTGTTATTCGAGGGAAATCACACATACTGGGGTCACATGGCAAGGCTCATACTTCTAACCTTTCCTTTTCCCAGTTGGATCAAGGTGACCTCAGGTTTGGGAGAGACCCGAAAGTTCAAGGACAATGGTTGGATTAGCTAGTACAAATGTTTTTCACTTAAGAAAATGTATTAAAACACAGATTCCTTAACGACAGTCTGATTTTACAGGTCTGAGTAAAGCTGAGGAACTTGCATTTTAATAAGTTTCCTAAGTAATTCTGCTGCATGAAACACACTTGGAGAAACTAGAAGGAATGTGAATGTGAATTCCTGGAGGAGATCTCTGTCGCCCAGTAGCCAATGTAAGGCCCACACCAGGAAGAATTCAATTCCATTGTGGAATGAATGAGTGAAGTTCGCAAGTGGGTGAACCCTTAGGCCCTTACTGCGCTGTCTCAGACCTCCCCTGCACTCCTCCAGTGCCCTTCTCTCCCTTATTAGCAACCATTCCTAAACCAAGCCTCATTTGGTACCCCCAGATGAAGGAATGCCTCAGGGAATCCAGATGATCTGGGCTTCTCTTGTTCCTCTGAGTGCTCTGCAGGACCCAGGGTTCCAGCTCCCCACCACATGCTCATCACAGCTTAGGGATTAAACTTCTAGGTACAGAGAAGTGGGTGGTGCCCTACCACTGCTCTGGACCTGCTTTCTTGGACAGATGGAGGGAATGATGCTCTTGGGCAACGCTGAAGCCCAGGCTCCAGTCAGCCAGGAGCTGCTGTGGTCACTCAATGTCTCTTTTCTCCTTCTTCTTTGTAAAAGGAAATATACAAGATACACAAGACCACTTTCTCAATGTAAAAAATGCAGCAATGTAGTTTTCACATCTACCTCCAGAGCTGCAGCTTGCTTTTTATTTTTACTCAGCAGCTTCTGCTTCTTTCATTTGAACTAAGGTATAGCATTCCACCCAATGGATGCCCTGCAGAATTTTTTTACCCAGACCCAGAATGATGGACATTAAGCCATTTTCTAATCTTCACTATTACAAACAATACCGCAACCAACATTTTTTTTACACACTCTCGTTGGCACATGCCAGCATACCTTCACAAAGCTACAAAAGACATTGGACTGAAAGATATGCATATTATCAAGGTTAATATTATCAAATTGGCCTCCAAAAAGATTGCACCTATTGAAATTCCCATCAGAAAGCTATGAGGATAATCTGTTTTCCCAACAATGAATTTTATCAAGGTTTTCGTTTGGGTGTCAATTCTATAACCAGTGCTAAGAGATGAGGCTTGGGGATGAACATGGCTTCTTTCCTCCCCTACAGGAAACTGGAGACCTTTCTGCTTTAGCTGGAAAAGTGTGAATACAATGTATCCACACAGCTGGCAGATCTCAAGAAAATGGGCCCTGGGTTCTACTGGAGGAAAGTGGGTGTAGCAAGGGAGGCTTCAGTGAGGAGATGGTATTTGACCGACTTTAAAGGCTGAGCAGAAATTTCTCAAATACAAATGCCCAAAGACTGGTGACAGGACCCTTTCAAACAAAGGCTTTGTACAAATGCACTGTCTTGGGCATCTGCAGGACTACTTCATAGATGCTGAACACAGAGGTGGAGGCTTCTGCAGGACTCCAGATTTGAGGGGCCTTGAATGCCACACCAAAGAGTCAGACCTCTGTCCTGAGGACTGGGAGATTATCTCCACATGGGCAAACATATTTTTTGGTTCTCTGTCAAGCACATAGTAGGTTATCAATAGACATTTATGGGAAGGAAAAGGAAAATCTCCAAGGTATTTAAGCAACATGCTTAATTCTCTTTCATCTTCCCATGCCAGAAACAGGGAGTCAGGCTCCATCCTGAACACTGGAGAGAACACACAGACGAGCAGAGTTCAGAGTTCGGGAATCCTTTCCTGGGTTTCAGCCCCCATTCAGGCCTTGTGCCAGATCCCTTTCACCTCTGCCTGTTAGAGATTGCTTTTGGTTTCTGTGTTGACAACCCCTGTTTCTGTGTTTGGAGCGGCTGTTCAGTGCCATTTCCTGATTTAATATCAGCGCCAGCACAGAGCAAGGATGCACA
This sequence comes from Xerus rutilus, assembly GCA_028644305.1. Classification (NCBI taxonomy): domain Eukaryota; kingdom Metazoa; phylum Chordata; class Mammalia; order Rodentia; family Sciuridae; genus Xerus; species Xerus rutilus. The sequence goes on from CM053401.1 coordinate 163,592,463, forward strand.
GTTAGCAGTTTTTGCTCCAAGTATTTTTCAAGTTCCCTTTTGATGTAAGGGTTGGGTTTGCAGCTTCCCTGATCTTTCGAGCAGGGAGGGAGAGATTGAGGGAAGGAGCTGGGATGGGGTGGGAGGAGGAAAGGAGGAGGACCCTGAGCAGATTCATCCAGCCCAGCTGAGCTGAGGGGCTCCCTGCTTTCTTGACAGGGGATGGCAGAGGGCTCAGAAAGACAAGGTGGCAGGCTGAAGGGTCTACTGGCAGGTGTGACCTCTGAAGCAAAGTTGCTGCCACCCTTATGTGTGAGTATAAAGATATACACACCTCTGTGCTGTGCCTCTGTCACAAAAGCAAAGGGCCGAAAAGGTTTAAATAAGCTGACATGATGTAATTCGAAACATTTAAAAGCGAAAATAAAATTCGTCCAAAGAAAAACTTAAGGTAGATACAGGTTCCATTGCCACTCGGTTTGGTTTGGGCTTGGTTTGGTTTTGAGCATCTGCTATGCCCAAGCATTTCTGCAGGACTAAGGGCTAGGAACTCTTCTCATGATGGAAACAGTTTTTTTTCTTCTTTTTCTTCTTCTTCTTCTCCTCCCCCTCCTCCTTATCATCCTCAATCTCCTCCTTATTCTTATTCTTATTTCTGCTCCACTATGGTCAACTCAGCAAAAGATGCATGCTCAGGGGGTGCTGTGCACACATGGGACACACACATGAACTTAAGGACAAGACCCAGGGAGACACTGGCACTTTTTTCCTAGCATCATAGAAGACCCTGACTGCCAATCTATAAGCATCTGTGTGACCTGCTGCTGAGTCTCATTTCTACCTCTATGACAACCCACCCATAAGGCTCCTCCTGGGAGATCCTCTCTGTCATTTTGCTGAGAAGCCAAAGTCAAAATGGGACTAGATGTGCAAGAGGCTTACTAGGGAAACATCTAGGAAGGATAAAGGAGGAAGAAAGGAAAAGCAGCAGGGAGAACCTTCAGACCTCAATGCAGGCTCATGCCTGTGAACAGAGAGGAGGAAGGAGGGAGGATTTGGAAAGAAGCAGCCTAGACTGCAGTGCTGCTCTGGGGAAGTTGCAACCAGGCTTGCGGGGCCTCTCTGGGCCAAAATTGCCTGTTGGGAGTCCCACATCTCAGAGAAATGGACCAGCTCGAGCACCTGCCTCCAACCCCTGTACTCAGTGGCTGGAAGCAGCTAGAAGGAAGAGCAGCCTCAGCACAAATGCACGGGTGGAGCGGGTGGCAGCCGAGGTTGTCTGTCTGCTTGCTCCCCGCAGCAGTTTCTCTTGAAGGAGACCTTAGCAGAGTATTTCCATGGTCAGTCAACAGACTTCCCTGGTTGTGAAATTAGCCTCAGCAAGCATCTCACTGAGAGTTTTCTACATGTGAGTGGCTGAGCATCATCTTGCCGGACCTTCCACAAGAACTTTTTGAGCTAAGTACTGTTCTCATCACCTCCCCGCCCCATTTCGTAGACTCAAATGAATTAAGTCACTTACCACAGGCCAGTGCTACCAAATGACAGAGAGCAGATTCAAAGGCTGTTTGACTCCAGCCATTGCTCTAGACTACTTTGGCCAGGTGACCTGGAAGGGGAGTACAGGAGGCACATTTCTCTCTGTGCACTCATCTGTCCTGCTGCTTAGCCATGGGATGTGTTAGCCACACTCCCCAACAAGGGCCTTGAGGTCTCATCAGAGCCAGTGTCAGCACATTCCTGCTGCTGGTCAGCTCCAAGCAGAAGGCCCAGAGTGCTCCCCTGAGGTAGGCAGTCTCTAGCAGCTTTCTTTTGGAGACACGCCTGTCCTTTTCTTGGACATCACCTCCTCCAGGAAGGCCCCCTGGCTGGCCCATGTATCCACACACCTTATACAAACTGTGCCCAAAGCTTCTGTGATACCTGTATGTACCACCAAACACAACCACTTGAGGATTAAAACCGGGTCTAAGTCTTGTCAGGACTCCATGTCATGGAGACCTGGCACTAGAGGAATGGCCGTGTATAGACAGAATGCTGGTCTGGGTCACCAAGAAGACATCCTGGAAGACGTGGGACACTTGGGGAGAAAAACCATGACTTCGACTGTGACAAGCATAGCCTGCACTCCCTGGCCTGGCCACCAGGGGCCACATCAACCCCCAGGCAGTGTTAACCCATGTCTGGTCTCTACTCAAGGCACTGGGTGCCTCCCACCCTACCCCAGCTTCTCTGCAGGGGCCAGGCTTGTATCTCTTTCCCAAGCCCTCAGCATCTGCTCAGCTGCCAGTGGCCCACCGGGTAGCCCAGCCAAGGAGGAGAGTTATTTTTATTTATTTCTTCTTAATCATGAACTTAATTTAGCTGCTAATCAGGTTACCATGGTGACTTGCACTGGATTTATAGCAGTTTCCTAAAGTGCTTTTTTCTCACTCTTTGGGTAAACGAATAAAATTTGGGTGATGCGCAAAGCACATGAATATTGAATGTCCTAGAGAAAGGTCAGATGCATCTGCTTCATGTTTGCCTTTCGCACTGCCCGAGGTGCTTAAGAAAGAGCCATGACTCTGGGCAGACCCCAAATGCCTCTCTTCTGCACTCCCTTTAAAACCTTCAATGGATCCCTATTGCCAACCAGGTAAGGGCCAGCCAAGATTTTTGCCTTGCGTTGGAGGCCTAGCCTCACCTCCCTAATGCTCCACCATCCAGTTCCCTTGTGCTGTTCCCTGCATTGTTATGTGTGCCTCTCTGCCTTAGCTCATGCTGTGTCCTAGGCCTGGAAAGCCCTAGGGATGTCCTCAATCCTCAGAAATCTCCAGAAGAGTTCATTCTTTGCTCCTCTGTGCTTGGAGTGACAATGTCCTGGCTTGTCTTGGAGTCACCCCCATCCCAAGGTGTTATTCAGACACCTTGGAGCATTCTTCCTGGCCCTACTACCACTCTGGCAGGGGGTGGGGGGGGGTCTGGTGCTGGCCAGCTCGGAAGAACAGGACAGGGAGGCTGAGGGGAGAGGAAATGAGGAGTCAGCATTTTGACAGCCTTCTGATTTCATAGCCAAGGAAATTCACCTCGTGCTCCGTCTAGGTGGTTGGAGGAAAGGGGACACTCCGTTCATCTCCCCCTCTCCCTTACCACGGGCTCAGTAGCACTCCTGCTTTGGGCCAGCTAGACCCCCATCACCCTCTCAGCCCCGCCTACATGGCTTTCAGAAGGGACAGTGTCTCCAGGTTGGAGACCACAATTCCGAGGATTTCCCTGAGGACCTTGGGGCCAGCTGCCAATCAGTCCTGGGATCAGCCACAGTCCATTAGTGAATGCCCAGGGCTTGAGGCGCCAACGGAGCCCCCAGGCGTCGGCGCCAGATCCTGCCCAGGGAACCCAAAGCCACCTTCAATTATTGTCTTGGCCTTTGTAATCAGATAAGCTGGACCAGGGACCAAGGGCTAGTTCACCAGATTCAGAGACCCCTCCAGCCACCATCCCAGCTACCCTGAGCTATTGAGCACTCCACAGATTCGGGATATAGGTGTATATCCCACAGGAGACCATTCACTGAACCTCCCAGGTCACAATGGGAACATCCTGGCCCCTTTACAGGAGCCTGCACTGTCGCTGAGGCTGTGTGTGTGCGTTAAGTTACCACCCTTCTCAGAGCCTCTCTTTCCTCTAGAACACAGGGCTGTAGTCATAGAAGATACACTGACTTGGATAATCATGGGCTTACTTTTATTTCAGATCTTTCTGAACTTGGAGCCAGAAGAACCAGATTCAAATCCCAGCTCTACACCTTTATTTGATTTTATTTCAAGTTTGAGACCTGGAGACAGGAAAGGATGGTTCTCAAGTGAGGAGGGTGAGGTTAATAGTCCCAGACATTTATAATAGTGACTGGAAAGGAATCTCTCTGCTCTGCCAGGCAAGAACAGAAAGACTGCAGCAACTTCAGTGGGTATGTTATCAACCCGCCCTCCCCAGAGGAGCTCTAACCAAAATATCATGACTTGGGGGTGTATAGGGATGGTAGGGAGAGGAAAATCACCCTCAACCCAAGCACGGAAGGACCTGAGGATCCAGAACAACTACTCAGGCTTGAGAGAATCTGCGATTCCAGTACCAGCTCAGTGGCAAACTTACTGTGTGATCTTGGACAAGTCACTTAACCTTTCTAAGATTCAGAGGAGTTTTTGCAGAGTGGTAAAATCCCACCAAAATGAAGATGGGACCTGTTCTGCAATCTCCCCTCCAGCTTACAAGCTCTTCAGCTCTGGCCCATCTACAAGTAGTGGGCAGAGAGAGATGGCTCTGTGGAAGCTGGAGTCAAGCACATTGGCCCCCTCTGGCCACTGGGGACTGCCTTACACCATCACCAGCACACCTTCTGATGGGACTAACAGATACCTCGCCACGTGATGATTCAACATGCTTCCAGCAGGGAGGAAAACAGGGACTTCTCTTGCACTTGATGCACGCTGCACAACACTATATTAAAAGAACAGGCTCTGGGCCTGACTGCCTGAGTTCAAATCCTAGCTCTTTTCTTTACTGGCTGTGTGGCTTTGGCTAAGTTACCTACCCTGTCTGTGTCTCCTTTACCTCATATGTCTAATTGGACTAATAGTACCATATGCCTCAATGGGTGGTTGGGAGGATTGAGTAACTACACAGTAAGCACTTAGTGTTGTGTGTTAATGATTATGCACCAAACATTTCCCCTGTCAGTTCTCCACGCTACTATCATTACGCCATCTCATGCTCCAGGGAACTGAAAGACAGAGAGATTAAAACCTCTCACCTGGGCCCCCTGCTCTATCTAAATCTGCATTTGCCGTCAGCCTTGCTGCTCCCACTTCTGCTCAATATGATCAATGTTCTCAACTGACTTGTTTTGCAAAACAAGTTTATGTAGCAATAGAAATAGAGATGAGAGTAGGAGTTAATTAAGGGCAGGGTAAGCCACAGATCAATCTCAACATCGTTAAAGGAGAGACGACTAGACATTAGAACGCGATTCAACAAGGAGAACACAACACTGTCGGCAAAGGCTACTAGCCAGTGATCAAACACGACTCTGGTCGGGGCTCTGGGTCTAGCTACCAGCTTCCAGGAAGCACAGGGGACAGAGGAACATGCCAAGCAACACCAGGTGGCTTCAGCACATTCACAATGTGGAACCAGCTGCGGGACACAAGACCCAGAGCCATCCAGACATGGACAGCCCCTCAAATGAGAACGAAAGGGCAGTTTTAAATGTGAGGAGGTAAGGGGGATTTTAGGAAGAAACTTGAGACATTAATCAAATGCGGTGTTTATGGCCTGATGCAAATGAGCAAAAGGTAGAAACACGTTTTTTGAGATAATCAGGAATACTTGAATATCAACCAAACATTAGATATTAAAGAAACAGTTTTTTAAATTTTGTTAGATGTGGTAATGATATTGTGATTATGTTAAAAGAAAATTAAAATCCTTGTCTACTAACCATAGCCCCCCAAATATTTATGTACACAATGCAATGATGTCTGGAATTTGATTTCAATATTCCAACAAGGGGAGGGAGTCAAGGGTACATGAAGGAGTACCATCATCCTCCCTTCTTATGTTTGAATTTTTTTTTTTTTGGTACAGGGAATGAGCTCAGGGGCACTAGACCACTGAGCAACATCCCCAGCCCTATTTTGTGTTTTATGTAGAGACAGGGTCTCACTGAGTTATTTAGCGCCTCGCCATTGCTGAGGCTGGCTTTGAACTCGCGATTCTCCTGTCTCAGCCTCCCGAAGTGCAGGGGTTACAGGCATGTGCCACCATGACTGGCTGAAATTTTTCATAATAAAAAGTTTAAAAGAAGCCAGGCACAGGCACATCCATCCATTTGTTCAGCTGATACACTGACTGTTGAGAGTCTACAATCTGCCAGACACTGAGACAGGCACTGGTAACACACAAAGGTGACCATTCTATCCTCATGGCACCAATAGTCAGGTAGAGAGGAGAGTGATGTGGCTGTGGTGAGAGTGATCTGCCATTACACAAATATATATTCACAAACCAAGAAGAATCTGAGGAAAGAAGATAATGCACCATCAAGGAGTTTAACATGGGTGGTTTGACTTAGTCAAATAGAGCATACCATGTAGAGGTAGAGGCTGGGTTTGCTGACAAATGTCTCTGAAGGTACCAAGTAGGTATTGGAAAAGTTTGTGTACATATTGTCTAGAGAAAATGCTCTACTTCCTAAAAGAATTTTAATTTGGGAGCAGGGTGGAAAGGAAAAGTGGGAGGCTACTCTGTGGCAGAGAATAAGCCACTAAAAGGGGACCAACCACTGGAATCACTGAGTAAGTCATACTCCCTGTTAAGGATTTTAAAAACCAATGGGGAAAAGCAGGCCCAGGCTCTGCTCAGGGCACACCTCCCACAGCCAGCCTCTGTCAGGGGAAGGTTGTCCTAGCCAACTGTGGGGACAGTTGCCTGGTGATTTATGGCCCTGAGACAAAAGATCCCAAGGAAAGGGCCTGTGAAACATGGACATGTTATTGGAACAATTAGAGCCCATCCATCTATTTGATTCAGCACAGCATCTGGAAAATGGGCCAAAGGCAGGGTTGGTATGAGCTGCACGCCAGCCCTTCAGTGTGGATGCACACACAGTGAATGAGCACAAAAGGCCTGAGGCATGGAGGGAGAGGAGATATAAGCCCCACTTATCAGATAAGGAAAATGAAATTCTTGGAAAGGTGACTTGCTCAAGTTCAACAGGAAGGGGATTCAAATTCAGGCCTGTTAGACCTGCAAGGCTTTACTCTTCTGTGGCCTGTCTTACTGCAACTGCCTGGGGGGACTGGTTCCTTGGGGCAACTGGGCTTTCTCTCCACTTTTCCAAGATTAGAGTGCTAATGCCCACAAAGTAGTCGAGAGAGAAGGTTGTAGCTTCCAGCTCTCAATTTACTCTAAAAAGAAAACCAAGCTGATATATCCACAGCCAACAGCAGGCTCCTTGCCTGCAGAACCAAATGCTCGTTTTCTCCTACAGGGACCTGGAAGGAGTCAGAGGTGACAGTCCCCTGTCTCCAAGCCACGTGCAGTGTTCTGGGCCCTCGTGGAAGATGCGTGTGAGGAAGCACCCCACGAGACTCATGTTTATCCCTGGGAGCTGATCCTAGCTCCTGGACTTCAGGAGCACCCTGCTTGGCTCAGCTGTGTGATCCCAGCAGAGTCTGGCCAGAGAGACACACAGCAAATGTTTGCCAAATGAAAGAAAAGACCTTTGGCCCTGGAGATGCTGCAACAAATTCAACTGGAAAAGAAGAAGAAAAAAGAATGGCTTAATAAATGAAGAGATTTGGAGATGCTTATGGGCTAACGTTTATTATAAGAAGCAGACTACAAAACCATATAGCAAAAAGAAAAAAAAAAAAGTATGAATTTAATCATGTAAAATAGCATGCGTAGATCTGTGCATAGCAAATACCTTAAACAAAAAATGCAAACCAAAATATTAACAGCCAAATCACTGGGCAGTTGGCTTATGTGTGATATTATTTGCCCTTTGAATTGTTTCCTCCAAAAGGTATTACAATAGCATATAATTTTCCAACTAATTGGGAAAGGTCATAACATTTTTTTTTTTTAAATAACAGGTTTAAATAGTAAAGTTTAGGAAACTGAACTCAGAGCTGGCTTCTGGGTGCCAGTCAAGGGTCTGACATTCAGTAAGGGGAGCTCCCTTAACTCCCCAGATCCCAGGGCCTGCAGAATTCACACCATGGCACCAGGAGCTGCCGGTTTGCTGCCCAGAGCCTCGGGGTGAACAGTGCGGATGCCCAGCCTAACAGCCATCTGCCAAATCCTCGGCATCACCAAGTACATTTCCATGACTCTTCTAGCCATAGCAAGTCAGTAAATCAAAGCGTATCTCATACACAAGGTGGACCCTCTCTGGTAAAACACAAAAAAACTTAATCTTTGGTCCAGAAGCAGTAGATTGCGGCGGCAAGTCAGCAGCCAAAACCATTAATCTTTGCCGCGTTCCCCAACTGGCCCGAGTAGTAAAGAAGATAATACCCCAGCAGAATCAGTGACCCACTACAAATTGGTCCTGAAAGGTCCACCAGCATAAATAGACTTTTGCTGATCCAACACTTGTTAGGAACCCCAACAAAGAGACTATTGGCTCATCTGATGAGCCGCTTGCAATGGGCCCTTGCAATGGCTGGTGATGGATGACCACCCTCCCTTGGAGGGGAAGATGCAGCTCCTGGTATGGGGCCCTTTCTCATCTTAAATTTGTCCTCAATAAATCACAGGTGCAGAGAAGCCGGCATCAGTTTCATTACACCTACATGCTCCAGTATCAATCACGCCACCATGGCGGCCTGTCTGGGCGCAGTTCATTTCAAGTGGCTTTTTCTGTTCTGATTCTGTTTCCACTGCAATGCAGGCCTCCAAGGGACTGGGGCCCAGGGGGCGGGAGGAAAATGAAGGCCTGCACTCCCTGAGCCTCAGCACCTGTTCCCTCCTCCCTCTCCATTAACTCTTCCCCAAGTGGGTGTCAGTCTAACCTCAGCACCCCGCGCCTGTGCAAATGGCTGAAGCCTTAGCATCCAAATGATTTGTTTTCAGATAATAGCTCTGACATTGGCCAACTTGGAGCACTTTGCCAAGGTTCAGTTTCTGCATCTGGAAAATGGGTTGATGACACCTACCTATGCAGATTAAAGACAGTAATATGCATAAAGAGCCTAGCACAATGCAAGGTATGAGTTATATCTTCAGCTGAGGCTGGTCTGACTCCTGCACATTCCTGGCTCTGGGTGCTGACTAAAGAGAAAACATTGCAGGCATGCCTGGCTCCTCTTCTTTTCCCTCTGGCACTTGGGTTCATGAGAAAGTGGAGACACACTGCTATTCCTCTTCCCCATGTCCACCTGCCTGGACCATTCCTGGTGTCAGCAAAGGTGTGTCAATTACAGCTCAGAATTTATGAGGATGCTGCCACGGCTCTTGTTCCTTTCATTGTAGGCACTTAAAATACACTTAAAACCAAGGACTCCAGTGAGCTCTCAGACCTCTTCTTAATGCACATAATCAAATACTTTAATGTCATTAAATACATGTATAAGGCTCATCATAAAGGCTATGAACTTCTTTTATAAAAGAGTCGTAAATGGAAATAAATGATTTCTTTTAGGTAGTCCCTAATCCAGTCTTCCTACAGCCAATAGAGACAGGAGCCACGAACCCCTTCAGTTCTGCCGTAGACCTCCTATGGACAGCACAGCCCAGCTGCCTCTGCTGTGGGGTGGAGTGCTCAGGGCCCAGCAGTAGCCCTGCAAATCATTAACCAAACAAGCCGGTCTTTGAGAAGGAGAGAAGACAGCAGAAAGGACCCTGCCCCTGAGCTGCGCTGGAACGTCAGACAGAACGAGCTTTTCAAAAAGATGCTTCCGTTCACTTTAAACCTACAAGAGAGCCAGAGTGACAGGACCATTTATTTGCAGAAGAGCTGGAGAGGGGGTTGAAAAGCAGAGGCAGAGAAAAAGAAGGAGGGAGACAGGTAAAGCAGAGAATGATAAAGGGAGAGAGAAAAGGTTCAGAGAGAAGATAGAGAGAAGGAGGCAGAAAGGGGAACAGACAGGCTTTACCCCAAGGCAACGGGGTAATGCATGTCGGCTCAGAATCCAGAGCCAGATCCTACAGAGCCACATGTCTATGCAGCACATGTCAAAGAACAGACGATAGTAGCCACGCAGATGCTGGTGTACTGAGCGCTTACTAGGTGCCCACTCTGTTTGTCTAAGTTCCTTCCAAGCACATCCTCATTTAATTTTCCCAACAACTCTGTAAAAATGACCGCTACATTCCGTCAGTTCTAAGATGCACACTTCACTTTGACTGTTTTCACATTTCTGAAATGGAGATGCTTTTTGCCTCACTGTGGACCAACAGCAAGCAGTCTCGACTTCACTGTCATAGCTGGGAGCACACATCAAAACTTGCAGAATGGGTGTTTGTGGCTTAAAATCCCGAGGACAACAGAGAGTGGTTTTAAAGATAGGCGACCACTAATGCCTGCAATCGGACAGGTGGTGTGTGCTGAAAACGTGCACATCGACAATACTAACTCTGAATATGATGTTTTAGGAGAGTCTTAAGCAAATTATTTCCCTTATGTCTCCCTTGTTGTGTATGTACAAAGTCCTTGTGATGAAAATCTCTGTAAAAAAAAAGCCAGAGAGTTCTTTCCATTATCATAAAACTGAAATTTTAAGTAAGAATAAACTATTACACCATAATTTCATTTTGCGATAGTTCTATTTTTCTGAGTGTTTCATGAAATAATGGTGCAAAATACAAGCACTGCAAGTCCCATTTTATAGATGAGCAAATTAAGGCATGCCGATTAAGTACTCAAAGCCACATAGGGAAGTCAAAACCCCAAGTCTTTGCAATTTCAGAGCTTCTGTTCTCAGCCACTGCCATTCTCTGACATCTCTGGAGCTGATCACTGTAGGTTCTAACTCCAGCTTTGCTATCCAGGAGAATGACTTCTAGTCCCAGAGCCAGACAACAGAGATGCTAACAAACTCTGCTTCTCAAAGTTATGAGTAGAGGAAATCTGTAGGTGAAAAAAGTTCAGCATGGGGCCAGGCCCCAAGAAGATGCCCAGGGCATAGGAGTCAAATGTGGGTCTGCACACAGGTTTGCGGCACATCTGAGGAGCATCCTGTTAGCCACTCTAAGACCTGGATGGCACCAGGAGCTCAGATCTAGCACTGGAACCATCAATAGAAGATGCTTTCAGCCCTTTCAGGACAAACCAGTCCATACTCACTTCCCAATGCCTGCTGGATGCACAGCTGCCTTCCTACTAGCTGCTCCAGGTTACCAGAATTATCACTGCTAACATTGACTGAGTGCCCACCCTGTGTGCTCAACTATGCCAGCATGTTCTAAGGCCTTGACACATATTTTATCCCCAGGACAACCACAGGAATGGGCATGTTACAGATGTGAGGGTGGCCTGAGAAGAGTACAGGACTGTTTTTAGGTGTCCAGAGAACAAATACTCCCTGTGTTTAGGTTCATTTGGTGTTCTGGGAGGTTCACTGATTCATCCCCATTAGGTCCAAGATTTAAGTTAAGTTGGCTTTTAAAAGTCATAAGGATATCTTCTTCCTCCCCACCCCACTGTAGAAAATATGAGAAATATCAATAAAAAAACATGGATGTGCATAATCCCATTGCACAGAGAACATTCCCTGCTATGGGTTGGATATGGTTTCCATGTGTCTCCCAAAAATCCATGTGCAGGAAGCTTGGTCCTCCATGTGGTGATGATGGGGTGGCGCTTTTAAGAGGCAGAGTCTAGTAGGAGGTCTTTAGGTCATTTGGGGATATGTCCTTGGATGGAACCGTGGAACCCCAGCCTCTGTGGCTTCCTGTTTGGTGATGTGATCTCTTCCTTCCACAGTAGCCCTCATGCTACTGTGATGCAATTGTCCACTGGGTCCTTACTCATATCTGAGCCAGTGCCAATACCATGCCCTTGAACCTACAGAACTGTGAGCTAAATAAACCTCTTTTCTTTATAAAGTTAGCCTGTCTCCAGTGTTTTGTTGTAGTAACAAAAAACAAGCTAATACACTCCTTTGTTCGCACATTTTGTTTCCTTCCATTCTTATTTCAATCCACATTTTACACAGCTAATGTTATATGCATTTTTTGGCCTGATTTTATTCACTTAGCATAAGCATTTCCCCATATTATTAGAAACTCTTTGACAGCTTTGTTTTTATTGTTACCAACATCATTAAATGGGTGGACTATAATATATTTAACCACTCCTCTAAATACAGGAAATTTAGCTATTTCCAATAACAATAGAGATTTGTGTGAATAAAGTTTTGCTCACATTTTTATTTCCTTGGGATAAATTATTTACAGTAGCATTACTGAGAAAATGACTCGTAGATTTTTAAGACTGTTGATGGTTATTGTCAAACTGCAATATATTAAATATATATAAATTGACTATTAACATTACCACCATTGACTATTAACATTTTTAAATTCTCTACTAACGTGATAAGTAAATTTTTATTTTTAATTAACATATCTTCATTACTAGTAAACATGAACTCTTTTTTCCAGTCTTATCATATGATTTTATCTGAGAATTTGTGAGATGACAGAATCAAAGTTAGGAGTCCCTGCTAATCAAGACACCTTGTTTTGAATCCTGGCTCCTCACTTATATTATTTGTGTGATCTTGGGGTGATTATTTAACTTCTCAAAGCTTTGCTTTTTGTCATTTTTTAATAGGGATGAGACAAGTAACACCTACCTTACAGGCCCTTTGTAAAGAATACGAGAGCTCTCATGTAAATGACATCATCTTATAGTAAATGTTGAATAAATATTAGCTACTTGATTTTTTTATTTGTAAATTCTTTTTCATATGCTTTCCTCATTTTCATGTTGAGAGTTTAATAGCTTTATTATTAATTTGAAAGAGCCCTTGGTATGAAAGACATTTAGCACTTTGTCACATTTGATGTGAATATTTTTAAATTGACCTTTAAAGCTACATGCTTCCTGCCTTGATGGTCTCCATGAAATTATTTTAGTGGCATCCACATCTGGTGAACCTGCAGGGAGGAGCTATGTTTATTAGGTAAAGAGTTAGACAAGGGGAGGGATTTTAACCTCCTGTGATGCACTCAGAATACCCGGCTTCCATTCCCCATGCTGCAATTCTAGCAGAAGAGGTAGGAATAAGTGGAGTTTATTGCACCCACAAAACAAACCCCCCACAGGGATGCAAAAGAATGTTGCCAAGGCTTGACTGGCTGGCTAATGCCTAAGCACGGCACATGGCAAGTCATACTGGAGGAGGAAGTGATGGAGCCTTCTGGAACTCTCTCTCTCAGTTCCGAAGCTGGCCTTGTGTGCATGAGGAGACTTTTCCAGGATCTCCGTTTGTGCGTTGCTACTTCTATATACTCAGTGCTTTTCTGTCAACGAGGGTTCCAGGGAGTGAGAAAGCTTCTGTTTTTGTTTTCATTTGTTATGTCTATTAAAAATAAACATGCTGAGAAGCTGCCTTTTAGTCTCTTTATCAAGCCCCAAATGACGCGTAGCCCTTGTCAGATCAGGGTTGATGAAAGCAACCAGCGCAATTTGCAAGGCATTGGGGAAAGAACTTAGCGAAGGGCAGGTTTCCCCTCCATTGATCAGACTGGGTTTTAACCAAGTGATGGGCCATCAGAAGCTAAGGATTGCAGGCAGGCAGAATGCCCTCCCAGCCCACCCTCCTGGGCTCAACCCACAGGACACCTGGCAGGCTCTTCTCCAAAAACCAAGAAGCCCATCCCTCTCTGGGTCGGAAAAAAAAGGGGCACATTTCATGTGAGTCAATTTAATCAATACTTTTCTTGCTTTGAAAACTCAGGGCATTTAGAGAGAGCAAAGCCATGCTACACAGTAAAGCAGCTTTAAATTCTAATGAGCTTCTCTGCACTAATTAGTGACTTTGCAAACTGGAAGCTTTCTTTGTTAGAAAACACACCCTTGCCTTGGAGTGACGCAAAAAGCCAGCTTTTCCTTTCCCCCCACGAATCTCCCTTCCTCTTTTATCATCAAGCCAGAAAGGGAAGGACTTGATTCCTCTCACCCTGCGAGGATTAACAGATTTTTATTATTTTCTTTATTATTGTCTTTAAGTGACTAGCATTGCGTTTTGCCTTGTTAAAAAAAAAATCGAGAAAGTGCAGGAGATTAATTTCTCCTAAATCTTGTCACTGCCCGGCAGGAAACAGAGCTCTGGAGGGTAAACAAAGCCTCTTTGGGAAAAGACACGACAGCACACCCCATCTTGTCCCCTCTCACCCCCTCCCACTTCACGGTGAGATTTGGTAATTTGCAAATCGAGCAGCAGCCGTCATTATTTTCCATGGAGCAAGCCGGGTCTCCACTCCTTGCTAGGAGAATGTGGCCCAATCATTTGTCTCTGCAACGCACGGATTCTAGAGCACTTGAGAATTCTTAGCCATAAAGCTGATTACTAACAGGAGTGGTTATAAAGAAAAATCTTTTTAATCTGGGAAGGAGGGGAGGGGAAGACAAAGGGCAGGGAGGAAAAAGAAGATACATAGAGCTCGCTGCGAATGGGAGCTTCTTGTGAATCAGAACTGGAACTTGAATATACCAGTAGAATTTCTCTCCCTCTCTCTTTTCCACCCTGTTGTCTGGGTGTCTCTATCACAAACTCCATCTCTACCCCTCTGTCCTTTCTGAGTACTCGCTGAAGATACTCTGCCTGGAAATAATTGCATTCGGACCCCCGAGTCCCAATTAAAAGTCTTTGGGACTGATCGAGATAAATCCCATCAGGCTTTTGTTTCCACTCAAAGTGCCCCCGTCATTTATTAGACGAATTAAAGTATCAATTTCTGTTTAAACATTAACAGGGTGATGCCAAATATTAGTCAGTTCCTAATAATTTTGAGGGATTAAAAAGATAATAAAAGTAATAGTCCATTACATTACCTACTTCAGCAAGATTGTAATGAATGTAATAAATTCTGGATCAGGGTTATAACAACTTCCATCTATTTAAAATGAATTTGTAGGGTTACTTTCATTAACTATGTATATGGAGAAAATGATCTGACATATTACTTTAAAAGAGCTGTAAAACCGATTAGGAGAAAATATGCTTTCCAGACAGGGATGCCGGCCACAGGGGACAACATCCCTGGGAACAGGGGAAGGAGACACAGAGAAGCCCTGTTGTATCTTTCTTGCGCTGCTGGTTGCTATTATTCTGCGGAAATCGTGACAGCATCAGTGCCCGTGGACCAGGGTGAGGGGACCTTCCTTTCCCCTTTCTCCTTTTTTACATTTCCCTCCCCAGGTATATTCCCACTAATGAAGCGAGCCTTGCTCTGGGAACTTCTGCAAGGAAATCAAGCCCAGGCCTGCGGCCCAGCCTGGCCTTTGGGGCCCCCCGGGAAAGCGGCCGTATTAAAGGGGCCCATGCCCTCATTGCTAGAGGAGACAAGGGAGCGAGCACTTGACTGCACCACAGAAATTACTGCTGTACCTCGAATGCCCGCTTCATTTATCAATTTCATAGCAGAAAAACCCATATGACTGCCTTGTTCAGTCGCACGCTAAATCTAGTCACAGAAAGCTCCCCACCGCCAGTCAAGTGTGTTATGCACGGGCCTGGATAAAGTAACTTGAAATACCACTAATGATTTATACTTAATTGAACCTCTAAGTGATTAAAGTGGCAGGAATGAATGAATAACACCCTCCTCATTCCCTGGCCCACTCGGCCCAGCCTCTCCAGGCAAAGCAGGCCACGCCTGGGGAAGTCAGCAAGGACCTCTGGCTGAAGCCATTCTCTTGGCTCCCCCAAGCCGCCCATCTGGGTCCTGGCTAAATTGCTCTCGCTTGCAGTAAATGACTCCATAAGCACCGAATCAGACCATTGATCCTTTTTATTAGATTACCCAATTGGAAGGTTAATGCATTTGCATTTGGCAAACGGAGTTGGGTCGGTCAGCCCGAATCCCACGCGGGGATGAGTGTTTAAATGGACACAAGGAGAGCAGCTCTGTCAACATATTGATTTGTTGACAGCAGAAATCAGATCTGATTCCCTCCTACTTCCATCCCCCAACCCCCAAAAAAGCAGCCTTGAAATTGCCCTCCCAGGGCTGTGTCTTCCTTAGCAGGGGGCCAAAGCTGGTGCCTGCCCCGGACTCATACTTCTCTATTCTGGAAGGAGGAAGAATCCTGCAAATGTTTTTCAGTCGCCTGGGACAGGGACAAAGGTGAACCTTGCTGCCTTCTCTAAGTGAAGGAAAGCCAGGACTTAAATCAGTAACAAGGACACACATTTCAGAAACAAAAAACAAAAAAAAAATTCTTTTCTGACAGTCATGGAGTCAGACTGGGGCCTACATTCAAAACCAGGTTTCTACACCTGATGGGAATTTATTCTTAGATTTGCTAAATGCATTAACCAAATGCTAAGTGATCACCTTTGTTAGGATTTTCTACTAAGGAAATTCACAGGTTGGAAAAACATTTTGTTGATCTAACATGAGTTTACATTGAAGAACATAGCCATGGTTTGGGGGTGCAGTTAGAAGCTAGAGAAATCACCCCCAGAAAACTGTTTTAAAGATGGGGAAACTGAGACTCGGGGAAAGAACAGAACTTACCAAAGGCCTTCCAACAAGTTCACAGAAAATCTCCCCAGTCTTCTGTTTCCAGATCAGCCTGATGTTTCATACTCAGGTGAAAAGCCAAAACTCCCAAGCTGAGGTGGCTTTGAGGCTGTGACAGTAAAGAAATAGTCTTTTTATACAAATGTCCTAAGACACAAGCCATATTTCATATTCAGCTGTATAAAACAGACTTCGTCTAAATTGTTCTGTGGTGTAAGATTCCGTAGTAAGCGCTGTTCACAGGGTGGATTTGTTCAGCATAATGCCCCTGAAGACAAGGAGCTTGTCTCTTCATTTCAGTTTGGCCCCATCTTTCTGCTGTTCAACCTCCCAAGGTGGCTGGGAGGCTGGGAGGCTGGGAAACAGCCTGACAGATGAAGTCAGAAATTAAGGATTCAAGTCCCAGCTCAGTCATGTAGGGGCTGTTATCTTTTTTGAACCTCAGCATCTTCAATTGTAATAAATCCTTCCTAGATTCTTTTGCAATTAAATGGAATAATATGTATAAAAATGATCAGCAAGGATGTGGCCCTTTGCCATGTAAGGTTTCTTATCCACAATTCTCTTCCTCTCAGTTTCATGGGAAAAGGGTGACCCTCGGTCTTTCAGGCAATAACTGACCAGAGCCAGTGAGCCCAGGACAGTTCACACCACATGGTGAAGGAAGCCACTTCCTTACCCAGTTTTCTGCTATTTTGAAAGAGAGGCTCAAGGCCCTGCATGGTCTCTCACCTTCCTCCTCTGCTAATTAAATGTCCTTTCAGACCCTGCTGGAGTTTCAGAGGGGCCTAAGAGACCATAGGGAAAGAAATAATGCAATTGCTTTTAACAACAATCTATACACTAATATTTTTGGAGCACTCTGCACTTTCAGTACTTTTTATTTTTTACATGTGTTGAACCTCATTTAATCCTTCCAACAATCCTATAAAGTACAAATGGTTGTACCTACTTTCCAGAAGCAGAAACTGAGGCTGGCAAAGACCAAACAACTATCCAGAGTAACAGAGCTGGGAAGGGGCCATGCTAGGGTTTAAGACTCCAGGATCTATGTTCTGTTACTTTGCTCCCTCCCAGGACACACAGTGTCTTTGTGTCAAGGGACAAATCAAAGTTCAGCAGGGCCCTAGGCTCTCCTTCCCCTTGTAGCCTGCTAGTCCATTGGGCCAACAGCCTGGGCAGGCAAGGGTGGGGAAGGCGTCTGTCTGTGGGGAAACAGAGGATCAGTGGTGAAGAGGAAAAACCACTAACAGAGTAACAGGTAACCTTCAGGAGTCATTGAGAAAGTGCTGAAGTGGCAAGCTGTGGTGTGACAGTGGCCCTGAGGCCCACAGGAGGGACATCTATCTGATTGGGAGTGTAATGTGGGCAGATTATTCCTAGAGATAGTTGCAGCCAATTGTCTGGGAAAAAGAAAGCAGAGAGAGGCCCCAGCTGGAAGCTCCCAGGGTTGGAGCTCAGCACCCAGCAAGCTCTAGTCCTGAGAAGGCCAAATGACCAATCCCCATAGGCCAGACAGTCAGCCATAGCCTCTGGTCTAAGGAGGACACACACAATACCTGGGGTAGGGAAGGCACGTGTCCTGGAAGAAGTCGCCTGGACATTCGTAGACATGAATAGACTAACTGGGCCTGCACTTGTCTGAAGGGTGCTCGTGTGTGTGTGTGTGTGTGTGTGTGTGTGTGTGTGCACGTGTGTGTGTGTGTGTGTGTGGTGTATGGTGCCTGAGACAGTGTCTCTGGGTCTCTCTGTGAGGAGGTGGGGTGGGCATGTCTGAGGAGGTGCCATGTTTGGGCATGTGAAGATGGGTCTACACGCAGGTGAAGGGGTCATGCCTTCGTGAGGGGTTTTATGCCCACAACTCAGCTGAGATGAGGGAGGACGGGGCAGCAGTCGATCCCATCACTAGGAATGGAGGGAAGGGCCTGCTTTGTCCTGGAGTCAGAGAGGGCTACTTGGAAGAGGGGACATTTACTAAATGGGGCCTTCTTCCTGAGACCCTGATGGGTGGGACAGGCCTAAAGCAGAATTTGCGGAAACTCCTCTTACCAACGAGTCTTAGTTGGTCCGTCATCCCAGAGCAGTCCAAGCTGGGCTAAAAAGTTTGCTGAGCTAGGGCAGTTAACTAGCCTGCACCCCTGAAATAGAAACCCAAGTTCCCATAAAGTCTCGTGCTCATATAAGGAAACGAAGCAACCAGGACACCCTGAAGCCACTGCCAACTCTTGGAGTTGGGGCTCTTGAGTACCTTCCAGTGGGTATTTCCCTGCCCAGACTGACCTGGCTTTTCATGGACAGTCCAGAAGGAGAGAGCTGGGCACTGCCCCTGTGACCAGGGATGGTGTGGGCAGCAGAGCTCAGCTTGGTATCTCTGGCCTGGATGTTGGCTGTCGGAATCCCTCTTCCAGTACCACCTCTCATGGATGTGATTTGGGACAAGCCTTTGCAGCAGCTGGAGCCTCAGTTTCCTCATCTGTCAGATGGGGTGATTATCTCCCCCATACCTCACTTAATGCATGTGGAGACTGAGTGCTGACCCTTAGTAAGTATGCATCCTTAAGCAAATCATTGAGCCTGCTGAAGTCCAGTTTGCCCATCTATAAAACAGAGACAACAACAGCAAATGAGATAATATGAAGAAAAGCACTTTAAACTTTAAAAAATAGACAATATTTAAGAGAGGTCACCTGTGAGATGGAGGCCAGGTCCTTACCCCTCAGCCCATCTGCCTCCTCTAGTTGGGCTTTCATCAGAAGATGTAGGCCTTTTGAGTGTTGGTTTCAGGGGTCAAGGAAGCCCAAACAGGGGACTCCAGGACCCCAAGGATGGGAAGGCCCAGAGATGGAGCCCACTAGTCGGAAAGCACTGGCCCGTGGCTCCCTGGAGCTGCACAGCAATGATTCAGGAAAAGGCTGACAAGGATATTAGCAGTGTGGGTTTTTTTTTTTTTTAAATCCCGAGTCCAGAGAAAATGCACGGTCAGGAATAAAGGCGCCCAAGAGAGCAAGGAGAAAGAGAAATAATCAGAATTAGCCAACGGGCGGGCAGCAGGAGCAGGGGCAAAGCAGCCCCACAGAGGGTCGGAGGCCGCTCCAGGACCCCTGGCCAGGAAGTGTCCAGGGAGTGGGCAGGCCTGGACAGGTATGCAAGGGAACCTGGGCAGATTGGAGCCCAGCAAGCAGGCAGAAAAGAGGAGGAGAAAGAAGCCATCACCAGGTGAGTCCGGCCCCCCCAGGGCTGTTGTGCACCCCTCTGGGCCCCTCCAGTCAAGAGGCACTGCAAAGCTGCTGCCACAAAGGCTTGAATTCTCTCCTCCCCATTGTCCTCTGGGCTCTAGAGGTGGGCACTGGGGTTGGGGGGCAGCCAAGAGGCCACTTAGATACTGCAAAGAGGCTGCACAAGACTCTGCAGGCAGGAGGCCTCTGCACACACCTTCCAAGGCTTAAATGACACGTGGATGACAGAGACCATGGCCCAGGACAGTCACAGGGGCTCTTCCTCTGGCAGTTGAACAGGGTATATCAAGGCATTCTGGGAAGTGGTCCCAGGGCCTGCTGTACGAGCAGAAATGGAAAGGATTTTGATGAGCTGGGTCAGAAAAATCCATTTATAGGGGCAACAAGACGGATTTGGTCCCTAACTGAAACCTGCTCCTTACAAGTCGTTTATCTAGCAGATTGTTTAAGAAGCCTTGGTCTCGTGTATGTGTGTGGTGTGTGTGTGTGTGTGTGTGTGTGTGTGTGTGTGTGTGTGTGTGTGTGTGTTGAGGGAGAGCAGAATTAATACATCAGCCCCTGATCTCACTGCAGATTCCAAATTAATGGGGTATAAATTAATGACAAGCAGAATGTGCATAGTTTCCAACACCCCTGACTCAGTTCTTGGGCAAAAAGTGCTTCTCTGAGCTGCTGCTCAGTGAATTAAACAGAGAGAGAGAGAGAGATAGTACTGCATGTCCCCAAGTCACCCCTGCTGTGGTGGGGACCACGGGACCCATCAGTCCAACTTTTGTATCATGAACGGCCTCACATTGAAGCTTTGACAACATCCATGTTGATAGCACAATTATTCAGAATTAAATTTCGGATGTATTAAAAGCATTCATTGGCTGACTGAAATATTAATTGCACCACAGTTTTGGTGATCCCGTTTTGGCCTTTTTATTTGTCCATATTTTAATATACCAGGAGCCCTTGACAAATAAAAGTCCTTAGAGCATCTCTTACCCTCTGACCTCTGGACCTCATTTCTGGTTACCATCACGTCAGTTCCTTGTACCCACAATTAGAGATAAATTGGGCTCTTAGAATTTGGGTGAAGTAGAGAAGGGGAAGAAGGTTGTTTCCCTGAGACATTGCTGATTGTCCAAACCTCTCTGTGCAAAGCTCCAAATTACACTTACTGACGCAGGGAGCCCGTCAGATGTTCCCAAGAACCACTGCGCTCCCTGCCTCACCCTCTCCCGCCAGAGCTGCGCAGCCTGTGCTGTCTCAGGCTCCCTCCTGCACTTGGACTTTTCTCTGGGAGGCAAGTCAAGGCAGGAATCACCTGGACCTTTCACCTCCTCACCCCTCTCTCTCTGGGTCACCTATGTGAACATCAACCCCAAACCCGAATCACAGCCCCCCAAATTTAATTTATTTCTACCTAAACAAGTTCTTTTATCATAAAGCAATAAATTTGTCTTGGTGCTAGCAATTTGTTGCGGGTGACATAACATTGCAAATTGATTAATCGCTACTGTACGCCGCAAAATGAGAAAAGCAAGGAATTATTATGAATAGCGTCCGTCTTTTACGGGAGGGATTCATTATTCAAAAGTGCTCGCTGGTGCTTACATGTGCCCTCGGTGCAGATTACATCCATTTGCAGACTTCCCACATCATGCTTACACAAATCAACAAACGTGCATTTATTAAGACATAGAATGAAAGCTATTTAAAAGTGAAAAATGGCCTTTTGCGTTACTTTTCTTCTTCGAAGAAGGCAAATCTGGGTGGGATGTTCCTGGGAAGCAGCCCCATGGTTATCACATGTGTGTCTCTGGGTTCTGTGCATGCTGACTTGTGCAGGTACTACCAAACCTGCCTGCTCTGCCTTTGACAGCTCCAGTCTCAGAAATATCCCACCAGCAGTTCTGGAACCCTCACTCTGGCTCAGGAGACATCAGCCAGCAGCCATCTCTGCCTGCCAGGGAAATGCAGTAGATGAGAGTTCTCCGTCCTCTGAAAATGAGCTTCTTTATAGGCTCCTGGGAAAGGGAAGGAAACAAATATTAATTGATCACTGACTGTACCAGACACTACCCTGAATGTTTTCCTCGCATTACTAGGGCAAGTCTGTCTACCTGCCTGAACCTCATGGGGTAGTTGTAAAGATCAAGTGAATTGACACACGTACAGAAAGCACATAGTAAATGCTCAATACGTGTTGGCTGTTATCACCATCGTGATTTTAGTTATTTTTAAAGTCAGTGTTATTACTACCATTTCACCAATGGGGAAACTGAGGTTCGGTAAGGTTGTAAGAATGCCCAAATCACACAATGAGGAAGAGATTAGGGCTGAGCTTCAGTTTAGAATTTGGCTCTAAAACTTTATGCTCTTTTTTTTTTTTTTTACCAAATACCCTACAGCTCCTTGGCACCCAAAATAGGGCATATTTGCTGCCCCTAATCTGATGGAGGAGGCTGCACACAATCCACCCTTCAGCTGTCTGCTCTTTGCTTTCAGATGTTCCAGACAGGATTTTTGAGAGTCTGAAGATTTTATGACCTGCCCCTAACTGTTCCCACATCAGTAGAGTCTCATCCCTCTCTAACCCTGGTCCCTTCCATCCTCTTGTCCCATGATGGAGGACTCTCCCAGTAAAGGCTGACGGGCAGCTTGCAGCTCCAGTATTGATTACTCCTGCTGAACTCATGCTTTGCTTAAAAATAGACTGAGATCTCAACTTTCACATTCTAATTAGATTTCAAAGCAACTTTTATAAAGTGAGAAGGCCTGCATTATTTCTCTACTGCATAGAAGTCCATTAACCACTCCACAGCCAGACTAAAGTCTCTTTTAATCCTTGCTACCACCCATCAGACAGAGGAGTTACTCATCCTCTTCCGAGAAAGCTGCACTGAACCACAGGCCCGTCTCCAGGTGCCCAGAAGCCAGGGATGGTCGGGTTACCAACCTGGGCACAGGGCTGAAACTGAGAGTTGGCCCCTATGAGCGCATCTCACAAGACAGCGTTTCTCAGAGAATATTCCTCAAGCCACCTGCACTGAGATCACGCTGGGGGCTTACACACTGTGCAAATTCTGGGTCTCCCCCGACCTGCTGCAGAATCATCTGCAGGCTGACCTGGCAATCTGAATGTCTGATAAATCCCTTGTAAGATTTTTTTTCCACACTCACATTTGTGAACCATTGTCCCAGATACTTCTCACACTCCCTGCCCTGTTTGATGCCACCAGATTGAATCATTGTTTACTGCAAATCCTGGCTGACTCACTGATGCGCCTCATTTAGTGAAAGGGAGATAGAATGTAAGAAAGTGTTTGCTCTTTGGAGTCCTGGTTGATTCTTTTCTGTCAGGTTTCCCCACCAGAAGTTCTTCAGGGCATCGCTGGACTCCCAGCAGGGCCGCAGTACCCAGAACAAGCTAGACCAGGGGTCACTTGTAGGACACTCTGCAAAGCTGCTTAGTCTGTTGGCAAGAGAGTCAATTCCTAGGCGGTAGGAGTGACAAAGGGCATCTCCAGGTAGTCCTGGGCTATTTTCACTAAGCTCCAAAGTTGTCCAGCACCTCGGTCCCTGACTGTAATTATCACAGTCATTATTTTTTGTGCCTTTGAGTATAGTGGTTTTCAAATGTGAGCACACGTCAGAAAGCTTGCAAAGGCCCAGAATACTGGGCCCTACTTGCCAGACCTTCTGACTCAGAACGTCTGGGTGGGGCCTGAGAATTTGCATATCTAACAAGTTCCCAGGTGGGACTGCTAGTCCAAGGACAAGATTTTTGAAACTCTACATTCTAAGCTCCATGTTATATTCCCAGAATCCAGTACATAATAGGAGCTCAATTTGTGTTTGCAGAATGAATGAGCAAATGACTGAGTAAATTATAGGAACTGCTTGCAAGCCCTCTGAGATTCTTCACTCCACTCCACCTGTGGTTCCCAGCATCTGCCAGACATGGGTCAGAACACCCAAGAGGATCACGTGTCCTGGGACAGGACAGAGTTTGTGGCTGCTCACATCACCCGTCACAGATCTGGTGCCCCTAGAAGGTCAGGAAGCTATGCAGGGAGCGAGGTAGCCCATTTTGGCCTTGCTGAGGGTAACGGCAGGCAATTCTTCCCACCTCCAAACACTGCCCATAACGTCCTAGCTGGATGACTTCAGCCTTAGCCCTCAGACTTGAAAGAGCCCTTGTTTCCTCATTTGTGAAGTTGGGCATTGATGATTTTCTCTGGAGTAACTGAATTTAGTGAGGCTGTGCATGAAAAGGGCCCAGTGGCATCTGCTACATGTTGGGGGGCCTGGTGGATATCTGTTCCCTGTTCATTCCCCACAACTCCCAAGCCCTGTGAAATGAGTCCCAGAGATGTTTCAGGAATAATGAATTCCCTCATTTCAGCTAAACCACCCGTGGTCCTGGTTTTGTGGCGACGTACGGTGGAAGATGATAAATTATTGTTTTAAGCAGAAGCTTCATTCAAATATCCATTTCCCTGTCAAGTTAGTTTTGTTTCAGTGTATTTTCATGCGGTTTTTGACTAGAAGCATAGACAGTACATAAACAGAAGCACATTATGTTTTGGGCCTATTCTCTGAGGAATGGGGAGTTGATAGGGGGAGGGATGTTTGGGGATCATCATAGACAAGAACCCCCACTTCCCCGTCATGCCTGGCGGGTGACACAGCTCAGAGGCTTAATTCTCTTCAGTTCACGTCTGTCTGCAGAGGATGGATGACACCTCATCGCTCCTTGAATGCCCTCTGGGGCCAAGGGCATGTTCTTGGGAACCTCAAGAACACAGCCTTGTATGCAGTCTTCGGTTATAACTGGAGCCAAGACTTCCCATGGATCATCTCAACCTCCTTCTTAACCCCTAAAGACTTCAGGGTGCATTTCTTAAGAGCAAAGATATTCTCTTATAGACATGATACAATGATGGAGATCCCAGAATTTAAAATAGATGCAATATTTGAATCTGGTTCATGGTCCATATTCAAATTTTGTCAGTTCTCTCAATGATGCTATCGATAGCCACTTATTTTTTTCCATCCAAGTGTCGACACCAAGATCACACATTGCATTTGCATTTCATGTCTCTATCTCCTTCTATCTGGAGCTATGTCCAAGTTTCTCTTCATGACCTTGACATATTTGAAGAGTTCCAATTATTTTGTGAAAGAGAACTCAGTTTGGGTTTGCCTGATGATGCCTCTTGGCTGGATTTTAGTTCAGCATGTTTAGTTGAACTGCTATGGACTCAGTGTTGAATTCTTCTCCGGGCGTCCTATAGGCCCCGTTACCGGTAATGCTGACATTAATCACTTGGATAAGATGGTCACCTCAGGTTTCTCCTCTGTATGTCACTGTATGATCCATAAGTAACTTGTGGGGAGACATTTGAGATGATGTCAGTGTCTTTGCACCCACTCATTTTACTCTCTATTGATGATCCTTGTATGTATCAGTTATTGCAAAATGGTGATTTTTCCAAATCCATCATGTCTTAGTGTTGGCATTCTCTGGTTCCCAGCTGTCATTGTACCATAAAGGAAAGCATTCCAGTGCCCCCATCTAATTACATTCATTTGCTTACTGCTAACAGGGTGGACCCAGAGATTCTTCATGTGGTCTGTCTGCTGTCACCCACTCTTATTGCTATTATTTGATGCTTCAATCATATGATCTCATTAAATCCTCAGGACAATTGGGTCATATGGCCACTATTCTCAGACATTCAGACGTCCACCTCAGGTCCCATACCTATGTCAGTCATTTAGTAGGACTCTACTTCTCAACTTCCAGCATGAGGCACTGTTCCCAGAAACACTGCTTTCCCCACAACACTCAGTGGGCACAATGTCCTTGCTTGGGAGATAGGAACCCTCACACGGCTTGATTTCCCACAAGCCCTGTGAGAGTGGACCCGCAGAGTGGTGACTTCCGACATTCTCTTGCTCTCTCGGTGGCAACTCAGCCTGGAGGTTCAGAGGCCAGTTAATTCATCTGTAAAATAGGGTCAGTTTCTTGGGATGTCTATTGACATAATGTCCCCCAAGAACTCTTGGCATGGGCCGTGTTATAATCGGCATGGCTGACTGCATAAGCTTGACTGGTCCCAAGCACATCATTCAACAAATATTTTTTGAGCACATACTGTGCGTGAGGCCCTGGACTAGCCTGGAGCTAAGGCAGTGAATAAGTCAGACAAGGTCCTTGCTCATGGAGTTTACAGTCAAGTGGAGGAGATTATAATCAAATCATCTCCCAAATAAATTTCTGATAATCATGCCAATGAGGCCTTCAGGAGAAGGGAACATTTTGATGAACATCTTTGACAGGGGAATTTGACCTTTTTCAGGACATCAAAGAAGGAACCATAAAATCAATGGTTTATAGCACAGTTTCTTTAAGACCATTACTCAAAGCAGAAATAAGGAAGCAGAGACTCAGAGAGGTTAAGTAACTTAATCCAGAGTTGCACAGTAGCAAAATCCAGATGCAAATCTGGGTCTGCTCACTCCCCAGCCCAGAAATGGTTCAGCTTTTCTGCCAAAGTGTTTCTCTAAGGGTCTCTGGGGATTCTGGGCACAGAGCCTCTGTCTGCCTTTCAATTTAACATATTTTGTTTCCACTGTGACACTACAGGGCTCTGCTAAACGCCATCAGAGGAAATGACTCTCTGATAGGCACAAATATTCAGTTGTGATTTCTTTTTTAAAGGAGAAAAGCCAGGAAAATTGAACAAGACTGAGTATTAAAATAAGAGGAGTGAACATATGCCCATCTTTGGACAAAAGAGCCCTGTTACTTTACTAGGCTATGAGCTAAGCTTAAGGGTGCGTCTCACCCAGGCAGGTTCAAGGCCAGAAGCCAGGTTCTTAAACACAGTACCAGGCTATTCTGCAGGGATGTCCATTTGTCTATCTATCTATCCGACTGTCTCCTCTCTGAGAGACTACAGACAAGGCCTCAGCTCTGCGAGCAGTCAGGCAAATTCTAAGAGGAAGGAAGGAAGCCCACACCTGGCCCCTGCCCAAAGCAGAGCAAGGTGGGGGCAGCTGGAGCTCCTACCCACACCCTGATACATGCCCACACCAGTGCCCCAAGCCTCTAGGTCTCCTCTGGCTGGCCTTGGCCATTCTGGCTTGACACTTGATCCCCATGGAAGCTGACACCTCTGCAGAAGAACGATCAGGGCAGACACAGCCAGCTGCCGCCACTGGAGCCTCGACATGACTTCAGGGAGAGAATCTGAGGACACTGTGCAGAGTGCTGTCCCCCCAGTTTCACACCCAGACAGATGTGTGTGTGTGTGTAGATTCTCCTAGAAAGCCATCATGGCGAGAAAGAAAAAATTTCAAGTTAAGTGACTTGGCTGAATTTACAGAGTCGGGAAACCGGTTCAAAATCCAAGCCAAGTGTCCCCAGAGCTTTTAAACTCCTTTTCAATAAACCACCTTCGCCCTGAATAACAGGCATACACTTGCACAATGCCTGGTACATCAGGTTCTCCATAAAAACCTTGTTTCATGACGGAATGGTAATATGTGCATATCTATGTTTGTGTGTGAGTGACGGCATTTGTCCTCAGGAATACACCGGCAGGATAGTGCAGCCTGCAGGTATCTTGAGTCCTGAACTTATTGCAGAAGAATTCAGTACGATCAGACACGTGAATGCATAATACCCCTGCATTTCAGCTCTTATGTAGCTCATGCTCATCCTCTGCAGTCATGAAAGAGCATAAATATTGTTCAATTCAGCCTTAGGATAGGGAAGTGATAGCCCAAATCCCACTGTCGGCATCTGAAGGAAATATGGTATTATTAGCATCTACAGGAAATGGAAGGACTGCTGGTTTTGGAAACAGACCTGCTTCATCTTCTAGCCCCACCACTTACTTGGATTTAAGTGACCCTAGGAAAGTCATTTTGCTTCTTTGAGTGGCTGATTCTTCACCTGGAAATGGAGATGCTAGTATTTACCTACAGCACTGCTAGGAAGATTCAGTGTAAAAAGAGCTCATGGTCTGATGCGTCAGGTACCTTCTCTCTCCTTAGAAGACAATAACATAGTAGTTGTCTAAGTCTGTGATGCCATAACAAAATACCTGAGACAGGGTGCTTTTTAAAGACACATTTATTTTCTTATAGTTCTGGAGGCTAGGAAGTCCAAGGATCAAGGCTCTGGCAGGTTCAGTTGTCTGGTAAGGACTGCTCTCTGCTTCTAAGATGGCGCCCTGCTAGTGCCTTCTCCAGAGGGAAGGAGTCTGTATCCTCACATGGCACAAAATGGAAAGGCAAGTGAGCTGAAGTGAAGTCTCTTTTATAAGAGTTTTAGTCCTATTCATGAGGGAAGAGCCCTAGTGACCTAATTACCTCTTAAAACTCCCCCCTAATCCTATTACATGGGCCTTTAAATTTCACAACTCCTAAATTTTGGAAGAAACACATTGAAGCCATAGCAGTGGTGTTCATGGAAACTTTCTCAAGGGAGAGAAGTGAAGGGAAAACTAGAGGGTCTTGGTACCAGCAGAATGACAATTCTCAAACCTCAGGTACACGTTGGAGGCCTCAGGGAGTTTGGAAAAGTCCTGATACCTAAGCCCCAGCACCAGGGCATTCTGAGAAGTGGCCCAGGAATCTGAGCTTTTAAAATCTACCCTGGTGATGTCAATGGGCTTTCAAGGTTAAGAACCTTTGGTCCCAGAGTCTCTCTGCCCTTTGTTGGGAGTACTGCCTACTTTGCAGCCATTCTGCCTGGTCAGCTTAAGGCAGAGAGGAAGAGGGAGATGTTCACACTCTCCACAGCTAAAACCCTCCCTCTTGAATTGGAGACTCACAAGATGAATAAGTGCTAGAGATCTGCTGTGTGTGGTTCGCCCTACAGTTGACAACACTTGAACATTTGTTAAGAAGGTAGATCTCATGCTAAATGCCCTTATCACAATAGAATAATTTTTTTAAAAAACCCTCAGGACTTTTGGTCTCACAATTTTTAAAAAATTGATGAATATATTGATATATCGAGTGTTTTAAGATATAAACATGTTTTAGGTATCCATTTAGCAAACCGGCCTTGCTAAAAATAAATAAATGAAAACCATCAGACAAGCAAACATTTAGTATCTGTGATATGCCGGACACTTTAGCTCCAACATTCTCCATAATTGCTCTCATGACACCTGCTACACATGCTGGGGGGCCAGGAAGAATGGTTCTATAGAATATGGGGTAATTCCCAATCCTCAGACTTAAATTCCTAGTCCTTTATACCAAGGCCTTTCCACAGATTTCTGAGTTGTTTTAGAATTTGCATGCAAAATAAAAGCTTCCTACATAATTGAAATTATAGCCAATTGACCGTGAAATAGAAGTGTCCGTGACCAATGAGGTGTTGGGTGGAAGGAGGTGGTTGTGCTCAGAAATGGGGCCTCCAGAGCCCCAGGGCTAGTTCCCTGGCTCTGAAAGAAAAACCCACCAAGAATCATTCTTGTTGCCCCCCGTCAGCCCAGCAGCCTTTCCTTGGTCCCTTTCCCTGGAAAATAGCAGTTTAGAGTACCTCCCAAGAAATACATTCTACTGTGACCTTTATTTCTCACTTGATTGAGAATCTTTGTATAGGAGGGCAGCTGCAGCAGGAAGGTCTATGTGGAAATACTCTCCTTTCTCAAGCCATGGCTTTGCAAGCTAAGGCACTGCTGAGCCAGACTGAGGTGTGGGATGCCTAGGGAGAGGGAGTAGAAAATGATGCCAGAAAAGTCAATATGGTCCAACTGCAGAAAAGAACTGGGGAGGCAGTGGAAAGCCATCAAAATTATTAGAGGGGAAGTCATTTATATAATTAGGGTTTTACAAAGAGCACTCTACAAAAAGGACCTGTGGGGAACAAAAGGAAACAGGGAATCCAACCAGTCAGCTTCAATAGCAGTCTGGCCAAGATACCATCCTGGCATAAACAGTGGCCATAGAATGAAGGGAAAGTGATATGGAGACCCAGAATGTGACTAATGGGGACCCAAAAAGGGGATAAAAACAGGTGCCATGTACCACCTAACATCACAGTCCTGTGAGAAGGTACTGTTATCCCCATCCTGTTGCAAAGGAAATAGAAGATCAAAGAGCTTATATACCCTACTAATAAATGGTAAAGCCAGAAATTAAATGCTGGTTTACCTGAATAACATAATAAAATATTAAGATGAAGGAGGGAGGGGACAAAACTTCACTCTGGTCAGACCACACTCCAGATATCACATTCAATTCTAGACCCCATACTTTAAAGAGAGACTTTGATTGGCTAGAGAAGAGTGATGGGCTGGTCAAGAAGCTGAAAACTATACTGCACAAAAATAAAATTCTGGAAGAGTACACCTGGAAAAGAGCAGAATTCAATGCCATTTGATGCTGTATGCAAGTGTCCTGGGTCCTCTCAGCCTCCCAGAGCCCAGGGAGTAAGCAGGAACAAATCTCTACATGAATCAACAGAATCCAAAGAGGGCATGTTATCGACTTCAGTCTTCAACTTGAAGGAAACAGAAATCAATTGACAAGTTTCAGTAATTAATAATGTTTCCATTTTGAAAAGACAATGCTGGAAGTAAGTTCAAAAACATTTTCTTCAACTAACTGTATGTTTCCCCCATATATAGTCTAGTACATATCTTAGTAAGTTTATTACTGAGGATTTTCTATTTTTGAAGTAAAATCTTTTTGTTTATTGTATTTTCTAACTGATTGTCATGGAAGTTTTGGATAGACATTTTTGTATAACTATTCCATATCCAGCCACTTTAATGAACTCTCTTTATTATTCCCAGTAGTATAGTTAATTCTCTTAAGTTTTCTGGGATAATACGCACAGCTTCTGCAAATAATGACAATTCTCTCTTTCAATACTTAAAATTTATAAAATTTGACCTGATTCATTGTATTTACTAGAACTTTAAAAACAATGATTCTCAACCAGAAATGATTTTGTACCCGAGGGGACATCAAGCAATGCCTGGAGATATTTTAGGTTATCACAACTGGGTAAATGTTACTGACATCCAATGGGCAGAGGGGCATTCTTACCTTACTCTTGATTTCAATGGCAATACCTTTTATGTTTCACCATGATGTATAGATTTGGCTATTAGTTTAAGGCAGAAATTTTGTTGCATCATGAGTCTTTAAATTCATATTAACTAATATTTTTTAAACCAGAAATAGTAATGAAGTCTTATCAAATTCTTTTATACTCTTCATCATGATGATAATATTGCTTTTAATACTCAATCTATTCTTTATATCATAATTGATTTCTTTGTTCCACTGACTTTAGTTTAGAAAATTATTGACCATTTTTTAAATAAGCATATTCCTGCCACTTCTCTCCTTATTGCATGCTGTAAGGAACTGCCCATGTGAGAAGCAGCTTGATCACAAATCAATGACAGTAATTTCAAGTGTCTGCTCTTATGACTTTCAGCAGGGACTCATATGAAGTTACTGTTCATTTCCTCTGAGTTATCCTGGCTAAATATGGATGCCATGGGCTTCGGGTTGCCCTCAGAAGCTCTGAAGAATGATTACTAATCTTCTTGAGGTCTCTCAGGAGTCTGTCTCATAAAGTGAATTTTTCATATACCACAGAGACAGACAATACTAGGGTAGATAATCTCCCAATTTAGGAAAAAATTCACTCAGGTATTTTCACATGACACTGTAATAAACAGATAGAAACTTAACCTTTTAATATAGATTTCTGAATAGTTAACTATCCTTGTAGTACTGAAATAATCCTGTGCTCATGGCACATATTTTTTCAAGATCAGACTTGGTATTCTTTAATTTTTTGTAACTACATGCAAGAGTAAGATTGGTCTCAAGTTTTCTATCTTTATATAATTTCACTTGCCATTTTTGCTACAAAATAGTTTATCATGAGATAAAAAGTTTAGATATAAATTAGAAAGCATGTACCTATGAAATCACGTGGGCTTGGTTATTGATTTAGCATTCTTGAAAATTATCTCTGTGAATATGTTAAGTGAAGTAAGCCAATCTCAAAAAACCAAATACTGAATGCTCTCTCTGATAAGTGGATGCTGATCCATAATGTGGGGGAGGACACAGGAAGAATGGAGGAAATTTGGTCACAGGGGTGGGAGGGGGGAGAGGGCATGGGGACAATAAAGATGATGGAATATGATGGACATCATAGCCCTAGCTTTATGTATGACCGCATGTATGTTGTGATTCTACATCACATACAACCAGAGAAATGAAAAGTTGTGCTCCATCTGTGTACAATGAATCAAAGTGTATGCTGCTATCATGTATACCTAAGTAGAATAAATAAATAAAATTTTAAAAAATTATCTCTGTGAAGCGAATATCCTTTCCCATTTGTAATATTTTGTAGCCATATTTTGACCATCTTAGCTATGCAAGAGATTTCATTGACATCTCTGAAACTTCTCTTGGGTTATCAATTTTACTGTTTTTCTAATTTCTAAATCATTTATTCTTCTTTTGTCCTTGAATATTAATTTTCACCTGTTTTTAAAAATACGCATTTCCCTCTAATTTCTTATGTAAAATACTTCTTTGATTTTTGCACTCTTATTTTAGCAGTAGTTCACTTAGGAAATGTATTTCCCTTTCACTACAGTTCCAGCCACATCATATAAGTTTGCTAAATAATGTTTTATTGCTTTTAGCTAAATATTCCATAACTGCTCTGTTTAAGTTTTCTCTAACCAAAAGTTATTGATTTCCTTACCATCAATTAAATATTTCTCCTCCAATCTTTTCTTTTGTTTTGTTTTCTATTTTTATTATATTGTGCTCATAGAATTTAACACATAACTTTCATTTGATTAAATATTGGTGTTTATCTTTTGGGTTAACATATGAAAAATTTTTCTTAGTATATAAAGAATTCTTGAAAAGATTTTTCTTTAGAACATGTCCCTATTTTTCACAAGATTATCCAATTTGGTACAGGGAAAACTTCTAACTTTTATTTTATATTTAGTTTTATCTTGTCCCTTATCACCTCTATTTTTTAATTCCATGTGTCTTATATTATAGAAGATTAATATTACTGATAATATTAACATATTTGGAGTAAATGTTTGAAAAGATTTTAAACATAAAGACACAAAGCCAAAAGGACCAGATGGCCAGTCCAAAAAGCAAGGAGTTCAGGATTTTAGTGCAGCTGTATGTCTGGGTAATTAACAAACATATTTCTATTGAAACTGTATGCTCAAATTGGAAGAAATCTTTACTGGTTACTCTTCTGACAGAGGGTTAATATCCAGAATATATAAAGAACTAAAAAAAAAGAAAACAATAACCTAGTCAATAAATGGGCAGATGAAATGAACAGACATTTCTTAAAAATAAGTAGTACAAATGGCCAATAATCATATGAAAAAAATGTTCAACATCTTTAGTCATCACAGAAAAGAAAATCAAAACTACACTGGGATTCCATCTCACTCCAGTCAGAACCACAGTCATTAAGAATACAAAAAGCAATAAATGCTAGTAAGAATGCAAGAAAAAAGGAACACATATTTTGTTGGTAGGAATATAAATTAGTACAATCATGGTGGAAGTCAGTATGGGGGCCTCTCAAAAAACTGAAAGTAGAACGAACTATAATATGATCCAGCTGTACCACACTCTGGTATATACCCAAAGGAATTAAAGGCAACATGCTGTGAAGATATCCGCATACCCATGTTTATCATGGCACAATCCACAATAGCCAATTTATGGAATCAGCTTCAATGCCCATCCATGGAGAAATGTATAAAGAAAATGTGGTGTATGTATATCATGGAGTATTATTCAGCCATAAAGAACATAATCACGTCATTTGCAGGAAAATGGATGGGGCAGGAGATCACAATGTTAAGCAAGATAAGCCAAAGACAGGTGTGTTCTCCTTCCCAGGTCATGTCATCTCTGGGAAGCAGGGACTTGTAGAAAAGGATATGGAAATATCAAGTGGAAGGATGGACAGAGCAATGAGCAGTGAGCCATTGACCCTTCCAGGCAACACTCCCAGAACCTTTTGTAGAGTTACTAAATCCACAAATACTTGGCTCAAGTGGACTGTCATGGAAACTCTGTAAATCTCACCCAGATCCAGGAAAGGAGGTCAGGAGAAGCAGGAGGGCACATTGGTAGGTTTTGTGGCACATTCATAGCCATGGAAGTGAGCACAAACTGGACAATTTTTATCTAAAATCTTCAAGGGTCAAGGAAGTCCTTGATGTGATGAACAGGCCAAAAATACACACTGCTCAATTCATAAGATGCCTTGTTTATATTTTACCTACATGTTTGCATTAAATTCCTGTGAACTTACTGTGTTTTATCACTTTTCCTTTGCATTGCTAGTAGTGTTCATTTTATAAATTTGAATATAATGTGATTTGACATATCAAGATTCATAACTGTTATTTTTCTTCTTATGGATTACTTCCTTATCAAAATAAAAGTATTTTGTCTATTAATGTCTTTTATGTTGGAGTCTATCTTGTCTTTCTGTATCATCTTGATATAAGTTTAAATCTTGTACATAGTTTGTTGGTGGTTTCTGTCTGTCTGCTTGCTTGCTTAAATCCAATCTGAAAGTCTCTAATTTTGTATTAAAGTTTGTTAAAGACTCAGGATTCTTGATCTTATTGTGGTATTGTTTTGTACTGTTCTTTGTGAAATTTTTTTTTGCTATTAGTTTTATTTTCTACCAACACTGTGCCTTTTTTTCCAATTTTTTTTAAGTTGAAGTATAAAAAGCACTAGAAATAACATACAAAAATATTTTCATAAATTCTCTATTCTTTGCTTTTGTTCTCCTCCAGCTGATTGAAAAGTGTAACACTTTTTCTGTTCCTCTAAGTAATTGTTTTTCTTGATAAGAATTGTACTTGAACTTGTTCGTCAATGTAATGAATTAAATCATTTTTGTTGACTCCTCTTCTATTGAGAGACTTAAAAAGCATTTTTAGGTTCACTCCCAATCTCTGCCTAATCCACATTTATGATTTTTGCTAATATCATTTCAAATCTTTAGAGCCAGATTATTAACGTTTAATTTTGTGTTTGTTTATATTATGTTCACCTTTTCCAAGAATTGTTTACAGATCATTGGATTGCTACGTAACTCTATTTATGGCTATTAAAATAACAGACTCAATTCTATGTTTAAGTGATTTTAATAGTCACTATTTTAATTTTTCTCTTGACTCACCTATTCCTGTGTTCCCAACTTTAATTTATATTATTCATGTGGAGTACACTTTCCAGAATAATATTTGCAGCTGAGTGCAGTGGTACACAGACCAGCGGCTCAGGAGATAGAGGCAGGAGAATTGTAAGCTCAAAATCAACCTCAGCAACTTAGCAAGGCCCTAAGCATCCCAGCAAGACCCTGTCTCTAAATAAAATCAAAAAGGGCTGGGGATGTGGTTCAGTAGTTAAGTGCCCCTGGGTTCCTTCCCCAGTGCTGGGGGAAAAAATTTTTGCTTTGCTTGTTTGTTTTATTTAAAGATGGCCTCAGAAATGCTACATTTTGCATATAGAACTTTCCTTTTTCTTCACAACTGAACAACTTGGTAGAGAATAGTGTACTTTTGAGTCACAACTTTTTCACTCAAACTTCTAGGTTTTTTGCTTGGCTTTCAGAGTTGTAGCAAAATTGGAAAGTCATCTGATCTTTGTCCTTGATGGGCTTTCTTTCTAGGTGCCTATAGAGTTCATTACTTTATTAATCCATACCCTCTACAAATACTGGCCCAGCCTATAGCACATGCAGAGCTGATGTCAACACAGCAGCAAATAGAACACAGAGAAATCTCTGCCTTTGCAGAGCTAACACACTAGTGAGGGAGACAGATGATAAAATGCATAAATAAAACATAGAGCATTTCTGATGATGATACATGCTGGGAAGGAGGATAATGCTAAGGAAGGGTGGAGGGAGCTGTACACCTGACACTTTAAATAGAGCCATTGAGGAAACCTTTAGCCAAGTTCTTTACTGAGCAACTACTATATAATAGGTACTAATCTAGACACTAAGGACATATTGTACAAAACAAAGCCCTTCCCTCATGGAATTCACACATGTGAGTGACAAAGAACTAGTATCCAACATAAATGCTACACAGGAAAAGGAAAGCAGGACAAAATACTTGCAGAATCCTAGTTTGCTAAACACTGATCCCTTTCTGTTAATTTTTCTAATAGTGTTATGGGCCTTTCAATAAAATCCTGAAGTTTTTCCTCAGGATGATAATAATCTATCCTAGCTCACCTTCAATTATCACTTTGTTATTTGTGCCCCCTTTTAAATTGTGTTTTATTTTGAAACTTTTTAGAAATATTTTTAAGTATTTCATATATACAAAAGAATATACACAATGGTCTCTTTTTTAACTTTTAGTTCAGTTTTTAATTGGCACATAATAATTGTACATGTTTATTGCTTGCAGTGTGATATTCCAGTGCATGTGTACAATATGTAATGATTAAATCAGTACATGCATTGCCTCAAAAGTTTAGCATTTCTTCATGGTTAGAAAATTCAGAATCCTCCCTTCTACCTATTTTGAAATATATGATAAATTATAGTTACTATGGTCCCCTTTCTGTGCTGTAGGACACTAGAACCTGTTCCCTCTATCTAGCTATAATTTTGTACCCATTAAGCCATCTCTTCCTATCACCCTTGTCTTCCCACTTCCCAGCCTCTGGTAATCACTCTTCTGCTCTCTATTTCTATGAGATCAACTTTTCTAGCTTCCACATATGAATGAGAAAATGTATTTGTCTTCCTATACCTGGCTTTCTTCACTTAATCTCATGTCTTCCAGAATCATCCATGTTGCAAATAAGAGTTTCATTCTTTCCTATGAATCTGAATACTATTTCACACAGTGATCTCTTTTCTAAAGTAGTAATAATGCTTGAGTGCTGTCTTCCATTTTCTATATGTATAATCTCATTACTTTTTTCCTCCTATATATATTCTGCTAGAGTTTTTCAAGTTTATCCAAGATTTCTGACTCCAAGTCCAAAGTCTGCCTCATCTCTTATTGGTTCAAATCCTCAAATGCACAATCAAAGTATCTTAAAAGCCACTTCTTTTGTGAGTATATGAGTTTTGCTTGTTTGTTTATTTTTGCTTTTATTTGGTGCTGGGAATTGAACCCAGGGCTTTATGCATTGCTAAGCACACACTCTCCCACCAAGCTACACCGCCAGCCCCTAGTCTTTTTATATTAGATTTTTCATTATAAAAATAATAGCAGATATTTATTCAAACAGGCTTTATCCCAAATACTCTACTGCAAACTTATGTGCTTTATTTAATTTACTGCATGAACAACTCCTCAGGCAGATACTGTTATCACCATTAAACAGATGGTAACATTGAGGCATATGAAGAGTAGGTGATCACTGACTATTTTCTGCATTGCCAGTTCTGCTCTGTGCTGCCTCTAATGGTGACTGTAATTTTGTTTCTCATAGTTCACCTTTTTGGATTTTATTTATCTTGTCTTTTATTTCCAGCTCTTCTCAGCTTGCTCTCTTCATATCACATATTGGGATATCACTGATTCATGTTTCATTTCTTGTATCATAAACTGCATATGTCCCTGAATTTTGCTGAAAAGGCAAGTCAGATGTGTTCTCAAATGTTCTTCAACTTACTATAATTGATCTATTACAGAAGAAAGTTCTTTCTCTACATTGTGAATACAGTGTTTTCTGTCTCGTGATGCAGATGCAGATTTTCTCAGAGGCCTCATATGCTGCTGCTGCTTCTTCTTCTTCTTCTTCTTCTTCTTCTTCTTCTTCTTCTTCTTCTTCTTCTTCATCTTTTCCTTACTTATCCCTCACCCTAAACTCCACCTCCAGAAAAGGAAGGAAAGCAAGCAAGTCTTTCAGATAGGACTTTTCTGGTAAACAAAATAAGATTTTCTTTGGCTCCTCCTCTCCTCCTTGCTGCTCCTCTGGCTTCTATTTGAATCCTTAAGCCCAGAGCTTGTGCCATAGATTGGCCTTATGACATCCTCTAATCCTCTCTCTGACTGTCCCGTGCTTCTCAGTCTCCTATTACTGAGTCTGATGGGCTGTAAGGAGTGGAGGCCAGCTGATCTGGTTACTATGAGAAGGTCCCACATTCCCAGAGAATTTGTGTGAACAGTACAAACTCCAACTCTGAATTCCCAAGTATATCCAGGATCAACTGCTTCCCAGAACTAGCACCACACCCCAGATGTGCACCACCTGCTCTGTGTACTCCCATCCAGAGGCACTGAGTGCTTGCAGCTGTACTGGTGGAAAAATATTGCTGGGGTGGAATGAAGGAGTCTAGAACCCCAGGCTTCTCTGAACACAATTCCTGCCAAATACAATTCCCATTAAGCAGGGGAAGAGATAGGGAAGTCTTCTTTTCCTTAGGTAAAGGCCTTGTCTGGAGGTGTAGATACAGAGTAAGGGTGGGAAGCCTGAGTCTGCCTTCTGCCTTGTCCCCCTGTGGTATAACTTTCTGCCTTAAGTCTTCATCTAAGTTTTGGTGATAGAAATTGCACGCATACTACAGATTAATATTCCAGGGTAATTGTGCTTTAAATGTGGAAATATTTGCATGTTTTCATAAACATTTCAATGGGAAGGTGGGGAAGATGAAACAGAAGTGACCACCTTAAATGGGAACACAGAAGCAAGGTCACATGGGAAATGGCAGCTCTCTGCTTCAGCTTCCTGAACCACTTACTCCCTCAAGTCAACCCTGAGCAGGGCAGAGCATCTCAGATTCCTGTCAAAGTTGGGTGCTGGAGTAAGCAGCAGAATTAAATGATTGAGAATGTGGCCTCCAGGGCTGGGGGTGTAATTAAGTGGAAGAGCACTTGCTTAGCACGTGTGAGATCCTAGGTTCAATCCTCAGCATCAAAATTTTTTTAAAAATTGAGAATGTGGGGTCTGGAAGCAGGCTGCCTGGATTCCCAGGTCCACCACTTACTAAATGAATGACACTGGATGAATTATTTTTAAAAAATAATAATAATGATCTTTCCGTGCCTTAGTTTCCCCACATGTTAAATGGAGCTAACTATAGAAACTTTCTCATAGGTTCACTGTGATGAATTAAGTATGTAATATTTGAAGCACTTACCATAGCACATGGCACATTAATGCTATTGATTTATTGATCGATTGAAGTAACCAGCACTGGTAACCACTGGGCCACTTTTGGACAAGCATGTTCTATCTTCTGTGCAGCTGGGATTGGAGCTGTCCTCAGAAGGACACCTGCTTTGCCTGATCCTGACCCTCAATCAGGCTCTGTCCTTGAGGTTCGAGTGAATTCCTTATCTCCAGGACCTCCAGGATCTTTTATGAGAGGTCATTCATGTAAATAACACCAAAGCCAAAGGCTCCCCATGTGCCAGGCTTTCAGCACTTAGTTTATATAAATCACAAAGTCCTTGCAACACACACTCAGGTCAAGGCTATTATTATCCTTACTGTACAGATGAAGCAACAGAGGCCTAGAGGGTTATGGCTGTTACACCAGGGAGCTGGGATTCTAACCTGAGAAGCCTGAAAGACAAAAGTATCGCTCCTTTTTAAGCAGAGACTGGGAATCAGAGATAGGCCCCTCCTCTATTAAGAAAGTTCCAGAACAACTTAAGAGCTCCAAAGTCCAGCAATGACCTCACAATCTGCAAATATATACTGAAGGTTTGAGAGTGAAAAGTTCTTCCTCGATCAATGATTCTCAGCTAAGAGCAAGTGTGCTCCTCTGGGGTGTTTGGCAGGGCCTGGAGTTATGTTTGGTTATTGCAACTGGCAGCTAGTGGGTAGAGAGCTGGGATGCTGCTAAACAGCCTACATGTACAAGATAGATCCCTGTGGCGAAGCATTACCCAGTCCCAAATGCCAAGAGTTCTGAGACTGTGGAACACAGGCTTTGGAGTGAACTAGGTCCTTTCATCTTGCTCCTGTATCTCTGACATGATAAAAGAAATTTGGTACCCCCAAATGCCACAGAAGTCTGCACTTTGTAATTTACCTCTGGAGATAGGAAACTCTCTGTGCCTCCCATCCCCCAAGTTGGTCTTCCCACTGTTCCACATTTTGGGGGCAATCCTAGAACTGCCTTCTAAAACCTCTAAGAAACTGTGGATTTTGGGAAGTGGGGTAGGGATTTCTGTCCTTTGGAAAAGTTGAGCTGCTGGATAGAAAAGAGCTGACAGAGGATAAACACAGAATGTTTTCGATTTCAGAGAGAAGTGACTCTCTGCTCCTTCCACTCAGGAGCTTGTGTTTTGCATTTAAATGACAGGGGGGCTGCTGGGGAGAAGCCAGGGCTGGTCCTCTACGAGAAGGGAAGTTGTCGCCCCTCTGAAGTGGCTGCGTTAATGTCATGTCGTTACACCGTATTGCTGCACAGGTTAATATAATTGGGTGTCTATGTGTGAGCAATGATCCGTGCCGTGTTACAGCTCTGAAACAAATGACATTTAACCAGCCGGTCTGTAAGGCTCCTTGTTATCTACATGGTGAGCAATTGGAACGGAGAAGGAGTCCTCTCGGTGAGCAACTGATGAATTAGTTGTTGGGTTTCCTCGACAGCCTAGATTTATAAGAGCACAATTCTAACATAATTTATTAGATCTATAAACAGACAGATCCGATGTTTTTACTGAGATTACATCTTGTCACTCTCAGATATTGTGTTACTGACAGCCCTGTTATAATTTAATTTTATTATTCTGATAAGGTATTGTTTCTGGGAACTTATTTATTTATTTCCCCCCCAATGAAGAGACATGTTCGGGTTTAGCTGGAAAGGAATCTGACACATTTGTGCTAACTGATATCTGGTAGCTGCCCCAATGGCTTTTTGGGGCTGTGGCTGTGGAGTTTCTTAGGGATGGGGACAAAGTTTGAAGAGGAACTAGTATGTGGCCCCTGGCCTTGGGGTGAGGGGGGGCAGGAAAAGGGCTCAAGCAAGTATCTGGGATGGAACTGGAGCCTGTTGGAGGATCTTCCCTGGTAGAAAGCTCAGCTGGTGACTGATCTACTTTCCTGGAGTCTCCTGCCTTTGGAGACGGCCTGCTGCTCCCTAGGCCCACCTGTCAGCTCAAGAAGCTCGAAGGTCCACCAGATCCACCACCACTCACTTGAGCATGAAGCTGGAGCCTCCAGCTGCCTGGCCAGAGCTCTGTGGTCTCCCACAGAACTATCCTAAACCAACTCCTCTGGCTGTGTGAAAAGGGAGAGGGGTATGTCCAAGGCCCTTCTAGTAAAGAGGTGACAGGCCTGGGTAACCAACACCTACCAAGAAAAGGATAGCAGCTGCCCCGAGAGTTGCACAGGGGAGAGGAATGCTCAAGCTGTGTGTCCCATTCCACCAGCATGAGACAGTGGGAAAACTCCCCACTTGGAGGCAATCTGATTCAGGATCCATCTCTCGGGGTAACTGTGACTCTAGGTATTCTATTTTCCCTTGATGGGCCATTGCCAGGCATGGTGCCTGCCACATAGTCCCTAATGAGAATAAAATGATATACTGAACAGAGAGCTGTTTCATAAGTTAAAGTGCTGGGCACATGAAGTGCATTGATTAGCAATAACATCTCTAAATTCTAGAGAATTTTTTTTCATCTAGAAGGGATATTTTTATTTTTTTTAATTTTATAATAATTACATACAGCTTTACATTTTACCAGGTATTTATGTATAATATAACTTTTAATCTCCTAGTCATCTATTGCAAGTGAGGGCCTTTCTCTTCCCCATTTTATGGATACAGAGACTGAGATTCATGGTGCTTACTCAATTACTCAGCTGGTCACTGGAGCAATGCCGCATCCATGACCTTTTTGTATTTTCAAAAGAATTAGGACTTCCCTTGTTCAGGATTGGTGTGGAGCAGGGTGTGGCTCTAAGGACAACCAGAAAGAAAGTTTGTTGCCAGCTCCCTGCCCTCACCAGCTCAGCCACGATTCATTCAGAGGAGAAAGGATTTGGGTCAAGTCACCC
The DNA here is from genome assembly GCA_028644305.1 of Xerus rutilus. Lineage (NCBI taxonomy): Eukaryota > Metazoa > Chordata > Mammalia > Rodentia > Sciuridae > Xerus > Xerus rutilus. The sequence goes on from CM053401.1 coordinate 163,633,982, forward strand.
AAGCCTGGGGTACATGGGCTATAGGGAGTTCCATTTGCTTTCAGGGCCAACTTCTGTCCCCAAGGCCTCTAGCAATTCTTGGAGTCATTCATAAAGTCTCCATGCCTCATGGGGAGAAAATAAATTAATATCAGAAGCGAGAGTGAGTGAGTGGCAGCTCCATAACAGGCCTGAACCCCGACCTCTGGACTACAGCTGGGGACGGCTCAGCCAAGCACGTCATTGACTCTCAGAGTCCCAGACCCTGAGATGGGCTTGTGTGCTTGGAGGTCACCCAGTCCAGCCCCCTTATTTTACAGATGAGGAGGCTACATTCCAGGGAGGGGAGGGGGTTTGCCCAAGGTCATAGAGTGAGTCTGGGGACAAAATCAGGGCTGGAACCAGGTCTCCTGGTTCAGGACTCTTTCTGACATTGGGCACCCCATCAGGCGTATCCTATCACTGAATAATTTTTTGAAAGCCAAAGCACAAGTACACCATGTGCAATTCTGCACAAATCTAAGAAATCATCACTATGCAAGAGCAGGAGTCCTGTCCAGAGGAGTCACACACCCTGTCACCCTGCACCACCTTAGTCTTGAGCCTCTCACCTCAACCCAAGGTGAATTCCAGCCCAGGTATGCTCTCTGTTGCCGCTCAGACTTACTCTTAATGCCAGAGATGTGCTGGCTTTCTGGATCCTGTCTACTCTAGTCTCATTAAAAATTTCCTTCCAGACCATTCTGTCTCTGGCCATTCTGGTAAATATTTTCCAGTCCTCCTGATCCTCAGGACCCTCTCCTAGGGACTTTGACCTCAGTTCTTTCAGGAGAGCTGAATGGGAACATAAGTAAAACTTTCCAAATTCAATAATTTTGGTTCAAACCTCATATCTTTTCCTGACCCCCATCCGTTTCCACCAAAAACCTGATCAGCTTCCAATATCATTTGCCAAGCAGCTCCTGCAGTTTGTAATGAGGAGTGATTTCTTGATCAGCAAGTCTCTCCTGCTAGAAGGTGCCCTGAGAAGCCAGAGTATGATAGCTTTTGTTTGCTGCTATGTTGCCAGTGCTCAGAGGGACGCCCACCACAGGGGTGCTCAGCAAGTATCTACTCAGTGAGGGAGAATTGCAGGCAAAGCACATCCTCACCCACCCCCAAAATTGAACTCACCATAGAAGATGGGAAATTCTGGGAGTTCTTAAGGGGTCCAAAGAAGATATACCTCTGAGTAAAGGGGTAGGTCCATCGTCAGGATAGGCTCGGGTTGACATGCAGAACAAAGAGGTAGTGTTCTATTCCCGCTGTCATCCTACGCCTAGGGAAATCCGCTATTGCTTATGGCTGGAAAAGTGTCCTTTGTGGTAGGGGGTTCAGAATGACACTAAATGGAGGTGGCCACAGCAAGCCCTCTCCCCTCCTGTCTACTTGCCAAGGTTGCTCCAGCTACAGGGGCTCCTACTTGGAACCCCATTGCCCATCATGGTAAAGGTGACACTAAGCAAGAGATAGAGCAGCCTGGGCCCTGTGAGTCTGCCCAGGACAAGCCTAGCCACCATGGGAACCAGGAAGAAGGCCAATGGATGCCTGTCTTTGGGTCCAAAGGGAATAGCCGCAGCCACGAGACTTGGGATCCAGCTCAGGGTCTGTGCCTAGACATCAATGGAGAAGATCAGCAGAAATGCTCAGAGCAACCAAAGCAGCCAAGCCACAGCTCTTAAGAAACAGATGACCTGGGTCCCTAAGGACCCTTCAGTCACATTCCAGTCAGGAGAGGCCTGGTTCATGCCTTCACAATCTGGTGGTCATGGAGGAAGGGCCTTTGGGCAAATTTTACCAGGGACACAGGCACAAAGTCACTGGAAGACAATGCCTTGAGATCTTCCCTCTAGGACAGCCCTGTTCAAAAGAAATGGAATGCAAATTCTTATATCCTTTTACGTTTTTAAGTGGTCACATTTTTTAAAGTATAAAAAATCAGGTAAATTAATTTTAATAATATATTTAATCTAATCCAATATACCTACAACATTGGATTACAACATATAATCAATACAAGAGATATTAACAGGATATTTTTTATTCTTTTTTGAAATGCCACCAGTATCTTATAGTATATCTCAGTTTGGGCTAGCCTCATTTCAAAATCCTCACCAAGGCAGTGAACAAATAACACTCACACTATATCTCCATTAGGAATGGTGGCATCTGGCTAATGGCTTCTGTATTGGACCTCACAGTTCTAGGAAGTCAAGTCAGCCTTTAGCTCGACAGTCCTGTCTGACAGTGGGTATATCTCAGTGTTACTGGTGCCTAAAGACATCAAAGGTGAAATGCAGAACTATAAGAGCAGATACAGAAATAAAAGATTTCATAAGCCAGAGAATGTTCATTAGGTCCCACAACTCCCTGCCCACAATACCAGACATTGTGTGGGATTCTGGTGGAATTTTCTCTATGTGGGGACCCTGGAACTGCTGGCTTCATGGCTGCCCTCTGGAAACATTTTGCTTAGAGTCTGGGAAATGGAGTGGTTTGAAATGGATCCAGATTTTCAGCTGCCTGGTCCCCACATCCCATCTGCCAAGCACCAGGAGTGAGGCAGATGCTGAAAACACATCTGTCAACCTGCCCTGATGGTTTCTGGCACTTCCCCCAGCCTCTCAGAGCCTCTGCCTCCACCCTGGAAGAAGACAGTACTCTCTGTGTCTGCAGTTCCTAGCACCCCCTATAGAAGCCACAATGGGACATTCTAGGGGTGGCTGCCCCAGAGGGTGGTCCCCTGTTCTCAGGGACTGACTGCTTCCTCTGCCAGCTCTGCTGCTTGCTGCTCCCTGATCCTCTGATGGGGCCTTCCTCTGAGATGGGAAGCAGGAAGCAGAGCACAAATCCCAGCATGGCAAGTGACAAGACCTGCTTCTGCCTCCTCTTTCTCTTCTACAATGTGAGTTGTTGTGAGGATGAGAACATGTAAATAAGGTTCCTGACAAGCAGTGTTTAACAACTCCCGAGTTGAACAAGAGAGAGAGAGCGCTAAGGGAAAAGAGAGGACCCGTTAGCATGAAGGAGGCAAGAATTGACCCCAGGTAGACCCATACTCCTGGCCAGTGCGGGCCTCCATCATGGGGGGTTCAACACGATGCCAAAGGATTTTGATGTTATGCAGATAAAGGGGAAAAAGTTTGTCCGACTGATTGTGTATGTAGAGGTGCGTTTTTATACTCCAAAAATTTCCATGGATTGGAAAAGTTGAAGGTGTCTGATTCTCCTCCCTCATGTCAGCACCCAGTGCAGAGCCTGGACCGGAGCTGTACTGAGTAAACATGGCTAACCACATGGATGGAGGAACATGGGGAAAAGGGAGAAAGGGAAGGGGGAAGTCAAGAGAATCTGGTGAGGGGTGAGGAAGAGCAGCTAGGAGACAAAGCATGCGAAAAGGAAAAGGGGAGCCAGGGTAGGAGCTCTTTGGTCTGTATGTCTATCACAGCAGCATCTCTCTGGCTGCACACAACAGACTGGGCACCTTGGCTTGGACTAGGAAGCCTTTTGTCAATTCTCCATTTTCCTGGGTATTTTGTTTTGTTTTGGTGTATGCGTGTGTGTGTGTGTGTGTGTGTGTGCGCGCACGCGCGCACAGTGTTGGTGGTACTGGGGATTGAACCCAGGGTCTTGTACATGCAAGGCAAGTGCTCTAGCTCCAGCACTGAGCTATACTCACTACCTCTTTTTTAAAAAATTTTGAGACAAGGTTTTGCTACATTTCCAAGGCTGGCCTTGAACTTGCGATTCTCCTGCTTCAGCCTCCAGTGTAACTGGGATTATAGGCATGTGCCACCATGCCTAACTTCCATGTTTCCTCTTAAACCATCAAGGAATTTATATGTCAGCTAAACATGGACACCATATGTGGAAATAGTCATTCTGCTATTGATATTTTCCTTATAAAAGCACATTGTTTTATGAGTGGGAGGAGGAACACTTTGTAAACTGTTAAATATGATGTAAATGCTAATTTCTCTGCATTGCCCTGTAAAAGAACTCCCTGGGACATGCATCTCTGGAAGGCCATAAAAGAAAATGGTAAAAATAAATTAGGGAGAAACGCGGGTGGCAGCATACGGTGTCTGTTTTGCCAACATGCAGCCATGTATCCCCTCTCCAAACTCTGGCCCCAACAGGAGGGGATTTGCATAACTGCAGTGACAGATGCCACCACTTCCCAGAGGCCACCCGGCCTTGACAACTTTCAGGAAACAGTCTGCCAGGGTTTGCTTCAAATAAAAATCTTTTTTTTAATCACCAAGCATTTATTCCTTTCGTAATTGTTAATAAAAATCCGTTTTTGTAACTTGGAATGCTATCTTGAAAAGAAGAGATGTAAATGAGATGGTAGAGGTGTGCCTTCAAAACCATCCTAGGTGCCTGATTGCCCAACCAGGCTAGCAATAACAACAGATTTTTCTAAAAACCTCAGATGCATTTAAGCCATGTTCAAAAGAACATGGCAGGTATCCCACAAACACAAACCTCTTTCTCCAACAGTAGCTTAGCCTGCCCCAGGACTCTCTAACCAAACCCAGCTCTGGATTTTAACCACAACTCTGATTCCGTCACACACAAAAGAATTAGAATCCCAGGGTCACAAGGCTATTTGTGGAATGAATATTCGTACGTACTTTGCAAATGCATGATGTATGAACTGTATATATTTCTTTGATAAATTGTTTTTAAATATTTCCTCCTTTTTATTAATTGAAGAGGAGCCTCATGTATCAATGCCATTTTTTCCTGTTTTTCACATAAATTATTTTCTTGCAATGTTCGTTTGTATTATTATTGCCAATATTAAGGCAAAGACTATTTTTGCCTTGTAAACAAGATTTTGCTTACAGCTAAATGAAAAGAAGTGAAGTTAATCACATTGAAATAATAGGTTTAAAAAGGTAATTCAGTGGTATTGGAATGAAGTTTAATCTTCAGCAATAGAAGCCATGCTGAGAGAAATGGCAGAAAAGCTTGTTCTGTAATTAAATGGTATTTATCATTGGCAGGTCAGCTCTGCTGGGTGAGAGGCTCCAGGACTCTACAGAAAAGGAGAAGGGACTCAGGCAGACAAAAAAAAAGGACTAGAGCAGAGCTGGGGGCTGCAAGACTGGGCTAGGGGAAGAGCTGGGTGCAGTGACCCCTCCTGCTATCAGGCTGTCCAACCCCGCACGTGTGCACCTCAGTCCACAGTGTGAGTTCAGCAGAAAGGCCAGGAGCATCCTCTACATCTCTTCAGAAGAGACCCAAACTCACGTCTCCCCAGTCAACATTAAACCATATGCACTTAAATATAGGCAGACCTGATACCAAATCATGCAGCTGGTACCTTTACTCCTTTTATCTGTAGAATGGGAATAAGGCTCTTGGAGTTATGACATCTAGTGACACAGGATGTAATGTGTCATGTATCATGCCTGGTTCTGTAACGTACTGATGAGCATTCAGACCTGAGGCAGAGATAGTGCAGGTTAAGAATCTCTAGCTCAAAGAGAAAGCTGAGCTTCTCCTACAGATGGCTGTCAGGCAGCCTTCTGCAAATGTGGGCAAGTTTATCCTCACAGCACGATCCTTATGGAAGCCGAGGGTATCCAGCTGCAGTAGGAAAGCCTCAAGAAGATTCTAAAACTGATCTCTGCAAACATGTTCTTGGTCAAGTCCAAGAACAAAATGAATCACTTGATTGAGCTCCACCCCGGATTTCTCTTTCCGGACCTCTGACTTCCTCCTGGAGCTGGAAGACGTGAACCCCCGATGGCTTAGCTGGGCTAGCCATGCTGTTCATGCATGCCTTCGGTCTGGGTTCAAGTCCTGGATCTGCCAATTGCAGAGGTGTGATTTTAGATAAGTGACCTTCTGAAAATGGAAGCAAGTGATAGTACCTGGTGGAGAAGAGGATGGAGCTAGCTAATTCAGGAGAGTCCTTGACCTTGTGGAGATAAGCCCTTTCCTCCATCCTACAACTCCTTGCTAGTTGGTGGCTCTGCCTTAGAGGCTTTGGTCCTTTGACTCACATGCAAGCTCTGATGAGATCTTCATGCCGCTACCCTGCAGAGTAACAAAAGACCCCATGGAGGATGGTCCAGCTTTGGGAAGGACTTTTCCATTTTTAACTCTGGCCTGTCTTTCTGTTAGGCCATTTGCTAGCAAGAACATCAAGCATCGTTGAGACCCCCTTCAATGAATCTAATTTCAGTAGGGTCTGTTTGACATTTTCAGGACCAGGGGCTCACATGCTGATAGAAGATGCCTTACACTCAGCTTCATCCTCAGTTGGCCCGTGTGCAAAAAAACATACCAGAGCATTCTTCAACATCAGGGGCAGCTGAATCTGGCCAGATGCCAGCTTTCATCTCTAAGAAGCTCAAATTTGGGCCCTTTATTAGCTCTTTCATTTTTATTAGTGTTCCGGAGCAAAGTGTCTGCAGCTAAAGTTATTGAATTTTCACTAAAACCTAAATACATGCATGACCCTTTGGTACTTTCATGTTCAAAAAGGTACAGACTTCCAGCTGCCATCTCCTGCCTCTTTCCATATCTTTCCTCATTACAGGCTGCAGTCCAAAACCAATACGAATTAAATAAATACCCCACTGAGAGCTGCACTTTTGAGAATTGTCTCATTGCCGTACAGATGTGGGCTATCTCGAAACCGCAACAACATCTTGTATTTTATTTTATATTTGGGAGAAAAAAAAAAGAAGAAATTAAAATCCAAATAATATCCAGGAAGGAAGTGTTTGCACGGGTGAATGTTTTGTTTCATTTTTCTCCCAGCATGCCCTCCTCTTTCATCATATAATGGCTCTTCTCAGCTAATCTGTCCTGAAAACCCGCAGGTAGAGATGTTTATTGATACGAGGCCGATGTGCAACTCAGTTTCCAGGGACCATTGAGAGTGCATAAATAGTAAATTTCACTTGATGTCTACTTATTAATGCAATTCCAATCTGAACATTTCTACAGAAAGAGGTTTTGCCAGATGGGAGATAAGTCTTACGTTATGGATATATATGGAAGAAAACATTTGGTTTCCATTCTAAATGACCCGTACAGGCTGTCCTAGTGATTGCATTTTTCAGGGCAAATCACCAAATTCAACGTCAATTACTCTGCCTTTTAGCAGTTAAAGAAAAGAAGAAGTTTGTTATTCTTTTTAAAAAGAGATCACTGAAATCTCATAGAAATATTTCAGCCCTCCTTTTCACATACACACAACAAATCACTTTCGTAATTTTATAAGAGCAACTTTGACCATGGTTTGCACAGAATCCACAAATTCAACTTCCCGGAGCAGCTGGTAAGTTTGAATCTGGAACATGATATCCACAGATATTCATCCCTTTAGAACCACCAAGGAGCCAGAGTTGTTGGACAGAAATGCAGGGCAGAGGAACTCACGGTTCCTTTATGCAGATTGTGGAGAAATATAGCAGGAGGAGACATGCACTCTACAAGGCTTTATGGTCCATCTATGGAACCAGAATAGGAAATCAATGGCTAAGTCCAGACTGGGGCACTGAATTCTTCCAAGTAATCGTTTTTTCCTTCCTCTAGCCCCCAGCCCCTCCTCTACTGAAGTCTTAACATCATCTTGCTCGTTTAGAGCATAATTGAGACTCCACTTTTATTTCATCATCCTTCCCCTTTCATTGATCATTGCTAATTTTCTGGCTCAGTGCCATCCGGGGAATGGGTTTCCTAACCCCAGCAGATGTGTGATTGGAGTCATTGAGATAAAAATGGAGCCAAGTTAGCTGGTGTGAGGAGCTGACCAGGGACTCAGGGATCCCTTCCACCTGTCTGCCAGCCCACCCAGATTTAAGAAAATATCTACCCCAATCCCAGGAGTTCACCTGGCATCTCCAAGTACATGACCTAAATGTCTTCCCCCATGCAACAAAGACCCCAGCATGATAAAAGAAATGATCCCTTCCCCCACAGGTGCAAAAGAGTGGGTGGCCAACTGCAGCTGCACTTCCAAGTAGCCAGATGTGAGAATAGTACATCTGTCTGCAGTTTCTCTGTTCAGACTAAATCACTGACTTAGAACATGTGCCAAGGAGAGATTCAGAACCACAGAGTCCCACCCCTCCTCCTGCAAATGTACCAGGCTGGGGGCAGGGAAAATGTATAAGGTGCATGTGTCAAAGCCTTGAACTTAGGCAAGTGTAAGCCCAGAAAGAAGGAAGCCTGACAGAAAGGACCAGAGAGGAACTGTTCTCAACACAGTATCTCAACATAATGTCACGCCATCCCAGGAGGGAAAAAAAATAGTAACTGCAAGAAATGTGATAGAATTGTGAAAATTATATGAAATCAGCATCATAGATTGTGAACACAAATCATACTTCTATTTGTTCTATAACCGGGTAAAAAGGGAAACATTTTCATCAAGATATGAAACAGAGGCAGTGATATCACAGGAAAAGACATATCAATGTGCTCTCCAAGTTATCTGCATGCTCCCACCCAACCTGTACTTCATCTTATACCCAAAGTAATGGAAGCCTGATACCAAAGTTTAAGAAGCAAGACCTAGCTAAGTATTGAAGGTTTGAAAGCAGTTGTGTGCTAGAGTCATCTTGTACCAAGGTGCCAACTGTAAATTTTCAAGAAATTTGCAAGCTGATTAACATCATGCTAGTAACTTGAAAATGGCCATCACAGGAGCATTTACACTATGGAAATGGGCAGATGCTATAAATCAGAGCTTTGTTGTTGTCATTGTTGTTTCAAAGAACATATTGTTAATCATAATTACTCACACATCTTTGGAGTGTTCTTTCAAGATCAGTCAGCATGACAATTAGATTTAATTCAATCAAGTTCTCTTTCAATGCCCCCAAACCTCTTAAGTCCCCTACTTCCTAACAGGCATCAGCAAGTAGCTCAGATTCCCATAAGGACAGATGAGGAAAGGAGCCACTGGAAAGAATGAACCTTAAAGATCACATTTCTGACTCACTGAACAATCTTGGCTTTGAACTATTAGAGTAGGTTGCCACTTTAGCTTCCAATTTGTCAAAGAGTTCTGTTTTAAAAATTTAGCTTTTCTCTGGGACTGCTTCTATGGATATTTGCTTGTTTTATTCTTCAGAAGGATGACTTATGCAAGGTCATATAATGAATCCATAAGTTTAAAGGAGAAAGGCACTCAGTCCTGAACCCAGATTTCTATAGATTCATGTGATCTTACACAAGTCCATTTCTCCTTCTCTCTGATGAAGGAGGTGGGCTTGATGGTCTTCTTGGTTCTGAAATTCTGACATTCAACTTTGAGTCCTTGTCTAAATGGACTCTTGAGGGAGTGTGGTGAATTTAGGAAATGGAAAGATAAGATGGACAAACACCATCTAATTTTCCAATAGAAAACATGGGCCATAATCTTAATCATGGAGTCCCGCTAAGTCTGAAGATCTGCTTATTTTCCGCATGATCCATGAGCCCTTGGGTAAAGACCAGGAATCCACTTGGGTTCTATAAGAACAACCCAATCAGACCATGAGTTAGGGTATCTGAGTCACACAGACCTGGATTGAAATCCCAGCTCCTCCACCCTCATGGAAATTTGCTTATCCCCTCCGATCTTTTATTTTTCACCTGTAAAAGGGATCATAATAGCACTCACTATATAAAACTTTCATAAGAATTAAATGAGATAAAACATGTGAAACACTTAGCATCATATCACACAGATAAAGCACTCAATAAACAGCAGCTGTTAATATTATCCACCACTACTACCTCCATCACCCCCAATGAAAGAACTAAATTGAGAGACCAAGGAAATGAAACAGATGTGGAATTTGAAGTTTCTGTTTTAACTTAAGATGAGTTCATTCTTGCAACTTAGCTGGACCTGGGCTTCTAAGTCATGCTGTTGCATATACTGGGCTCATAAAGCAAATTTGGGTGTAGACCAGCCAGAAAGTGATTTTTGTACAAGTCAATATGGATTGGAATCAGTTCAGTCTTTTTGGTTTGGAGTGAAAGGAGCAAAAATATACACTAAAGAGGCCACAATGATCTGTTGGTGTCCTGGGCATGGGCCAGGAACTCATGCCCAGGTCCTCCAAGGAGAGGTTTCAGTAGGAGGCTGGTAAGGCTGAGTTCATAAGAGACTTGCTGAGACCTAGTGCACATGCAAGCCAGAGAGGAAGGCCAGACTCTTTACTTCTCCATCAGACCCAGTGCAATTTTAATCAATGGAGATGCCAAGGGACAGTCCAGTGCCTGGAATGTTGTATCTTGGACATGGACATTTGTGTGCTTGTGAGGAACATTAACAAGTGGAAATAGTGGGGTGCCCTACCATGGTTCATGGGCAGCAAGTGCCAGCAGGAAAGTAGTAGTAGGAAAGAAAGAATTCAGCAAACTCTGTTGTGTATGGAATGAGACTTATTCCTAAATGCATAAGGAACTCCCCGACAAAGTTGAAAGGACTTGTCAGAGCTCATAAATGGAGCCAGAACCATGGAAACATGGGTGATTTTTGCTTAAATATTTTTAGTTGTAGATAGACACAATACCTTTATTTTATTTATTTATTTTTATGTGGTGCTAATGATGGAACCCAGTGCCTCACACATGCTAGGCAAGCGCTCTACCACTGAGCTATAGCCCCAGCCCAAAACATGATAAATTTTGTTAATGTGATCTCAGTTTTAATCCCAACCTGGTATATTATAGATAAATTCAGTTTCCATATTTTTGTATCTGGAATGAGGCAGGAATCCATTTGACAAATGCTTTTGTGATATCCTTGTTGACAGGTGGGAAAAGGTGAGCAGGTTGCTGGTACTCTAAGGTAGATCCATGAGTGGTTGAATGTACCTAAAAGGAAGGTCTTGCCCTGGAGAACTTTGATAAACAAGCTGATGCCCTGCCCCAGCCTTAGTGCTTTTCTTTTTTTTTTTTTTTTTTTTTTTTTTGGTACTGGGGATTGAACTCAGGGGCACTCGACCACTGAGCCACATCCTCAGCCCTATTTTGTGTTTTATGTAGAGACAGGGTCTCACTGAGTTGCTTAGTGCCCAGCCTTAGTGCTTTTCATGGAAAAAATCTGAATAAACCCTGAACATGGAGTGTATTACACAATCATCCCCAGTGATCCTCTTGAGCAGCCATGGGTGAGAACCAGAGGTCACCATAGAGGTCACAAGCCTCTGTCCTTGATTTTTTCCTCATCAATGTTAGATCATTTCTCAATGTTTGAGGTTCGTAAGTTAGAAGTCAGGAGAGATCCACCAATGGGTTAACTAGTGGTATACAAACCAACAAGATCACAACACTCTACTGTTCAAAAGAGTACATTTTTCTTCACATGATGTGGTTATCTAGAGTTGCTAAGCAGTCCTCGTGGTGTTCCTGTTTACAAAGTACTCATTATATCTATCTTCCTCATAATGTGTATGTACATGTACAAATTAAGTTCAAAGAAGGTAAATAGTTCACCTGAAGTCACTCAATTATACAGCCTACTAAAAGATGCCCTTCAAGAAGTGCTAGGTCTGAAATCAGATCCTCTGCCTTGTAGGTGAGATCTCCTGATTCCATGGCCCATGGCATTCTTTCCTGAGTCAGAGGATGCTCTGAAGGGGTTTGTTGGGTAGCGACTAGGCTACAGGACTTTACAGGATGCTGCTAACTCTGAATGCCTTTGCTGCCACTCAGGCCAAGACTGTCCCAGTGACCCACTCTCCCCAGGATCAGGCTCCCAGCAAGGTACACCCACTTCCTGAAGCCTTCTCTCAGGAAGGAAATCCCAGTCATCATAAAAGGAAAATAAGGAAATAAAATCTTAATAGGATTTCATAGATGATATAAAATCTCTACAACTCTGGGTGACAGACACTAAAAAAGATCATTTAGAGAGAAAACGCTTTCTAAGACTTCCTGTGGAATTGGTTGTCTGAAGACACTTGGATAGTGGTCATATATAATGTCATCAATGGGAGGTAGTGCCAGCAGGGGCTGGGCTGAACAGGGTGTGGGATCCAGGGAGAGTAACTTGGCTCGCTGAGGAAGCTCAAGGAGTCATGAGATAATGCCAAGACATACATCCCTCTTTTCCTCATACCCTCCTCCACATTTCTCAAGCCTTGGCTAAGCTACTGACTCTCCTGTTACCTTTTCTGAACCCCCAACAGACTTAAGCTTTCCCAGTAATTCTCTTACATATATTTCTCAGAATGTGTCCACAGAACATTATCATTGGTATCAGCTGTGGAAAGAGGCTCCTGAGACCCACCCCTAGACCTGCCTTTCAGGATTTCTGAGGTGAAGCTCAGACATCTGCATCTCTAACAAGCTCCCTAGGTGTAAGTGATCTTCCATCTGAGACCTAATAGCAAGAAGGAGTCTGTCACGTGATGATCTGAGAGCAGTGTTCCAAAGAACGACAAATGCAAAAGTCCTGAGGTGGAAAACGAGTTTGGAAAGTCTGAGGAACAGCCTAGAACACTGCACAGCCAGAGATGAATGAGTAAGGGACAAAGTGGTAGGGAGTTGAGATTGTCCATATATGTCAGGAACTGCGTCCTGAAGGAAGTAGAGTCTAGATCTAATTCCAAGTTTAATGGAAAGCCATTAAAGGCCTTTCCTGAAAATTGAACTATTGGTCCCAACTCTCTAGTCCACTATTCCTCATGGCACAAACTGCACTTCCTTTCTCCTTGACTGTGAACTTGGCCACGTCACTTGCTTTGAGCAATGGGAGGCAGTGGGTGTGTTGGGGAAACAAGGCTTAGAATGTTCTTGCACAGATGGGCTTGCCTTCTAGTGACCCTGCTTTTTCACCATGAAAAGAGCATGTCTTGGACAGCCACTGGTCCAAAGAGGATAAGACCCCAGTAGACCAGGAGTCAAATCCCTTGTAGATTAGCCAAGCCTCAGTCAACCCTTAAACACATAGCAAGAAATAAATTCTTGTTACTGGATATCATTGAGTGTTAGGGCGATTTGTTATACAGAATATAGAAACATTGTGAAAACAACTGTCTGATGAAGGTTTTAAGCAGAGAGGTGTTTTGATTTGCCCCCTCCCCTTTTTTTTTTTTTTTTTTTTTGTAAAGATCACTCTGGCAGCTGTGAGGAGACTGGATTGTAAATGACAGATATGGCAAAAGGAAAATAAGTTCCAAGCCCATTGCAGTTACCTGGGCAAGACCTCACAGTGGTTAGACTGTGTTCATAGCAGAGATGGAGACAGAAGTAAGTGGATTCTGGATGTGCTTGGGAGATAAGAACTGACAGGACTCTCTACTAGAATGGATTTGGGGTGTGAGGTCAGGACTACAGCATCACACCATCCCAGTCGGATGCACACATAGGAAGTAGTGTAGCCTGGTACTGCTGGACATGGTGAGAAGAGAAAAAGACAAATCAGCAATGGATGAATGCCTTCTAGACTCTTGGCTTCTCTAACTGAGTAGATGGTGGTGCCATTTACTAAGAGAAGGGAGACTTGGGAGGAAGAATGTTGATAAGAAAGGGCAGAAGGGACCAGTAGCTCTGTTTCACCCATGTTGAGTTTGAAGTGTCCATTAGACATGCAGATGTGAATAGCAGGCAGTTGGTCCTCTGGGTCCAGAGCTCAGTGGAGCATGAGGGCTACAGTTACAAAGGAATGAACCAACATTCAATGGCAGGGCTTTGCTGGTTCTCCCCTCTTCCATCTCTCCACTGGCCACTTGGCTCCTCTTTCTCCTTTGAAACCCAATTCCAGTGTCGACTCCAGGTAGAACTGGTCATTCACCTCTGTGCTCCCACAGTTCATTGTAAAAATCTCACACATTACAAAATAGCCTGCCCCCATCACTAGACGGTAAACTCTGGGAATCTTTGCCTTTCCCACACCTAGCTGGATGCTTGGCACAGGGAGGAAGCTCAACAACGCCCACTTCCTTCCTTCAAGGCATTGGGCTGGCCACTGTAGAAGTAATAGCCCACTTGAACTTCCCAGAGGCATTGTCATTCCATTTTAAAGTTGATCAAACTAAGGCCCTGAGGGGTTCAAGTCCAGTCCAAAGTGTTTGTACGCAGAAGCTCAGGATCTATCTGATTTCTTTACTGGGATTCTTCCCATGTTGCCTCTGCCCCTGTCCTGCATCCTCATCTCCTCCCTCCTCCCTCTCCCCTGCAGCCCTCCTCCTCTCTGGCAGGGCTCCCACACTGCCTGCGCCTCCACACAGGATGTGCTTCCTGAAGTTCCTGGTCCAGATGGCCCGCGGAAGCTGCTCCTCATAAATCACCAGGCCTCGCAGAGCTGTGCTCAGCCACTTTCTCCTCTCAATCTCCCCAGGTCCCGGTGCGTGGGCCCCATCTGCCCAGTCAGCAGAACCGACTCCTCCAGCCCAGGGAACATGCATGTGGCCCCCTCCCCACCAGTGCCAGGAGCCATGGAACAGATTCCCAGGAGCTGATGAGAGGCCCCCTAGACATCTCTGTTAGGGACTTGGAGGTGAACCCAAGAGCAGTGCTTAAACATTTGCCTCAGGTAGATGCGCAAAGTGCTCTCAATTCCACCTGCCATTCAGATTCCATAACCCCTGGATACTCAGACCTCTGCTCCTGAAGATACCATGCCACAGTGCAAATGCATGCTTGGCACCACAGTATCCTCAAATACATTTCCAAATACAGAAGAGCAGCATCAGTGACAACCCACCTGAGACCCAGACCATTTTGGGAAAGTCAATTCGCTTTTCTGAACCTTTTTATTTGTAAATTGCAGATAATAGTACCTGCCTCACAGCATTGCTAAGACACTAATGGATAATATTTCAAAATGTCACATAATAAGTCCTTAGTACATGGTAGAAATATAAACACAAAGCACCTCAAGGTATGCACCCTTCAAAAATGGGGCAGAAGTGGGGACAAGGACGTAGGCTCTTCCTTTCCATCCCACTAGTATCATCTCTTTCATATCACCACAGCACAGATTGATCTGATGTGTCACTTTCTTGCCCCAAAATCCTTAGGGCTCCATAATCACCTTTGGAAATAATTGTTTTTATTTTCTGGTCTGTAACTTTAAAAACACAATTAGAGGCAGCATCTTGGAGGCTGTGGCAAAGTTGACTAGCTGCCAACCAAGATACATGCTGCCATTCCACAAAGTTGTTGGACCAATATCACCCAGGCAGGAGGACATCTTCCAGCCCCTCTTTAAACTAGATGCAACAATATGACTCCTTCTCATCACTAAAACATGAATGAAAGAACTGTGTGTCTTCCTTCCAGGCAAAGATGCTTAAGAATCAGGTATCCTCTCTCCACCTTCTCCTTTTCTATCTGTTGGGTGGAAGAAAGGACTCTTAAGATCCAAGGAGATAGTGGAGCTTTGATCCCTGAATGACTCTGTGGAACATAGTCCCAGCACTGCCAATCAAGAACTCACATTCAACTTTGTGTGAGACAAAATTGTTTTAAGCCATTAATATTTTAGTTTTTCTGTTACAGTAGTTTGCATTACCCTAGCTAACACAAAGATGTTCAAAAATTCAAAATAATATGAAAAAATAAGCAATAATGACAATGCAACCATGACTACAGTGTTACAATACCTTATATAATCTATATATATACAATACCTTCTATACCTTATAGAATCTACGAAGAATCTCCATTATTTGACAATTTAATGGAGATCTTTCATCTATATGCTTTTTTATATACTCATAAAGCATCAATCTTGACTCTTCTATAATATATGTCCTTTAGCGTCTTGTCACATGTTCCACTGGGAACATTAGCCCGATTTGCATCTAGGAGGCACCCTGGGTTCCAACAGCAGCAGACGACCTAAGCCTGGTCAACATTTCACATGCACTAGTCATAGTGATTGGCCTACAAGAAGGCATGAGGCCTATACAAGTTGAATCATCAATCACAATAAATATCAGGACTTCGTCTGGGTATGCCAAGAGAAACACCATTTCTCTTTTCTGCTAGATTTAACCCTAGAAAGATGCTGACAACCATCCCACATCCACAGGAGAGAGAAAGTCAAGGGATAATATTGTCGACATGGCAGAAGACAAGCCTAAAGAGAGAGGAAAAACAAGTCCTGATTATATTAAATCGTGGTCTTTTCCTTTAGGCAAATCAATAAATTCCTTTTTTTTAGTCCTAATTCCAATTCCTAGGAAGGATTTTTATAACCCTTACAACCAAACAGTTACACCTGGAACTCAGCTGAGCCACCATTTGGCAGACCACCTCTGAAGGATTGGAAGCTCCCCAGGAGGAGAACCTCTGGTCTACAGAATGTCATTTAGACAGTCTTGCACCAGCAAATCCCTTCCTAGATCCTTTCCCCTCTCCCTGCCTTTCCCTTGGGCTCTATGGCAACTTCCCAGTCTCCACACCAACTATGCTGAATTTCCAGAAAGCAGAGAGCCTTCTCAGACCCTGTGTCTCTTCTAGCTCTGTGTCTTTACGCACCATCTTTACCCATCTATGCCAAACAATCTTCTCAGCCTCCCTCAACCCTCACCTCTTCTGTGGATTCTTCTCTGAACAACAACTTTCAAAAAATTTTTTAAATCTATGTTTGTTTTCAACAAAATAGGTCTGGCCTTTTTTTAAAAAATGCCCAAAGAGTCATTGGCCCAGTTTCAGCATGAGGTCTCGTTGAAACCACTTCAGGAAGGATAACACCACCACAGACTTCCTGGGAGGAGGAAATTGAAACCCACCTCAGAAGACCAGAGAACGGAAGAAAACGAACATCACTAACTCATTCCCAAGGTCTGGGCCTGAGAAATGCTCAGGAGAACCAATTGCTGAAAAAATAATAATCCTGAGAGAAAAGAAGCCATTTCCTTTTCTGGAGGAAAGTGACTCAGAATCCCTGCCTTCCTGTTCTCGCCCTTGTGTTTTCCACTCCAACTACATCACCTCCTTGCTGATCCTCAAGCGATCAGGCATGTTTCCACCTCAACACCTGTACTGGTTATGTATTGCTGCATAACAAATAACTCTAACTGGTAGCTGATTGAAACACTAAAAACATTATTAAATCTGACAGAGTTCATGTGATTCAGGAATCTGGGAGCAGCTTAGTTAGGTGATTCTGCCTCCCTCACATACTTCATAAGTTAGCCCTGGTTGTTGGCAGGAGGCCTCAGTTCCTCTCCAGATGGACCTCTCCATAAGGCTGCTTGCATGTCCTATCATGGCGGCTAGCTTCCCATAGAACAAGTGATTCAAAGGAGTAAAACTAAAGACAGAATCTCTTTTATGACCCAAACATGGAAATCACAAGTCTCCCTATTCCATGTGGGAAGACACTCACTACACAGGTATGAACACCAGAGTCACTGGGCGCCTTCTTGGAGCTGGGTTCCACTGTAACTTTGCCCTTCATCATGTTCTCTAATATTCTTTCCTCAGCTATGCCCATGGTTCTCTGTTTTATCGTCTTCAACTCTTCATTCCAAAGTCATTTTTTTTTTCAAAATACCAGCCTTTTAAAAACGACAGCTGTTCCTTCATCTGACCCAGAGCATTCCCTAATTTCCTTCCCTGATAGGCTTTTCTTCATAGCACTTATCAAGAATATATATATATTTATTTTTGATTTTTGAGTTTTAATTTTAGATTTATAGAAAATGAACAAAGGTAGTACATAGAGTTCCCATATGCTCTGCATCCAGTTTCCCCTGATGTTCTAGTTGATTTGTTTTTGCATGTTTTTTTCCTCTCTCTTCCTCCATTAGAACATAAAGTCCAGAACAGCAGAGACTTTTGTCTGTTTGGTTCACTGATTTATGTCCAGTGCCCAAAACATTGCCTCACTCACAGTAAATGTTCAACAAATATTTATTGGAGGAATTCTAGCAACTCCAAAAAAAAAAAAAAAAGTCCATTTACTGTTTACTGGCCTGTTTACCTTGAAGGTCTGTCTGAAACTTTAGAAGGAATTTAACATTGGCTGACCCATGGAACTTAGATAAAAATTTAAGAAAATTTACGGATGAAAAAGTGAAAATATAACTTGTTATAAAATAATAAAGTAATAAATCACATTTATCCTTTGTTCTTTTTGGTATGGTTTGCTTTTTTGTTGATAAAGTAAATTAGCTTTATGTTTGTGTCAATGAATCTGTGTCCATCTATCCACAACACTGATGCAGTATTTCCCTGAGTGAAACAACTGGACTAAGCAGGGTTGAACAAAGAGGGGGAATAACATCCCCAAAGTCCACAAGAATCACACATCCTGAAATTCCTCACTCTAGTGGAGTCATTCCTAGTGACCTGCTGAGCCCTTCCCTGTAGCAATGCCCACCTGGAAAGTTCCTCCTCTATCTCTTTTTTCTCTTGGAAAATTATCCCAACAAAACAATCTCAGGATGCCCACCTTACTCCTATGGATTCCCTCTCCATGACCACAATAAGCACTGGTGAATTCTCACTGATGGACTGATATCCATCACGTGTCCCTGAGCCCCTCCAGGCCCTGCAAGCCCTGTTCTCAACTCCCTGACAGTTTCTAACCCACTAGTGCTGGGACAATGGACCAGGAGTCGGGCAGTAAGGATGCATCCAGCATGTGCTAGGAGCCTGGCACTGTCCTAGGTACTCTGCAGAGACCTAAACCCACTGCCATTGGGCACCACAGTTGACCCAAGGGGGGAAGGTGATCTCCAGAGTTCGAAAATAGCAATTACTGCCTTGGGCACCACTATGAAGCTTAAATAGGGTGCTAAAAGGGCTTAGCATTTTTCTGGCATTTAGAGAATGCTCCACTGTGACGGTTTCAAACAAGGACATTTTGCAGAAGAGAAAAGCAAAGCACAGAAAGGCGAAAGGACATGACTGAGTCACACAGATGATAAGATGGAATTTGGGTCCCATTCTGCCCAGCTCTACACCCCTGCAATAGCTATATGTCAGTGTCACTCAAAGAATGCTATCTTGGAATACAGATACCCCACAGCAGAATCCCAGGTCTAAGAAGCAGGATCCCAGAGCCCATCCCAAACTTCCAGAATTGAAAACTTCAGGGATAAGGCCCAGGGATCTGTACCTGTCACCAGCTTCCCTCAAGGTCCAGTGTTCCTGAGGCCAGCCCACTTCTCCTGGACCTGATAGAACTCAGTGTGCTTTTACCCTCCAGATAGTTTGAAAGCAAGTCATGGCAACATTCTTTGGAGGTTTATAAGTTGGTTAAGGCAGTTATCATCCCAAACCCACACACAGTCTGAAAAGTAAGTCAAGCTGAGCTCCTTTGAGTCAGGATTCCTTGAGGAGGGCAGAGAAGTGAGCCTCAGGGCTCAAGGAGCACCTCAGCTGGTAGAAAGCAGAGCGAATCAAAAAAGAAACCCACCTAGTGATCAGCACAGAACCCGCAGGAGGGTCCACATATCTAATCATGTCTCCCAGTGAATGAAGAGGCCTTTGTACCAGAGGGAACATTTTGTCAAGGTGCCTTAAACTGAAAGATTTCTTTGAAGTGTAGTCAGCAGGGTGACAGGAAGAGCCAAGTTGGGACACATGTCCTTCAAACAGATCAGCCTCAGGACATGCCTGGCAGAATAGCTGGAGAATCTTTGCAGGGACTCTGGTTAGCAGGCCAAGGGCTGCCCCACCATCCCCACACTGATGGGCCACACAGCTCCACCTGGAGTTCAGCTTTGACTTTGAAACAGGAACAATCCTGAGTGTTCCACCTGCAGGACCTCCCTTGACCCAAAAAAATGCTGAAAGAAATCTCAGTTGACAGATAAGTCTTTAAGACTGGGAGAGATGAGTTTGTTTGGAGTCACAGAGCAGAGGTGGTGGAGCTGGGATTTAAAATCAGCCTTAAATGACATCTTCCCTTCACAAGGAGCTACCAGCAATGGCCCTGGGAACAGAGATGCTGTTCCAGTACTTCCAACGTGCCCATTCCACAGGCCAAAAAGTTGTAGCTTAGTTCAGTAGGCAGCTGGCAGTTTTGTCCCTGGGTTTCAGGTTTGGAGACCCACCCAAGAAGACCCACATCTGTTCCTGATGTTGGTTGAAGCTGGGACTTCACACCCCACAATGGCATGTAGGGGCTAGAAGAAATTTGCTTCTCATTATTGAAATTTTGACACTTAAAAAAAAGAGACCCCAAAAAAGGGCAATTGAGTCATTCTCACATCAAATCCCTCTGACGCTGACTTCTTCACTCTTCCATTTCTTGTGAGCTCTTGTGATTACAGTGGATCCACAGCTTACCCAGGATCACTTCTTTCTTTTAAGGTCAGTTGACTAGTAATCTGAATCACCCTTCTTCAAGCAACCTAACACACTTGCTGGTTCCAGGGATCAGAATGTAGATATCTCTTGGGGAGCAGCATTATTCTACCTACCACACCCACAAACCCCTGTTCATCTCCCCATATGTTTGGGGTGGGGAGCAAAGAATAGCCTGTGGAGACAGCATAGCCACAGGTCACAGATCTGTCTTTGGGATTTCCAGAAAAAAGTCTTATCCACCTCAGGCTTTGCACCGCCTGCACCTCTGCTCCAGGCTCCCCATTCTGGCTCAGTTCCTGTTTCACTGCAGAGTACCCCCAGCTAGACAGCCTCCCAGGCTTCCTGACTCACCTCTCAGCACTTGACGGAGGAAGGTTCTTCCACATTTCTTGATAGGCTGAGCAGGAAGTACAGATGTACCCCTGCCCCTCACCAGCCCCATCTCTTCCCACTGTTAATATTTGGCACCAGAGTGCTACTTTTGTTACAAATGACCAGTCTACACTGGTACATCATCAGCACCAGAGTCCAGAGTTACATTAGGGTTGACTCCTGGAGTTACGTTCTATGGATTTTGACCTGTATTCACCCTTCTAGAGCCATACAAAGTATTTTCCCTGCCCTACACATCCTCTGTGCTCCAACTGCTCATCTCTCTCACATCTAAACCCTGGCTAGTACTGACCTTTTTGTTCTCTCC
This sequence comes from Xerus rutilus, assembly GCA_028644305.1. Lineage (NCBI taxonomy): Eukaryota > Metazoa > Chordata > Mammalia > Rodentia > Sciuridae > Xerus > Xerus rutilus. The sequence goes on from CM053401.1 coordinate 163,654,941, forward strand.
ATAGTTTTTCCTTTTCCAGAATATCATATAGCTGGAATCAGACAGTATGTAGCCTTGTCAGTAAGCCTTTCACTTAGGCTTACTGCATTTAAGGCTCATTTTCAGAGGCTCATTTTTTAGCATTGAATAATATTCCATTGTTTGGAATTTATCCATTTGGTTATTTATCCATTAGTCTATTAGAGGACATGTGGGTTGCCTCCATGTTGTGGCAATTAGAAATCAAGAAGCTTTTCACAGCTGGGCGCGGTGGTGCATGCCTGTAATCCCAGCGACTCGAGAGGCTGGGGCAGGATGATCGCGTGTTCGAGGCCAGCCTCAGCAATTCAGTGAAGTCCTAAGCAACTTAGTAAGATCCTGTCTTAAAATAAAAAATAAAAAAAGGTCTAGGGAATGCAGCTCAGTGGTAAACCACATCTGGATTCAATCCCCAGTACCAAAAAAAAAAGGAATCCTTTCATATTTTTTAAAAATTCCTATTATTGTTACTACAGTTCTTGTTGTTAATGCAAGTTACCAATATTGAGTAAATAAGAAAATGCTCTTAATCTGTCATCCCAAGGATTGTTTTATCTTATTTTTTTTCTAAAGATGATCATACTATAATTTTCGCTCTCTAATTGTTTATTTTCCACTTAATCTGTTCTGGAACATTTCTCCTGTCTGGGAGACTTGGTCTAATCCATGCGTAACAGCTACCTAGGGTTCTGGGGATGGTTGCACAATGACTTATTCAATCAGATCCTTTCTGATGGATGTGCAGATTGTTCCAGATGATTTACACCTGCAGATTCTTGAAATGGAGAAAGTTCTCACTCCCCCAACGCAGCCCCATGGTGCCCAGATAGGCCAGCCTATCCCCCACTGCCCTCCCTTCTTAAACAGAAGTGAGAGAACATTCAGGAAAGAAGAGGCCATCTTCAAGAGCCAAGAAGGGTCTGCAGAGTGGTGGCTGCCAATGTCCAGAAAGATGAAGACTAAACAACACTCACTGGGCTAGTGACCCAGAGCTACTCCTCTATGCTCCCACCTAATCTCAGGTGTTCTGCCTCCTGGGGGAAAGGCAGCAACAGGAGAACCCAAGAGCTACCCAAGAGCTACTGCTTCTAACTTTATGTGTACACATCCTGATATCCCATGCCATTCTCAAATCCCCTATAATAGTCCTGCAAATAAATAGCTTGTTATTCCCATTTTATAGACAAGGAAACTGAAGCTGAGAGCACTCACCTGAAGTTGTATGGCTGATAAGTCACAGAGGCGGAGTTCCAACCCAGTTGCTTTGGGCCCAAAGCTGGGTCAATTACCCCCAAGGAGTGGCCCCACCAGCCCACCCTAAAATGACCTGATGACTATTGGGGAACCCGCTGACTCCCAATAACCCGAGTTCCCAAAAACACAAGTGGCTTTTACATTGGGTTTCTTTTCTTTCTTTTTTCTTTTTTTTTCTTTGTTGCCTTTTTATTTTTAATTTTTAAAAAATTTACAGGTGCATTATTTTACAATCATTCAAAATGAAGAAAAAGGAAGAAGCCCTCAGACCCACTTTCAAGAGGTCACTTATGCTGAGTGCCATGGCACACACCTATAATCCCTGCAGCTCCGGAGGCTAAGGCAGGAGCATTGCAAGTTCAAAGCCAGCCTCAGCAAAAGCAAGGCACTAAGCAACTCAGTGAGACCCCGTCTCTAAATAAAATACAAAATAGGGCTGGGGATGTGGCTCAGTGATGGAGTGCCCCTGAGTTCAATCCCTGCTATCCTCCCCAAAAAGAGGCAGCTTACATGGCTATTTTATGTGGTCATTACATAGAGTTCCCTGAGTTTGCACACATACATGTATGTGCACACACACAGGTGCTCTGCCACTCCCTCTTATAACCATCCTCTAGGCACTAGCTGCTTTCAGGAATGCTGCTTTTTCCATCATCATAGGTATCCCAGGCCTAGACCAAGTATTACCATCCCCACCTGACAGATGAGAAAACTGAGGCTCAGAGAGGCTAAGCCACCTGCTCAGGCTCACACAGCTAGCAAGGAGCAAGTCTGCAGTAGAGAGGCCACGCTTTTCACAGCATCCTCCGTCTGTGAAGAGGAGTGGCTCAGAAAAACTGTACCATGCCTTGAAACCAAAGGCCCAGAAAGCTTGGAGCCTGGGGATGAAGTCATCCTTCTACCGCCAACAAATATGAAGTATCTACTGAGTGCTAATCAGTGTGCGCCTTGGCTCCCCAGGGCCATCCTAAGCAAGAGTCGTCCCCACAACCCAGAAGGGATGGTGACTTGAAAGTTGGTGGTGGACACTGTGAGAACAAAGGGAAACTGGTGTCCACTGGAGTGGACACAAGTGAGTCTGGAGAGGGGCCCAGGACGAGGCCCCCAGGGTAGTTCCACTCCTAATTATTCCTTCCTTTCAGGCTCTCAAGAAAGTGCTCATTGCAGATCTATCTGGGTCACAGGACCAAAATAAACATCATTTGAATAATCCCAGGCTGACAGCCTTGCAGGATGGACAGGAAAATTGCCTCCTGGAAAAGACAAATCTGAGCATGTCACCAGAGGCACGCAGAGGGTGTTTCAGTCACCCAGTGCCTGCAGGGAACACTCACTCTCACCCAGGCCCTTGGCTCAGTGCTGGGGAGAAGGAGAGCCAGACACAGACAGGAGGACCGGGACCACGGGCCAATCTTTCGGCAGCTTCACCTTTGCCGCTGAAGGAGTAAGCATTTGAATCCAGGTCTCTCCGACTTCTTGCCTCCCTCCCTCCTTAGAGGAGCCATATGGAGTTGGGTAACCCATCTCTGATGGATCCCAGGGTCTCCTTGGCAACCCATGACTCCATCTCCAGTAGCAGGAAGGTTCACCTGAGCCAGCCAAGCTCTGGATGTCCAGATCAGACACTGACCCTCTGCCAGGCACTGTGCTTGGTACCTTATATACAGCATGACATTTTAACCCCATGAATTAATAGGTCCTATTATTTTTCTCATTCCATGGATAAGGAAATAAAGGCTCAGAGACATAAAGGAAAAAGTCCAAGGAGACACAGTGAGTGAGAAGCAAAATCTCCACTTTGACGTAGCCCTTTCTGTCTATGGAATTCTTGCTGCATACTTTTAACCACGAGGCTATGCTGCTGCTGGACAAGCGACCCAGCACCACGGAGCAGGAAATCCAGATTCAACTTCCAGCTCTGCCCCTTCCTGAATCCACCTGGCCGATGATCAGGTGCCTGTGGCTTTGTTTCCTCATCTGTAAAATGGGTAAGAGTAATAATCCCCACCTCATGGGCTGCCCTGAGGGTGAGACAGACCTCAGTGGATAATCACAACAGGAACAGACCCCAAAAACCTGCCAGTGTGGGCCCACCCGGCCTCTCTCCATCCCCCCGAAGTGGTGGGGCTTGAGGCTGTGCTGGCTGGGGGACCAGGCACGGGCATTTCCCTCCTAAAGAGCCCTGCGGATGGTGCCAAGTGTCCTCTCTCCTTTTCTGCATGTTTTCATGACCTGATGCCAACAGCTCTTTGCTGGGCTGCTGCCACCATTTACTCAGCACAAGAAAACTGCCTCTCTTCCCCATTTAGGGTCTGGTTTTAATTTCTACAGTATTCTCTTTAATAACAATGCCTAATTAAAACATCTGTTAAAAAGTCTGTAACATTAACTTTACAGGGGGAATTTAATAGAATTATATTGGAATTGCAGGCATTTAACGGGCTTCCTAATTAGGCTTTTCTTTAAAAAAAAAAAAAAAAAGGAAGAAGAAGAAAGAAAGAAACATTCTGCAAATTAAAATCCAGCCTCTCTTTTATGATAATGTAGGCTGATGGTCCAGTGGCTGGAGAGGACAGGCCGGAGCTGGAGAGACAGAAAGGAGCCAAGTTACCCAGGCTCATGAAACCTCCAGGAGGAGAGGAAAGTGGGGAGGGAACCTGCATTTAACGTCAGGCATCACGCTAGGAGCTCTCTCATTTATAATCTCAATTATATCCGGACAATCACCGGGAAAATATTACTAGCCCCACTTGACTGATGAAGAAACTGAGGCAGAGAGGCAAGCGATTTGCTCAAAATCGCAGCCATGAAATGGCAGACCCTTTCAAGTATGTACTCTTTCTACTCCATACAGCCTGCAAGCTTTGCATCAGAGGAGTTTTCTAGAATCTTCTGTGGGTCCCCAGTCTGATTCAGTCACTTCTCAGTGGTAAGCATCTTGGCTTACTCCCACTCTGCTCCAGGTTTCTCATTGCAAAGTCCTCTTTAGGCTGGTGCTGTGCCTGACCTGCCTGGCCCTAGCTGCCACCTCACGGGTCATCGGCACCAAGCTGGGGCATGTGCTGGGGTAGAAGCAGAGTCAGGTGACAGCTGGGGAACACCCCTCCCCCAAGGGAGGAGTCAAGGAGAAATGTCCAAAGAAACCCTTAAGGGCAGATCCCTGGCCAACATTGTCAGCATCACCTGGGACCCTGGGAGTTATGCAAGTGCTCAGACCTCACCCAGACCTACAGAATGAGGCTCTCTGAGGACAGGGCCCTGAAGTCTCTTTTAATAAGATTACCAGGTAACTCTAGTGCCCTGAAAGTTTGAGAACCACTGATCTAAACACAGGGGATCCTTTTGTCCTCTGATAGGTACCTTTATTCCCTCTAATCTAGACACTCCCCACCCAGAGCTTTGGTACCTTGCCCTAGGTCATTGTCCCCAGCCCAGTCCCTGCCCCAGTATCATGGGGGTAAACTACAAAGACTGCTCCTGACCAGAAGCTGGCTGAATACTTCCTGGAGACAGAGGAGGGATCATCATCTCCAAGTCACAGGAAAGACCAAACCCAATGACTTTCCTGCCAATTTCAGAAAAAAGCCCGTTTTTTCCAGCTGAACCCAGACCTTAGGAACGGTCTCCAGATGGGAACGTGGGAGGTACAAGCCAGCACAGGTTACTCAAGAGGGGACTGAGCCCCTCCAGGGAGGATTTAGCTAGTTGCCCCCAAATTCAAGGAAAGGGGGTCTTGTGTAGCTATGCTTTACAGATTCCAGCACACTCCTCTGGCATGTCCTCTCTGCCTCACAGACCCATCAACAGACATTCGTCCAAAGCTGCCAAGCCCTACAGTGAATTTAAAGAAATTTCAGATTCAGCCTAAACCTTCACAGAGCTCCCATTTTGAATAGGTTGAGAGTCAGACAGACAGACAATTCCCACAGCAGGTTTATGAGGCCCTCACACCTGGCATCTTTGAGTTCGTCCCCTTTGGCCACGTAAATGCTTTGTCTTGGTCCTGATGAAGGAGGCAGGGTGGAGGTGGGGTGCAAAGGACAGAGCAGGGACTTGGATACAAACAGAGCCAAACTTGAAGCCTGACTGACTCAACTACACATTGGCTGCCTGATCTTGGGTAAATGTTATTCCCCCATGAGCCTCAGTTTCTCCATCTGTAAATGTCTAAGGCACAGAGTTGATGTCCAGATTTATCTGACTGGAGTCTACAATCAAAGGCAGAGACAGTTCGCTATCATCTTTCTTACCATAGGGCACAGAGCGCCTGCTGGGAGCACAGCACAAAGAGACACCACACAGGGACAAGGACTCAGCCTCTTCTGCTAAAACAAACCTGAACTTTGTGGCTGGGGTCTGGACTCAGAGCCTCCACGTGAGGAGTGTCTCAACACCCCCAACCTTGTCTTTCCACCTCCTTAGAGATTTTGCTTGAATTCCTGTTCCCACTACCATGCAGGCTTCCAGGCTCTGGTGTCACTCCAAGTTAGAAACAGCCAGACCCATCAGCTCCTCCAATATACTTAGGAATTCTTGAAAGTCTTTCCTAAACACCAAGGCAGGGCATCAGAAGAGAATAAGAATTCAGGAGGAGAAATTCTAGAGTCCAACTGTTCTACACCTACTAGGTGACCTTGAATCATTTAGTTAACCTCTCTGAACCTCAGTTTTCTCATCCATCAAATGGGAACAATCCCAAGATGACTAATTCTAGGGTTGCTGTAAGGACCAAAGAAGCTAATATTTGCAAATATACTTAGAAGCATGACCAGCACACAGGAATTGCTAGGGAAGTATTTATTTAATAAATAATAAATGAAAGCACAAATCCAGCTCCCAATTCTACAGCAGAGTTCGCAGGTTCTCAGGACTTAAAAGCACCACCCTCAATCTATTTCCATGCCTAGTACTAAGAGCTGACGCAACATGGCTGTCGCTGGCTACGAGCATCTCCCATCACTCCTCAGTGCCTAGCTGGTCACTCACATGGGCCTGGTCAAAACCTCTGAGGGAGGGAAGTGGAAGTCCCCACCGGGGTCCCCTGTGACTGCTTGGAGAGGGCTGGAATTCACAGTTCAGCGAGTGGGCAGATTCAATTGGACAATCTCCTGTGTGATGGCTTCCTCTGTTCAATTACTACTAAAATTCATCAAACGGAACTGAGAGGTTTTAACGCCAGTAATTGTGGTGCAAAATGCTCTGTAATTGGTCTCACAAATGAAAGTGAGGAGAACGCCACTGGAAATGAAGCTGCCTTGCCCCTGAGAGGTTCCACAGTGATGGCTCCTACACACTCCCCAGGAGATAGCTGAGCCCCTCCTGTGCCTGGCACCCACCCATAGGGTTCGGGGCAGGGGTGGCAAAGGCACTCTCTTCCTGTCAGTGCTGTGGCACAGGGTAGGGACATGCCACATGGCTCCTGCAGGTGTGCCTCCACCCAACTCAACCCAGAACCTCAGGATGCAGGCCTGGCAGGCCTCCTTGAGGTGGTCTTTTAATTCCACGCTGCCTGGGAGACAGGTCATTTCACACCTCCGGGTCTGTTTTTACTGGTCCCTATGCTCAGATTCCGGTCCCCCCATCCCTACTTCCCACCACATTCCCCTCTCTTTTTACTACCTCCGTGGGGCCTTCCTTGCCTTCCCCAGATAGAGGCATCAGTGTCTGCCTTCTGTGATAGTCCCCTATAGTATAGCCCAACACTGCCACTCATGCTGCTACTGCTAATAAAAGTGGTTACTTGAATAAGAAAGGGGATGATTTTAGTTCAAAATCCAACAGCCGAATTCCCACGTGACAGTGTGTCTGCCAATACGGCTGCCAACAATTTTTTCATTCCTACATACACTTACTGCTCCTTCCATCAAGAGGGGAGTCTATTTTCTCTCCCTTTGAATCTGGGCCAGTTTGGGGTCTTACTGTGATCAGCAGAATATCGTGGGAGTGACAGTGTTCCTGATCCAGGTGTTTTAAGTCCAGCTGCTTCAGCATCTTCTCTCTGGGAATCCAGATGCCATCCTGTACAACAACTTGGCCTGGTGGAGAAAGGCCTTGGAGGATGAGGTGTAAACTTATATGCTTCATCTTCAACTAAGCCCCCCATTAAATCTTAATGATACTGCTGAGAGAAGAAAATTCCCCAGCTGAGCCCAATTGAATCATAGAATCATGAGAAATAACAAACTATTTTTGCTTTAAGTCACTCAATCTGAGCTCACTTTTATGCAGCAAACAGCAACTGATACATTCTACTGAGGAGAAAACTTTTCTCTAACAAAACACTGATAAACTGTTAGGTTGTCTTAAACAAAGGAGAAGATATTTGGTGGGATGAGCTTGGTATTCACATCAATCACATGCAATGCTTTATAAGAAGTAAAATTTCAAGACCGACTCTAAGAGTCTGATTCTGCCAGATGGGGGCCAGTAATCTGCATATTTGACAAACAGCCCTGATTGTCCCGGGCACAAGTGTTTCCGAGATGCTGGGTAAGAAGAGAGAGAGGGAGAGGGAGAGGGAGAAAGAGAGAGAGAGATGGGAGGAGAGAGAAAGAAAAGAAGGAAGGAGGAAGGAAAGGGAAGAGGAGAGAAAGGGAGAGAGGGAAGGGGAAGGAAAGGGGAGGGAAAAAAAAAGAAAAGCTGAATAAGAAGAATTCTCAGATGTCTGGAGAAGGGAATTTGGAAAGAGGAGAAGGAAGGATAGAAAGAATAAGCAACTGAAAGCCCAGGTTTGGGAAAGACCTTGGACCGCCAAGAGCCTGATGCTGCAGAATAAGCTGGGCTGGCCTTATCATGTGATGTGCCACTGTACCTGGGCCTCTGTTAAGTCTTTCAGAACTTTGGGGAATAATGGATATATCTGTTACCTTGAATGTGTTGATAATTTCATGAGTGAATACTTGTCAAAACTTTTCAAAACACACTTTAAATACATGGAATTGACTGCATGTTTTTTATGACACCTCAATAAAGCTCTCTTTAAAAATAGAATCCAAATATACTGCCCCTCATGGTAAGGGCTTTGATAGGGTGACCTAATTGAGATACCTTAGCGAATGAGAATCAAGATAACATGATAGGACAATATGCATGAGCCAAGGGTGGTCCTTGACATATCTGGACATTTGGTTACCCTCTGCTTTGAGGACATCAAGGATTAGTCTGGACAAAAGAAGGGGAAATGCAAGTGAGCAGGAAACAGGAGCCAGAGGTGGCTAAGAGAAGCAAGGATTATAGGGAAACCTATTACCTAGTACTCACTCAGAGCTGGCACCCTAGATGCCTATACTACTAGCTCATTTAAATTCACAGCAGCCCCAAGGTACAGAGGGACAGACATTAGCTGAAAAAGCTCCCTGCCTGAATTCATTCAATTAGTAAAAAGCAGACACTGGATTTGAACCTAGGATTACATTCCCTCTGGAACTTCTGCTGCATGGAGAGGGGAAGCTCAGTCCTTAAATGTCATATAAATCCTCAAGACAAGGGGACTGTAGTGACAACAGGCAGCTATGGCCAAGTCACATCCACATGGACAGCACTTCTTGGGTTCCCGGCATCAGCTCTAGGTACACAGTATCTTATTTAATTCTCACATCAACCCAAGGAGGGCAAACTGATATTATTCACCCCATTTTACAGATTAGGAAATTGAGACTCAGAGAAATTGGTCAATTTGCCCCAAGTCACTCTAATTGGCAAGTAGTAGAGGTGGGTTGAAACTAGGACTAGAACTGATTACCAAGACTAGTAGTTTACTGTTAATTTGTATCACTACGGGATCTATTTGAAATACAGATTCTAGTTAGGGCTGAAGTGAGGCCTGAGAGTCTTTTTTTCTGACAAGCTCGTAAGTTTGCTGGGAATTTTTGTTGTGATTGTAACTTATTCACTGAGACCTCCTCAGTTACAGGGATGTGCCTTACTAGCAGTTTCCCTGCGTTACATTTTTGTGGGGGAGGCCTAGGACCCCAGACTCACTCAACAATTTGATGAAAGGAAGGCGAAAAGAAAGAAGAGCAAGATAAGACATGGGAGGCCAACGCTCCTCACACTCCTCCACACCAGAAAGATTCACTTCCAGCATGGTTATAGCTGGAGGCAGGAACTCAAAGAGGTGAGCAAGTGACCCGAGGACAGGCAGCCAGGGTACCCATCCAACACCAAGTCCCACCGTCTCACCCTGGAGGAAGCTCAGCACAAAGATTCTCACTCCTCCCTGAGTCCTGGGCCAAGCTGGGAGCCCGGGAAAGGACTCTCCAGGAAACGCGTGGTTTTCACACACACACCCACGCCCTGCCAGGGCCCATATCCCTCTCTTCCCTTAGTTCTGAAGTCCTGACTTTTCCTCTCCGCACATGGGGTGACCCAGGTGGTCTGTGGCTGAGGAAGCTGAGCCAGCAGAGCAGCCTATGCCAGGTGGGGGGCCCGTGTGACCAAAGGCCGAGAAAACACACACACATACACACACACACAAATATGTATACACACTTTCCCGTGGGAATCCAGCCCAACCACCATCCCCATCCAGAACCACCCCAACGCCAACTTTCTCAGGAAACCTGAATGGGCCAAAGACCCAGGAATCGGTGTGTGAGGCCGCCAGAGGCCTCTGAGGTGGGAGAGAGGAAGCACAGTTGATGTTTGTGGACAGTGTGAGGCTTTTGCTGATACTAGCACACCAAGTGCCTCTTGTCCCTCCACAGAACCCAAGGGACAGAGCTGGCAGGAGCTGACAGCTGCAGAGAGAAGGCTGCTGACTAAAGCTGGAGACAGAAAGGCAGAGAGCCCTGTGACAGGGAGAGACATCAGAGACATAGGAGCAGAGAAGAGAGTTACAGAGACCATGGAGACGAAAGTTGGAGGGCAGAGGGATCCATCAGGCTGGGGTTCCCACCCCTGCTGGCCATCTCAGCTCAGTAGGTACAGGAGCTGTAGCCTCCTTACTTAGGGCAACTAACATCTTCTATGATTCAAGCCAAACTAGCACAAGGCTGGCCAGGGAGCCAGATGTCGATTAGGTGATAAAATTGACAAAGCCAGAACCAGTCCCCAGCACCTTCCAAGTCCTCAGTGCAGGTGAGCTATGGCTCTGACTATGGCTCATTATTTTTAGAAAGTCGCAGATGCCTATAAGCAGAGGAATGGAGCTGCCCAGGGTATCCTATATGTCATCTCTGAAGGACAGGTTCAGTCCAGGGGTCCCTGAAGCTGAAAGATGTCTTCCCTCTTCCTTCCAGGACCCCCATGCAACCTGTCCCTTCTGCAGGTCCTGTCTTGTCCCTACCACCCAAGCCTGGGAATCTGGCAGCCACCCTCTGGCCAGAGACAGAGTTTAGGGGCACTTCCTCAGGAAATGAGGCCCATAGAAAACAGGGCACACCACGAATGTTTGCTCTGTGGGTCCCAGAGTGTCAGGCTCTGCCACTTAAAACACTTCATCAACGGTGCTCTGAACACTTCCCCAGATGTCAGCTCAGATCTGCTCTCTATTGCCAAATAGGCAGAAGAATTCTCAGCTGAGCTCGTTCCTCCCCATTTGGCTCACGACACTCCAATTATCCCAGCTTAAGAGCTCCCCGGGGGCCTTGTGCTGGGTCCGAAAGGTGGAGTGACCCCTCTGAGGGTCCAGGCACAAGTGATGGGGGCTCCACATCCACCTCTAACCCAGCAGGAGAATCCAGGGAAAGCAGGGCACAAGGGGTGGAGCTTCCCCCTGCCTCTGGCTGGGGCCAGCCTGGTATCACGTCCCTCACCCTGCACCCTATGGACTGAGACTTGGCATTCACGTCTCAATGTGCTACCAGTGGGCTGAAAGCCAGGCAAAGGCCTAAGTCCCAGGAGGAAACTTGGAAAGGTTAAATGCCTTTGACCATGAACAAGGGCATCAGGGTCTGCACCTGCTCCTCACCCCTCGTGGGCATCACCGCCACCCTCATCTCCATCACTTTCTATGTGCCAGGCACTGGGTTCAGTACTTTAGATGGATTGATTTCAGCCTTCTCGTTCTCACAACTGTGAATAAGGAACTATCCTTATAGAGAGGCTAAGTCACTTGTCCACAGTCACATAGCCAGGCTAGTGGCACAATGAGGATTTGAACCCAGATAGTCTGGCTACACAGCTTGCCTATTCTACCAACTCACTGTAGTTACACTCCTTCATCTGTACACAGTGCTTTACAGGTCATTCTCCAAATTTTGTATCCAACATCCTGCAATGTAGTTATTGGAAACTCTACAGAAATGCAACTAGAGATGCCAGGACCTGTAGGTCCCACAGCTGGGACTTAAGGCCAGCCTGTAGATCCCAGAGCCAGAGCTCATCCCCTAGACCTTGCTACCCCATGTCCTCAGATGAAACAGTCTTGAGTTGAGTCCAAGAAGATCCCCACTCCTTGAGGATGAAGCCAGCAGCCTCAGAGTTCAGCCCTGTCCTGATCTCTTGGTACGTAAGACACTGAGCCTAGGTCCCCACCACACAGGGCTTTCATTTTCTGCCTGCCCCCCTGGCACCCAGCACCCTGCATCCTTGGTATCCTGCAGCATGTTTCTGCTTTATCCTGCATTCAGCAGAGGGGAGGCAGGACAGGGAGGACACTGCTCCTCAGGGGCCTTGCTTGCCTGGGAAATCTGCAGGGAGGTGGAGGAGGGTGTCCAGAGGAGAGAAGCCAACCCCACTGAGCTCCCAGCTAAGGAACAAATGCCCCAAATGCAACACAAGGAGGAAATGCAATGACTTTCATGTGGCCTGGATCCAGGGTCCAGGAGTCTGGGCAGACAGTGGCCAGGGGCACAGGGCAGGGGCCTGGTGGATGCAGTGAGAGGTGAAGAGCCTGCAGTGGAGTGACACAGGGGCTCTGGCTTCTGAATGTGAGGCAACTTCTGGCCCAGTACACCTCACTGCCCACTGCTAACAGCAGCTGGGACGTTTAAGATGGCCTTCCCCATCCTGCCCCCTCCCAGGCCTGCCAGGAAGCATCTTGATCTGGAGAGATGGGGGAAAGTAGAAGATCTTCCATGATGACAGTCCCCAGAGCAGCCCCCTGTCAAGCACCCACATTTCAGAAGAGTTTGTCTGACAACACCCAAAATATTTTAGGTAACAATCCACTCATGTCCAGCTCTGACTTGTCCTAACTTTCCAGAGTTTTCTGGCTATCACAGTGACCTCCAAGAAGCTGGGATAATTTCCACCAAGGGCAAAGCATGGTGTTTTAGGTAACTTGGGTGGCCTGAGGGTAGCTTGTTGAAATATTAAATATAGTTTGAGAATACTTCCTGGCCAGTTTCTGACCGGATCTGCTTGTTCAGGGCTATTTCCCCAAGGAAACTGGCACATGGTAAGGTCTCAATGAGTGTCTAGGGAATGCATGAATCTTCAGAGTTGCCTGAAGATCTGGAAACTCCAGATTCTTTACTCCTACCAACAGGGCCTCTTCCCTAGATCCAAGAGAATCCTTTCTCCTAGCCCAGAATCCGTAATGGGTTTGCAGTGACAGTCTGTCCTGGCCACAGAGACACAGACACACACCAGGGACAGGCTGAGGGGTACAGGCTGCAAGAGCACTAGCAGCCTAACCATTGCTCCCAATTAAAATTAGAAAGTAAAAGAGAAGAGAATTTATCTACAAAACCACAAGGCGACAGAGAGGTCACTGAAAAAGCCTCCAAGCTTGTTTACAAAAATATGCAATTATGTATTAACTGTTCTGTGATAATTGCACTTAGCACTTGTTTTTAATCTACTCACTGTTACTATTTCAAGTAAGAAAGGAGGCCTGGCAGGGAGGAGAGGACAAGGTCATTGATGAGGTTCTTGCCTCTCAGCTCACTGCAGATGGTGTGATCGCACCTTGGGCTCCTGCTCTGGAACATGGAGTTTGGAATGCTCACTGGTCAGAAGATGAGGCTGTTACGTAAGCAGATGCTTCCAGCACAGGGCCAGGCACGGAGCAGCCATGAATGTTGGTAGCTCAGGCTCTCACTGGACGCATTTCTCCTGTTGTTGCACTGTGTCTGACACCTGGTTAAGGGACAGCATTGGAGCAAGGCTCCAGGGACCAAGTGTTGATTCTTCATGGGCTAAAGTACACACCTAGGGCCCCCAAAGGCCCCAGCAAAAGAGGTTCCCAAAAGGTGTCAGTAGGAGTCTGGGATATCCAGAGAAAGACCTTCTGAAATCTGCTCAAACTAGCTCTGGACCAGGCAGTGCATCCAATCTTTAAAAAGAAAAATAAATCACTCCCCCACTGAGATGAAATTTTTCTTTTTTCTATCCTCATTTCCTGACTCCTCTCTTGGTTCTGCCTATTTGAGGAGTGGGATGGGTAGGTTCTTAGGCACTGCAAACTCAAGGGCCAAGAAACAAGAAGGAATAAATTTTTAAGTTTCTGCTGTTTTCCAGGAATTGTGATCTATCACATCTAAGCTCACAGCTTCTAAGCCTCAGTTTCCTCATCTCTAAAATGGGGAGAATGAAAGTAACTTTCTCATAGGATAGTTATGAGATTGTGCATGTAAAGCCCTTAAGACAAAAACTAACACAGGTCTTGCTCTCCATCAGTGTTTGATGTCATTATTATTATTTATAATTCTCACAACAACAAAAATTGGGCTTGAAGAGGTTAAGCAACCACCCAAGGTCACACAGATAGTCAACAGAGCTGAGATTCAAACACAGGCAGCCACAGTGCCACCACCTGATAAATGTTCAAATCATCAGCTTCCCATTCCATTCTAGAGACCTGAGCCTAGCCATCAAGTCTAGGAACCATGATTCAGAATTTTTCCATGGTGGGTGTCTGACAGCCCACACACACTTACATATATAAGGTGAGCAGAGCCAGGCGGAACCTTAGGAACCATGTTTTCCTGAACAGAATCTTTCTGGAGCCAAATAGTAAATCTAGACTCCAAATCAAGCACTTGCCTCCAAACCGCACTAATGAGATCACTGTCACCTCACCTTGGAATGATGGCTTGGCTCAGGGGCCACTATATCCTGGCTGAATGATCTTGAGTGGCTTGCTTATCGTCTCTGTGCCTCGGTTTACCCATCTATAGAGTGGGAATAAAAACTTTTTTTATGAAAAAACAATATAGGTAAAAGTGCCAGCCACATTCTGGGAGCTCCTTATAGGTTGGTTCCATTTGGTTGAGGTTTGGGGGGGCATCACTCTGCTTTATGTTCTCATAAGGCATCACACCCTGACTCTGACATGATGGAAGTCTTATCTTTACAGAGGATTCACAGGCATTCCATTCACATGCCCCAAGCTGCAGTCGCCCTCTTGGCCTGCCCTTCCAACCTGCCTCTTCCCTTCTTCCTTGCCGTCTTCTGCCCCATTTTTTCCACAGCAGAGACCTTTTCTCTCCAGGCCCATAGCACAAACCCTGCACTTCCGAAGGAAGCAAGCACTGAATAGACTTAGCAGGTTCTGATAAATGTCACGTTTATTTTGGTGCCAATAGAGTCACTGCATTTTAATTAAGGCCCCACCCCCACCTCTGCCCCAGATGTTGGTGCCGCTGGGAACACACACACTCCCCTGCCACCCTGCAAATGAGACTCTGGTAAGAGGGCGCCTGGAGGTGACACTGGGCGTGGCCCCACCGGCTCCTTTTTTGGTGCAAAGACACTGTTTCAGGATGGCTATTTCTGCCAACTGATTTTTTATGATTCCTTTCTAACCTCAGTTTCCTCACCAAAGAAAATGAATCAAACCCTTTCCACCCTGTGAGGTCATGCTGGCCGATGGCCCCCGCTGGAGCTGGGCTCCAGGGAAATGCTCAGTGCGGGTTTGTTGATTCTAATTGATTCCAAAGATGCAGGCCCCAGGGAGTGGACCAGGGAGAGGTTGCGTAGGAGGAGCTGAAATGGGTGGCTGAGCCAGCAATTTCCCCAGGACAGAGAGTGAGAGCCACAGATTGGGCCCCTTGCCCAGAAGGCTCCATCCAGGAGGGGAACCCTAGTCCTGGAGGGAGCAGGATGCTGGGAGGGGCAGGGCCAAAGCCATAGAGCTTCCTTTCATGCCAGCCTGAAATGATGGAAGAAAATAAAACAACAAAGGACACATAGACCTGGCCCCTATCATACCCCACCCCCACTGCAGCCAGCTTCAAACGCCCTGGGCTGGAGTGCTACTGAGGTGACAGATCTGCATTAGGGGGCAGCCCCTTGAGCAGCCCTCCCACACACACTGTAAAATAAAATCCACCCTTTCTTTGAGTTTTGCTGAGCCTAGGTGTTCTCGGGGTTCCTATTGTCTATGGGCTTTATGCTCCAGAAACGCTTTTTTTTCCCTGTCAGAAGCATGAACCAAAGCTGTATGGTTAGAAGAAGTGAGAAGAAGCATGAGAGGGACAGAGGACATCAGAGGGAGACAGATGCTGGGGAACCATGCGCACCTTCCCACAGCAGAACCTGAGGAAAGGATTCAAAAGCAACTAGTGGTAATTTAGAGGGTGGTCCCAGGAAGTAACAGTGGGAAACAGGAAGCCTGTCAAGGTTTCATGGTCAAGAAAGTCACCACTGTGAGCACGTGGGACTCCATCCTGCTGAGGAACTTTGGAACCCAGTGCAGGTGTGCACCTGACAGTTATTCCACTAAGAGGAGAGGGAGCTGGGGTATTGATGCCTCCACTCCCATCGGGCACTGGCTGAGGGACCCTCCTAGAGCACTAACTCCACAGCACCCCTCATCCCTCCACCCTCATGTGGTAGAATAGAGAGTCTCAGAGAGGCTTGGACAGCATCTTCTACATAGGTGATCTCAAAATGGCATGGGGAGATGACCAAGGCATGAGCTGTGATGTCCATTCTAGAAGTAAGGCCGCTGAGGCTCAGAGAGGCAAGTTTGGTCCACTGGTAAATAGCTAGGTAGCTGCTTTAAAATGAAAACTGTCTCACTTCTAAGTTCCACTTGAACTCACCTTCTCCCTGAAACTTTTTGCTGCTCATCCCATCCCAGCAAAAATGGGATGTCTACACTTTAGTTAGGATGCTTGTTATGCTGCATTATAATGACCCTTTTACCTGTCTGCCTGCTCTGATAAACCAAGGGCCATTTCTAAAGTGCCTAGCACACTGCAGGGCCCCAGAGAATGCTGGTTGCCTCTCTCCCATGTTCCCTTCAATCTCATATGACCAAGTGCCAGCACAGTGCATGAGACACTTGTTTTATTGAGTTGCATGACAGAACAAAGTAATTCTAGAAATAAAATTTCCTTCATTGTCCACACCACAGAGGAAGAAAGAGTTAGTCTAGGTCTTAGTGCATGAGGAGGAAAGAGGCAAGAAGTCAACACAGAGATGGTCTTCCGCACAGGGCCCTTCCCTGTCAAAGTCACAACGGTAGGTTTTAAGTAAACTCCACATTGTGCATGTGCAAGCAGCCAGAGAGGTAAACCCACTGGATGACTGTGCCAGTTCCCAAACCATGGAACCGCACTGCCATAACACAAACCAGAAAGACTTTTCCAGAAGCTTCAACAGGCTAAGATGAGCCAGCAGGGCTGTGAGTGGGACAGAATACTTCAAGCCAGAGCAAAGTCACTGAAGCTCAGATGAGCCACAGTGCTGGAGTCCTGAGCAGATGACAAGCTCAAGCTGGAAGAATTAGAACCATCTTGTGACCACCCAAGACTCAAAACAGGAACTAAGGACCAGTGAAACAGGACCTCTTAACAAGGGGGACAGGGAAAATCAGCTCTCTACTTTAGATCTCTCAACATGGGGGCCAACGGTCCAAATCTACTTTTTCCTAAACTTGATATCCATCAATGGCAACATCAAATCAGAAGTACTAGGAAAACACTATTTTTTTAATAAAAGGTTACACTGACTTTATGTTTCTGACAACTGGGTGTATATATCATTGTAGAAGATTTGGAATCTACAGAAAAACACATCAATGGGAAAAAAAATCACATATAATTCTACCAGATTTTCTTCTAGTTCTTAATCACTCTAAATAGCACACAAATTTTCCTTGAAATTAGGATTATGACTCAAAACAGTTTTGTTCACTTCTTTTGCCATTTGACAACCTATCATAAGCATTTATCCACATCACAATTAAGTAATCTATATGAACTTAATAGTTACACAATTTCTGCAATCAAATATGGTACCCATAGGGATTTGCTCAATCCCCTATGACCAGACCTGTAGGGTATTTCCAGTTTTTCACTAATCACAACAATGCAATGAACAATCTTCCACACTCACAATTTTCCTTAGAATAAATCCTTGAAAGTAAGATTACAGGGTCAAAGTGTTTGAATATTTTCAAGGCTTAGGATAACACTTCTGAATTACCTTCTAGAAGATCCTGCCTGCATAGAACAAAGTCTCACCTGTGCTATTCAATATGGTAGCCTCTGGCCACCTGTGATTACTTAAATTTACCACCTAAGTTTAAATTAATTAAATTCAATGTCCAACTACAGACTCAGTTCCTCCATTTCAACTGGCCAAATTTCAAGTGTCTATGGACCACATATACTAATGGCTAATAT